>CAJQUW010014080.1:0-97381 GCA_907163375.1 Prostheceraeus crozeri | reverse complement strand
ATACAAAAAACATTAGAAAACTTTCCTGGATTTATTTGGAGTAAATATTCGAAAGAAAAACATCTTCCTGGTCATTCATATACTGGTCCAGGAACTCGATTAGATATAAGACTAGATGAGAATAATAATCCGAAACCAGGTGAAGAACCAATAAATAGAGTAGAGGCCGCCGCTTACAGGCATGATTTAGCTTCTCGAAATCATGATCTAAGTTCTCGACATGCAGCTGATAAGAAAATGATTCAAGAATTAGATAGTATTCAAAATCCTACATTTAGAGAAAGAATTGAAAGAATGTTTGTTAAGAAAGCTTTACAAGCTAAATATTATTCGGACAGGGTTTAAATGAAACGACAGCTAAGCTCTCTGAGAGCAACGCTCGAACTAATAACTCTGAGAGCAACGCTCGAACTAATAACTCTGAGAGCAACGCTCGAACCTACGCGTCCGAAATCCACAAGGAATATAGAAGGCCTAAATATTTATTGAAAGTAAAAGTATTTAATAAAGATGATATTTGGAGTGCTGATCTTATTCATATGCCGAATGAAAAAGATTATAAATACGCATTGACCGTTATAGATTTATATACACGATACGCTTGGGTAAAACCTTTAAAAAATAAAAGTGGTCTATCAGTTAAATATGCGTTTGAAGAAATCTTTAAAGAAAGTAAGAGACAGCCAAAAAATTGTTTGTTGATAAAGGATCGGAGTTTTATAACCGAAACGTTCAACCATTATTTGAAACTGTTTATTCAACTGAAAATGCAGGGAAGGCCGTAGTGATAGAAAGATTCAATCGGACGTTAAAAAATAAATTATTCAAGAAATTTACTGAGCAAAGAAATCAGAAATGGTTAAAAATATTACCAGGAATTGTGGAAGAGTACAATAATAAAGTTCATTCTGGTATTGAAGAAACTCCAAAGAATGCTTCTGACGACCCTGATCTAGTACGAAAGAAAATATTCGAGAATAATAATTTGAATGAGAGTAATCCGAATTTGCAGAAACTTAAGCCGAAATTTAAAATTGGAGATAGAGTTAGAATATTTAAATATAAGAACAAATTTGAAAAAGGCTTTGTTGGCTATTGGACTAAAGAGATATTTGAAGTTTGCAAAATAAATAAAACTTATCCGATTACTTATGAAATTAAAGATTTAGATAATGAGGATATCAGAGGCCGTTTTTATCAAAATGAATTACAGAAAACAGAGCTTTAACCTTTAGGTGGCGCTTTAGCTAGCTTCGCTTGAGTTATATATTGTTCAATTCTAACATAATATCTAGAAATGGTACTCCTTTTTGTAATTTAAATAAAACATAAAGACATAATTGTCCACAATAAGTTGTTCCCGGTTTTTGAATTTGAAATGTATTGTATGTTCCCGTTCCAAGTAATTCTTTTACTTCATTTGTAGGGGGCAAACCGTATGAATCAAAATAATAGTTCTGCTGATGATTTTTAACGCCTGCTGACCAATGTACGCCGTTTTGGTCTGAAGTGTGAAGATTTGTTATGAAATTTACAGTTATTGATGGAACTTTGTTCCGGGAACTGAAGGTTCCTGTTGGCCTATTTTTTAGGAATTGTAATTCGTTTCTCATTAGAACATGAAAATTCTTTATTCCTAATTGATTTGCGATTTTCTTTAGGTCGAAATTCGTTGTCGTTTGTGTTCCATATAATTTCAAAAACTCATTTATGTTGCTCATTTTATAATTAAAAATATTTCTTATAGGAATCCCTAGAAGACAGAAGGGAGGGGTATTGATTTAAAACTGTTCTCTAATGATGTCTTTCCTTACTACTTATTCGATTTTGAAATTATTATATTATAATTATTCTAATCTATATTGTTTTACATATTTCCATTTTCTTCATGAACTTCTCAAAATGAATTAGAAAAAACTGAGTTTTAGATGGTTCTTGAATCACTGCTTGCTTGCTTGCTTTTCAGATGTAGTTGACCACAAAATCATTTGTCTTGAATGGCTTGCAATTGTGATGTCTCTTCATCTTGAGTTGATGATATCCCCGGTTGTAGATTTAAAACTATTTGACTTGTTTTCATTGTCTTATTATAATATTCCATCTCAAGTTGTTCATCAAAAGAACGCTTCATTCTCGCCGTTTCACGTTTCACAATATATTGATTTTGTAAAGTTCTTCGCTTGCGTTCTAATGCAGCAGCGCCTTTAACTTCGTTTAAAATTCGCTCTGATATTTCACACGACGTCAAAAAATCATCAAAATCAATATCACTAAAGTTTTCCAAACTTTTTTGTAGTTCCACAGTATTTATGAAATGATTCTTCTTTACAAATTCGTTGATCAGGCACACTTTTTTTGCGATTTGTCCTTTTGTCGTTTCAATACGATCACCCAAATGTTTACTCATCATGAATGAAAGAAGTGAATGAGATCAATGAAAATAAACTAACTATCTAATACTCCTTGAGAGAAGAACTTCATTCGTTAATGTGTTTCATTGTTTAAGTGATTGTTTAAAATTGCTATGTCAACTATCTTGCATATCGGCGTTGCCCTTATGCGTTCTAATTCACAATAAAAATTGCTTTTTTATTATCACCACACCCGCATGTGTTCTCAATTCACAAGAAGAATTGCTTTTTATTGCTGCCCGTATGTGTTTTAACCTATTCATGTGGAAACAGGAAACGCTAAATGAATTTTGCAAATCGATTTCTAAAACTGAATTTGAAAATAGACTTTGCAAATGGATTTTGAAAATAGATTTTGAAAACAGATTCTGAAAATAATTTACGTAGGGGTAAATTGAAATGTCAAAACTTTACGCACGCGTAAGTTGAAATGTCAAAAGTTTACCGATGGGTAAATTGAAATGACAAGATATAGCATGATAATTTTAGGGGAAAGCTGCTAGATGTTTCTCTCTCTTCAATCTCTCTCTCTCTCTCTTCAATTATCAGCCAGTGTACGGGTTCATTGAATAATTTTGAGTTTATGAGTTACAATGATCTTCTAGTTCACACAATTAGTACTTTAAATAATGTTGAGCATACAATAACGAAGAATGACTAAGTAATAATTGCGTCTTCTTAATTTATCATAATGCTCTAATCTTAATAATAATTGAGAACCATTTCACCTGTTTTTAATTGAGATAACGAAGGATATATTCTTGCGGTTTCATCCACTTTTGTTTCTTCCATTTTTAAAGAAATATTTTTAGTCACATGATATATTTTAAAAACCTGAAAGATGGATAAAATTCATGAATTTGAAATTCTCAACTTTTATGATTTTTTCGGTGTCCGGGTTTTCGGTGTCCTAGAACGGTCATGATTTAAGCAATGAAAATCGAACCGAAGGTTCTAGGGCTTCGCCCGATTGTAATTCTCAAATTTGAGATTCTTAACTTTTATGATTTTCGGTGTCCTGGAACGGTCATGATTTTAAGGGTGAAAATTGCAATTCTCAAATTTGAGATTTTGAAAAATTTGAAAAACTGGGTATTTTTAAAAACGCCCAAATTTATGAATTTAGGTCTTCATAACCTGAAAAAGGGTTCAAATTCATGAATTTATGTTGTTTTTAAAAATACCATTTTTTGAAAAAATGGTACTTTTTGAATGGACTAAATTCATGAATTCAGGTCTTTAAAACCTGAAAAAGGGACTAAATTCATGAATTTATGTCGTTTTTAAAGATACCAATTTTTTTATTTTTATGGGTGTCCTGTCCTGGAACGGTCTTTTGACCATTACTATGGCCTGGAGACGAAGGCCATCTCCTGGCTAACCTCTAAGTCTGACGGCTTAGCTGATATCAGCAATGAAATTTTCTAAGTTGGTTTCTTACAGAAACCCGGAATTTGGAATGTCCGATGCTATCATCGGAGCTCAGACAGACGACCTACCTTTGGCAATCTCTTGTCTGAATGAAAAGTCTCTGTCGGTTCCCAGCTTATATAGTTTGTGATGATCAGCTGATGACATAATATCCATCATCCAAACACTAAAAACCCGTCTATCTCCGGTTCTGGAGGTCCGATTGAGCTGGAAATATACCATTTCAATGTAGAATTTGACGCTGAATCCGAATCTGGCCTCCGTTTTCCCATCCGATGCTTCGTTTTGGCTCTACAGTAGGCAGCCATCGCAAAAATTCTAACTCTCGTTTTTTCGAAAAATGTTGAAAATTTTTCTCTCCGATTGACTTGAAACTCTCCGATTGACATGAAACTCACCATACAGATAGAGAATTTCACGCTGATTCCAAATCTGAAATCTGTTTTCCAATCCGATGCTTCGTTTTGAAGCTACAGCCCAAAACGTCCCAAATTCTAACTCTGTCGTTTTTCGCCAATGTCCCAAAATCTTAAATGGCGTCTCACATCTAAACGAAGACAGATAGGGACAAGCCGATTCTTTCAGTGAATTTTTCTCACTCTTAGCTTTCAAACGAGCTATGGCACGACAAAATCCGTCCACTGGAAGCCAAAATCGAAGCGAGCTGTCCAGAGGGGGGGGGACGTCAGCGAAAATTTTTTCTCTCCGATTGAGCTGGAAATACACCATTTCCATGTAGAATTTGATGCTGAATCCGAATCTGGCCTCCGTTTTCCCATCCGATGCTTCGTTTTGGCTCTACAGTAGGCAGCCATCGCAAAAATTCTAACTCTTGTCGTTTTTTCGAAAAATGTTGAAAATTTTTTCTCGCCGATTGCCTTGAAACTCACCATACAGATAGAGAATTTCACGCTGATTCCAAATCTGAAATCCGTTTTCCAATCCGATGCTTCGTTTTGAAGCTACAGCCCAAAACGTCCCAAATTCTAACTCTGTCGTTTTTCGCCAATGTCCCAAAATCTTAAATGGCGTCTCACATCTAAACGAAGACAGATAGGGACAAGCCGATTCTTTCAGTGAATTTTTCTCACTCTTAGCTTTCAAACGAGCTATGGCACGACAAAATCCGTCCACTGGAAGCCAAAATCGAAGCGAGCTGTCCAGAGGGGGGGGACGTCAGCGAAAATTTTTTTCTCTCCGATTGACTTGAAACTCACCATACCGATGCAGAATTTCACGCTGAATCCGAATCTGGCCTCCGTTTTCCCATCCGATGCTTCGTTTTGGCTCTACAGTAGGCAGCCATCGCAAAAATTCTAACTCTGTCGTTTTTTCGAAAAATGTTGAAAATTTTTTCTCGCCGATTGCCTTGAAACTCACCATACAGATAGAGAATTTCACGCTGATTCCAAATATGAAATCCGTTTTCCAATCCGATGCTTCGTTTTGAAGCTACAGCCCAAAACGTCCCAAATTCTAACTCTGTCGTTTTTCGCCAATGTCCCAAAATCTTAAATGGCGTCTCACATCTAAACGAAGACAGATAGGGACAAGCCGATTCTTTCAGTGAATTTTTCTCACTCTTAGCTTTCAAACGAGCTATGGCACGACAAAATCCGTCCACTGGAAGCCAAAATCGAAGCGAGCTGTCCAGAGGGGGGGGGGACGTCAGCGAAAATTTTTTTCTCTCCGATTGACTTGAAACTCACCATACCGATGCAGAATTTCACGCTGAATCCGAATCTGGCCTCCGTTTTCCCATCCGATGCTTCGTTTTGGCTCTACAGTAGGCAGCCATCGCAAAAATTCTAACTCTGTCGTTTTTTCGAAAAATGTTGAAAATTTTTTCTCGCCGATTGCCTTGAAACTCACCATACAGATAGAGAATTTCACGCTGATTCCAAATCTGAAATCCGTTTTCCAATCCGATGCTTCGTTTTGAAGCTACAGCCCAAAACGTCCCAAATTCTAACTCTGTCGTTTTTTCGCCAATGTCCCAAAATCTTAAATGGCGTCTCACATCTAAACGAAGACAGATAGGGACAAGCCGATTCTTTCAGTGAATTTTTCTCACTCTTAGCTTTCAAACGAGCTATGGCACGACAAAATCCGTCCACTGGAAGCCAAAATCGAAGCGAGCTGTCCAGAGGGGGGGGACGTCAGCGAAAATTTTTTCTCTCCGATTGAGCTGGAAATACACCATTTCCATGTAGAATTTGATGCTGAATCCGAATCTGGCCTCCGTTTTCTCATCCGATGGTTCGTTTTGGCGCTACACACCAAAACGTCCCAAATTTTAACTCTGTTAAAATTTTGAAGAAAAATTTTTTTCTCGCCGATTGAGCTGGAAATCACACCACAGATGCAGAATTTTACGCTGAATCCGAATCTGGCAGCCATTTCACCATCCACGACAACCTAGACGGTCGCCCACGTCAACCTAGACGGTCGCCCACGTCAACCTGGACGGTCGCCCACGTCAACCAGGCGGTCGGACCAACTCACCCGAGTCTCACACTCTGTCGTTGCAGAGGGGGGGGGAGTCAGCGAACATTTTGTGAACGTAGACCAACCTGGCCGGCACACCACGACAGACCTCTGTCGTTCCAGAGGGGGGGGGACGTCAGCGATGGCGGCCATCTTGCGCTATCTGGTGTTTGTCACTTCCTTACTACTTCAAGTATTATCTGCTTAGAATGTGTCGAGCAAAGGATGTCAGATCAAGCTGCTGATATCGCTCTGCTTCACGCTATCGTCTCCAATTCAATGATGCTTGTCAGATTTGTATACTGTAATTTTTTGAATGTAGGATATATCCTCAACCACATGCATCTCGGGCTTTGCAACGATTAATTTTTACGGACTTTAGACAAATTTGGGAGGAGAGTAACCCATAAGTATAGAAAGCTTAAAATCGTTGACGGAATGCTTGTGACTTAAAAAAGTCAGTAATTTATCATGAATTTACCACATTACACACTAATTTATTAATTTTACTTTATGCTACATAAGTTTTGGTGGGTTTTGTTTACTTGTTAGCGTTTGATCATATCGCTCCGATCTACATTCAAATGAACATGAATTCTCTCATACAACACAAAACAAGTGTCGGGAACAGGCTTGCTAGTTGAAGTTCACATGAAGTTGCGCCGAGATATTGACGTCCACATCTTGCAGTAGACCCAGGTTGAAAATCTACCAACCCAGTACTATGTGGTTCAATGTCTTAATTAATATAAGTTCACATACAACGATAAGCAATGTGTGCACTAATTTCACACCAACCTGTGTTCAGCAAATCATGAAAACGATCTTTACGTGAATAATTCATCCAGGATAAATGTCGGTCGGCAGACCCTGGAAAATGTAACTGCAAAAAGACTCATGAGATAGCAGAGCTTCATACGCTTCCAACCCCCGCACGCTAGTAACCAGGAGGCATGTAGACACTAAATTTAGGGACCATCCGCTTTACCCCGTCGGATGTGTTCATGTTCAGCGGAAATGAAATGGAAGAGAGTGAGTGAAACAAACGCTTCAGTTGATAAGAGCACTGAAATATAAGTGGGCTTGGCTACCTATATGTTATCATATAATGGATATGGAAGATCGATATCCTTAAGTTCTTTAAGAAGTACAGGCATGCATTTAGCAGCCATATAGTCGCAGAAACATATAAAGAAGGTTGTGACAAAGGTCAAGATAATAAATGAAAATAATTGAATGTTCATTTTATTGTTGGAATTCTAAGCAATATTATGAAGTTAGAAGTAAAAAATTGCAGTGTTCAAATATACAATTTCTGTAGGTTGATCGCAGTGTTTCACTCATTAAATACGTGAAAGCATTTAATGAGTGAGTTCGACAGCCAATAACTTCGGACAACTTCTCTGCTTAGCAAAATAAGTCCAGACGAACCGGAACATCTGCAGCCCTGTAGCTTGCAGAAATTAAAACGACATTCAACGTATTCAACGTAACAAAGTGCGTCAAGGTAACAAAATTAAAAAAACAAGCTAACGACTGGTTAATTTTTGATGTACTAAATATGACATGGCTAAAAGAAAATCATTATATCCTAAAATGTCTAGAAATTTAAAAATACTTACTAGAAGCACAAGCAACGGTTCTCCTCTCCTCATGTGGAATGAATTGGTAAGTAAGTCACTCTTTTCAAAATTATGTTTATCATTTATATATTGAAAAGATTCTATTTAACAGTCTGCCCATTCAGATGATAAAAGGACAGGTCTGTTTCCAATCAAAATATCAGATCTAGCTAGCACAGCGGGATTACGCTATCTAAAATCTACCAAGTGTGTGAGAGAAAAATCATTAAGTTATAAATCATGAGAGAGGAAAAAGAAATAAATCATGAGTGATTCATGATTAGCAGCATGGATGTAGGGTACATGTTACAGGATTCTATCTTAGCTTCTTGTTTGGAAGTTTACATATCATCGCCATTCGCCGAAAAACAATACATTATCCGACATTTAGTCTGTAGTATATCGTATTTGAGGAATTTCTCATAGTTCAGATATATTTGAGGAATTTTTGAGGATTTGAGGAGTAATAAGCAAATTTGAAGAATTTGAGGAGTAATCACAGGCCTGCACTTGTTTTGACATTGTTGAGTTTAAAGAAGCTATTCAATACGTCAGAAGTATACGTAACTTTTTCTGGTGAAGTTTTCAAGCAAATTCGAGGCCTTCGAATGGGAGGTGACCGTAGCCCTTTACTAGCAGATTTGTTTTTAGCACATTGTGAATTTGTTTTTATGAAGTCTTTGTTAGCAGAAAATAAACTTGGGCTTGCAAGATTGTTGTCAAGTACATCTCGCTATATAGATGTATTTGTGTTGTAAACTATCATCATTTTGACAATTTACTTCCCAAAAAATATCCTAATGACCTAAAGGCCGAAAGAAGTGGTGATAACGGTAAGTTCACTGAATATTTATATGTTAAAATCAATACTGTTTTAGATTGTTTACACACGTCAGTGTATCACAAAGTAGACTATTTTCCTTTTCCTGTGGTGTTGTTAACTTTTCCAGATAGCCTCATTCCCCGAAAGATGGGCATTCATGTATTTGCGAGTCAAATAATTAGAATTTTACGTATTTGCTCGCATTTTCAATATGCTGTTGAAAGGGCACAAAAGATTGTAAATATTCTCGTTAAGACAGGTTATTTTGTTAAAGATTTACGTCGTGGTGCCACACATATCCTGTGTAAGCATATGAACTTACTTCAAAAGTTTGGAATTTTTTCATGTAAAAAGTTTTTCGATCGTTGTGTAATAGGTGTCACAGGGTCCGCTGTTCTACAGCGGGTGTCCGCCACCCAGGGCATACAAGAAATCAAAAGACCCGAAATGCAAAGCTTTCCTGCTGACGAACCTAAAACGTGACTCACCGCTGTCGAGATTTGTGTGTAACGCTTGTAATTTTAGTTCGCCCATTGTTTTAAGAAAGCTTTCTTTCAATTTGTGTGTTATGATAGAAAATTTTGACTTTGCCTGGTTTGCCTGTGGGAACGGTCATCAGTCCTCTTAAGGACTACCTAAAATACTACAATTTAGTAAACTTATGGAATATTCGTATATACTTTCAATGCTGAACATCATTTGAAATTGACCAGATACGTTCTTGCCCTTAGTATTATTTATCCAGAAAACAGCTTCAGCGATGGTTTTACCGGTCCGTTTAACTGTCCTTTTTATCGTTCGGTGAACTCGTTCGACTACAGAGTTACCCTGAGACCTGTGCGCAGAAGTTAAGATTTGTTGAACTTTCCATATTCCTAGAAGGCTCTGGAATCCGTGAGTACAAAAACTGTCCCCCCCCATTGTCGCTCATAACCCTTGCTGGTGGACCATACTCAGCAAAAATCTGCTCAATAAAGTAATTCACCTCAGAGGCGGATTCACTTTTTAAAGAACGCCATATAGTGGATTTAGACATGACATCAATTACTGACAAAAACGCTTTGTTATCATCATGCGTTATGTCAATAGCAAATACCTCCCAAATATGCTTCGAATTTATCGACCCCCTGTCCCAACCAAAGCGGTTTGGCGGATCTACGCGAGCACAGGTATTACTCGTAAATTCGTTAACTACATTTTTGACAGCGGATTTTGATATATAAAAATCTTGTTATCGTTGTCTACATAATTCTAAGGTTCTATCAGTACAAAAGTGACTGATTTCATGCACAAGTTTGATATCTTGCTATACTACTACTATATTGCTATACCTACTCTTCTCCGAACATCCCACCTATGTCTACTTGTGAATCGGAAATTCATCCACTGTTTATCAACGAGCTACATTTACTGGTGATATCAGTTTATCATCCTTTCTGGAGTGATGCCTTAAAAGACAATTTGTGCATAGAAACTGTTCTTAGCATTATTGATCATGTCAGTGTTTCTTGTTCTCGTGATCCTAGCAACCTAAGAACTATCGTATGTGGCGACTTCAACGGACTTCGTACTCGATATGACGACTTCTCTCGATCATCGGGCTTAGTTCCTTTAGTCAAAAGACCTACCAGAGGTATCAACGTCCTCGATCAAATCTTTGTTAACTTCGATTCAGAGTATCAGCCGCACTTGCTACCTCCATTCGGCCGTTCAGATCACTCAGTTATACATTGTAAATCTTGTGCGAACGGTCCAGCTATCATGACAAAGAAGAAAGTGCGTAATATGAATGTTTCAAACATGGTCGTATTCAAGGAATACATGTATATGTCTATGATCGACTGGACTGCTATTGTGACCTCCACTGCTAATTTAGATTACGCAGCACAATTATTTCATGAACATCTTTTCCAACTGTATGACTTGTGCTTTCCAGTGAGAACTGTGCGCATTCGATCCACTGACCCTCCATGGTTTCGTCCGTCATTGCGTATTTTGATTGATGACAGAGACAAAGCATTTTCGCAATGCAAATGGGAAAAACACCGAAGGTTACGTGAGAAGGTTATTCAGCATATCAAACATTTGAAATCCTCGTACATTGCCAAAATAATAGCGTCGAACAACTCGCGTGAAACTTGGAAAGCGATTCACCTTCTAGGAAGAAACGCTCAGGACAAACGTGATCCCTTTTTTTCAGCTGAAGATTTGAATGATTACTTTTTATCTTGTTTTCGTCCTGAAACGTTACCAGCTGATATTGGCACTATTCCTGCATCTTCGACTATTAATCCTACTTCAGCCTATGTGTCATTCTCTGAGGTCGAGTCCTTATTAAATGACTTGAAAAGGAAGAGTTGTGGGCCAGATGGCCTCCCTTTCTGGATTTTTCGGGACTTCTCCGCAATCTTGTGTGAAGCGATTACGATAATATTCAATTTGAGCCTTTCAAGTGGCCGGATTCCCATGTGCTTCAAATCTGCTGACGTCTCTCCGATCCCCAAATGCCCGAAACCCAAAGATGTATCCGACTACCGGCCTATATCACTGTTACCTCTGCTTTCAAAAGTACTTGAAAAAATTGTCAGGCAAAAGTTGATCATGCCTTTCATCTGTGAGAAACTGGATAAATCACAGTTCGCTTTTCGCTCAAGATCCGGAGCAGGTTGTACTACCGCATTAACAATCATATACCATCGTATCCTAAAATTCTTGGACAGTGACAGTGGTGCCGTCAGGGTCCTAACCACGGACTTTTCGAAAGCATTCGACGTTTTATCGCACCAATCAATAATCAACGCTTGTGTCAAATTTGACCTACCTGTCCAATCGATTGCATTGATTAGAGACTTTCTATCAGACCGCAAACAAAGAGTGAAAATAGGAAGTGAGGTCTCAACATGGAAACCTTGCACAAGTGGTGTCCCACAAGGTAATGTGTTGGGGCCTATCCTATTTATCATGGCTACCAACAACATCCGGCCCGTGTGCGACAACTCCTCAATTGTGAGATACGCGGATGATTTGACGTTTTTACACTTTGTTCGTCAAGAAACCGAAGATAAACTACAGCTCGAATGGGAACATATCAACCAGTGGGCCACCGATATTGAACTACCCCTAAATTTTAGAAAATGCCATCTCATGGACATCGTCACCCGAAGAGACTTAGTCCTCGGAAACATTACGTCTAACAACGCTAACCTCGAAAAAGTGGAGAACATGCGAATACTAGGGTTGACTTTTTCCGCTGACATGAAGTGGAATCTTCATATTGACTCTATCATCAAGAAAGTGTCTACGAGAATGTGTATTATTTACAACCTTAAGCGAGCAATTTGTCCCTCGAGTGTCATCTTCAGAACATACGAGGCACTCATTCGATCTGTTATACTGTATTCGTACCCCTGTTTCTGTAATATTCCATATTATCTGAAAGAGAAGTTATCACGTGTTGAAAAACGAGTTATCAGAATTATAAATGATCCTAATTTTGTTTATGTATCACTTTTTGATGCAGCCGAGAAGATGTGCCATTCTCTTTTCACAAGTGTCCTCAATAATTCAGAGCACCCGCTCCAAGAACTTTTTGAACACCGACTCAAAACTGCGAGAAACTCCTGTAATTTAAGACCTCCACATACGCGCACAAAAAGACTAAAAAGATCTTTCATTTCCTTTTGCAGACACTGAGCCTTCTTGTATTTGTAGTTTTTGTGATTTTTTCATGTAATGCATGTACAGAGCCTGTACATCAATAAAGTCTTGATTATTATTATTATTATAATCTTCCTAAGCGATGCTTGTAAGCTTCTCCGTGAGCCAGGCATTCTGGTTAGGGAGTCCGCTTTATTAGCACTCGACTTCAGCACTCATACTTGAATTGATAATTTCTCCTCACAAATAATATCTGAAATCACACTGAGTGAGTGACTTTTACACTTTTATCAACACTTCAGCGAGTGCGCGAGTCTTAACATTATTGGTTTTATCGATTACTGATTGCAACCATCGATAAACGGTGATTAAAGTCTTAATTATAATATCTTGCTTACCTCACATTAAAGTCAGATTCAGACCCATGACAGCAGCGTCTAATTCGCTGCGATTTATATGCATAGAATTATCCTTAGGACGCAACCATGCTGCATCTTCTATCACCTGGTCTTGAATTTCCACTACAACCCCGTAGGCTAGCGAACTAGCATCTGTCCACACAGTCGGTAATCGGTGCCTCTGGGTCAACCTCCCATTTCCCACCAACAGGGTCACATGCTTTCAATCTAGCTTCTATATCTCGAATCAAGGTCATTGTCGTTGAAGAAATGGGGTCATCCCACATAGTATTGTCCTCTGTGGTACACCTGTGTACTAAAGCACACGCTACCCGGAGCCACCCTGCTACTGGAAAATGCCCTAAACATTCTCCGATATACTTGTGTGCCTGCCGATGTGAGAGACTGTCAGTTACTTTAGATAGTGCACTATCCCTTCGCCACTGTATTTTAGAATCCACATAAACTCCTAATATCCGTCTTCATATATGTCTTCATATCCGATACGTTGCGGAGTTTTCAAACAAGGCCCCAACTTTTTAGATGTGACCTGACTCTTTCGCTCGAGACTATAGCCTCAGATACTTATATGTCATCAATATAGCTAGAGGCACCGGACTTGATTTTTGGGTTAGTTTGTAAGACCTCATTGACAATTGCCGTCATAATTTTAGGGGTGGATGCTAGGCCAAACCCGAGCCTTGTCGAAAGGTAATCACACCCTCGCCATCTGACAGCCTGATGTACCCACTGACTAGAAACCATTTCTACCTGTAGATAAAGTCGCTTTAAATCGACAATAGAGCTTCTCGACCCAAACTGTATCCGCACATGTCGGAGCTGCATTACCTGTATGTGACTCGATATACGTATTTAAATCTCTGTAATCGAAGACAGGGCGAACTTTAGCTGTTTCTCCTTTCTGTTAGCACACTGCGATAATCGCAAGCATCTCTTCATTTTTCCATGAACCTTTTCATTATGCTTTATCAATATGCCCTCCTTAATCCAATCATTTAACTCAGCATTACAAAATGTACTGTAGCATCCTCGTATTTTGATTTAATCTAATATATGTTAAGTGTGTATTTCAATATCTATGTAAAACATATTTCACTACTTGTTTAACCGTTGTACTTATTATTCAATTCCGCTTTGTAGACATTCAGATAAATAGTTTCACAAAAATATAATACAACTTGCACGTGACGAGTTTTGTTTTGCGCTGACTGATTCACTGGGAAGATAACAACGAAATAGTCTCTAAAGTTACAATTGGTGAGCCCGACTCTGACTACGCTCCTACGTTGACTGCACTCATGGCTACTCCACCTACGTCAGTATCCAGCAGTGTCGCGCCGGTATCAATCAAAGCTCCGAAGTGGGACTCAGACAATGCAACCGCCTGGTTTGCCATACTCGACGCGCAATTCATCCTCTCCGGCATAACAGTGGCCTCGACGAAATTTTACCACGCTCTCGCGTCATTGCCGCCAGATCTTATTGGAAGGATTGACCCGGCTGTGTTCTCGTCTTCCTCTTACGCCGACCTGAAGGCCGCCGTTATCAAAGAAGTTGAGCGTACTAAGCCCGAACTATTCCATCACTTACTCGACAGTGTGCCAATAGGAAAACCGTCACAATATGTGAAGGAAATGCGACGGACCGCCGAATCGCTAAAATTGGCGGATTACGAAGACCTTTTAAAGCATCGTCTTGTTTCATCGCAACCAGCAGAAGTTGCTGCAGTTCTCGTGAGTCAATCTGCTCATCTAACCGCAACCCAACTTGGCGAACTCGCCGACCAGATGCTGACTCTTCGACCTCGAGCTCCGGAAAATATCGTCACTACTGCCGCCATTTCATCCAACCATCCGTCGCCCAGTAAGAAGCATTTTGGACTTACACCATTTCGTCCTGGTCAGCGCCAGGTAATCTGCCGTGCTCATGTGTTCTACGGTGATAAGGCTCGTTCCTGTAGGCGCTGGTGCCAATGGCCAGGTCCGAAACCGCACGCGCAGACTTCGAATCGGTCCCAGCCCAGCCGAGCTCCTAGCCCGTCGGCCGAGCAGCCAAACTAGCGACCACATCTGCTGACGCCGCGATGAGATGTGGTACTCCCGATGCGGCCACTCCTCTTTTCTACGTGCGAATCCTACTCCTGAATCCTTGCCCCAACAAGCAAGTGTCGCTTCTTGTGGATACCGGTTCAGTGGTAAGCATCCTCCCTCAAACTTTTGCGTCCGGTCTACTGCCATGCACTCTACCACTCCGTGCTGCAAATGGTTCTCCAATACCAGTCCTAGGACGCCGCCTGGTTGAGTTCGCATTGATGCGGCGAGTGTTCAAGTGGTCCTTCGTGATTGCCGACGTTGATCAGGCCATCTTGGGAGCTGACTTTTTATCCAAGATCTCGCTCTTAATCGACGTCGGCCTGAAGCGACTGGTGGACCGAAAGAACGGCCTGACATGCAACCTAATTCCCACGACGAATTCGTCAGTGCACTCAGTGAAAATTCGCAGCGATGACAGCAATTGGGATGATCTGATCAACGAATTTTCCAGCGTATTTGGTTCCCCCGATTATTCTCATGTGCCAACTCACGGTGTGTCTCATCGAATTTCAACTACCGGTCCACCCGTTTTCTGTCGTCCTCGCCCCCTTCCTCCCGCAAAGCTTGCGGTGGTCAAGAAAGAGTTCGACACGATGTTGTCTCAAGGAATAATTCGTCGATCTTCCAGCCCATGGTCAAGTCCCCTTCATATGGTCCCAAAAGCAGCATCTGACTCCTGGAGGCCGTGTGGAGACTATCGAAGTCTCAATCAGATTTCTACACCAGATCGATATCCAGTGCCTCACTTACAAAATCTTCTCGCTTCTTTACATGGTGCATGTATATTTACTAAGTTAGACCTTGTTAAAGCATTTTATCAAATACCTATGCATGTTAACGATATCGAAAAGACTGCCATTTCAGTCCCGTTCGGCCTATTTGAGTTCGCACGTATGCCATACGGACTGAAAAATGCAGCGCAGACATTCCAAAGGTTAATGGACAGGCTTTTCGGCTCTTTACCTTTTGTACAATGTTACATTGACGATATTTTGATCTCGTCTACATGTCTGAGTGAACACTTGATGCATGTTCGACAAGTTTTATCAATACTGCGTGATAACGGACTCTGTGTTTCTTTCGATAAATGCACGTTTGGTAAATCTGATATAACATTTTTAGGTCATTCTGTATCGCAAAGTGGCATATGCATTCCTCCTGATCGAGCCTCCCTTATTCTCAGCTTACAACCTCCTAGTTCGTATTCTGAATTGCGTCGCTATGTTGGATTCTTCAATTTTTATAGACGATTTGTACCCCATTTTTCTTCTGTAGTTCATCCTCTTCAACAACTGCTGACAATCACACAACCTGTTGGTCGTGGCAAGCCCTCCCCATGGTTGTGGGATGATCATCACCAGCAAGCATTCGACGCAGTTAAGTCAGCGCTAGCGAACAGTATCACCCTGATTTTTCCCGTTCCCAACTCGCACTCATTCACAGTAACTACTGATGCATCTTTACATGCTATTGGGGCCTCACTCCATCAAACTGTTGGTGACAAATCTCAACCCATCGCCTTTTTCTCTGCGAAGCTTTCGCCAACTGAACAGAGATACCCGACTTTTGACAGAGAACTCCTGGGAATTTTCCGTACTCTCAAACACTTTCAGCCCTATATCGCCGGCCAGCACGTCACTGTGTTTACTGATCATAAACCTATTGTTTCTGCATTTGCCGCCAAGCAGGCCCTGAATAATTCGACTCCTCGTCGCGACCGTCAATTCGCCTTCCTCCTAGAAACCTGTGACGATCTGGTTTTCATCGCTGGCTCTAATAACATTGTGGCGGACACTCTATCGCGTCCTGTTTCAGCTGTCACCGTTTCGGTTACTGATCTTCCCGCAATCGCGGAATCTCAAATCCACGACGACGCACTTATCTCTCTACGCAATAAGTCACCTTCTCGATTCCAGTCTCACAGTCTTGGTCCAAACCTCAATCTCTGGTGTGATATCTCTACCCCATATCCTCGTCCATGGCTTAGTGATACCACTCAACGAACCGCCATCATACAGGAATTTCACAACCTATGTCACCCGAGTTGGAAAAGAACTGCTACATTGGTTAAAGCCAGGTACTGTTGGCCTGACATGGATAAGACAATCAAAGCATTTTGCAAAGTATGTGAAGTATGCCAACGGAACAAGGTTACAACGCACATTAAAAGTCAGAAGATACATTTTCAACTTCCATCGTCACGTTTCCAAACTGTCCATGCAGACATCGTCGGTCCATTATCTCCTAGTGGGCCACACTGTGCTCGATACTTGTTAACGATGATAGATAGAGAGACCCGGTGGCTGGAGGCTGCTCCCTTATGTGATATTACAGCTGACACAATCGCATCACAATTTATCGAGTCTTGGGTCAGTCGGTTTGGTGTCCCTCTCCACGTGGTAACCGACCGCGGCGCCCAATTTGAATCAGAACTTTTCAATCGTATTGGAAAGCAAATTGGTTTCTTTCGACTCCGTTCCTGTGCGTATCGTCCTCAAACCAACGGCATGATCGAGCGTCAGCACCGTATCCTCAAACAAGCATTGCGTGGTCTTCCTAACACATGGACTGAGTACCTTCCCTCTATACTTATGGCAATTCGTCTATTACCGTCTGGCACAGGGATTTCGCCTTTTCAAGCTGTTACAGGTACCCACGCGATGATGCCATTACCTCAGCCCCATTCACTACCGGTAGACGACGTTTTCCTGTCTCGATTGAAAACTACAATCGAAAGAAATCTGCATGACAATCAGAAACTTTTTCCATCAACACCACCCTCGGTATTGGAACCGCCACAGGAGCTGCAGAACGCCACGCATGTCTGGTTGCGGGTAGACAGAGTACGAAAGCCATTGGAAGCACCCTACCAAGGCCCTTTTCCACTTCTGAAGCTTAACAACAAAACAGCTACTATTCTCGTCAATCTAGAACAACAGGTGGTGTCGGTGGATCGCCTAAAACGAGCTAATATACGACCACAACATTCAGATCGAAATCACAAGCCACCTCAACTCAGTGACATTTCTGACTCTCCTGTTATTCCTCCTCCCTCACCTAGCCTTCCTTCCCCGGTAGCGAGGCCCCTCCCACGACTCGGTCTGGTCGTGTTGTACGTTTTGCGGGTAATCCTGAGTTGATATATTATTAGTCTCCCCCTTTCCTTATGGTTCTTGATTTGCTCCGCAAATTTTGCCCCGGAGTATTGTAGCATCCTCGTATTTTGATTTAATCTAATATATGTTAAGTGTGTATTTCAATATCTATGTAAAACATATTTCACTACTCGTTTAACCGTTGTACTTATTATTCAATTCCGCTTTGTAGACATTCAGATAAATAGTTTCACAAAAATATAATACAACTTGCACGTGACGAGTTTTGTTTTGCGCTGACTGATTCACTGGGAAGATAACAACGAAATAGTCTCTAAAGTTACAGTACTATCCTGTTCATCAACGATGTTGTACGGCATCTTGATATCGGAATTAGGCTCTACATTTTCTTTCCAGTGCCATTTAACTACCCATTCATCTCTTGTACATTCATCATTAAAATCCTTATCGTGGACATCCCGATCATCATACTGTAAGGCAGTAATAGATCCCGATTTACAATGATGAAATGATACTTGTGACTCATCACTCGTACTGATCACCATCTTGGACATGGACTCTCTTTTACATGCACAGGGAGAGCATCGATTACTGCTAGAGATGCCGGTTCTTGATCAGAATCCTTGTCGGTGATATCCTCCAATAGTGTCTTTGCCGCATCGGCAATGGCATCGACTTCTTATCCAGGGAGTAGCAAGAAACCCCTATCTAGAACAAGTGGAGGAGAACGGACAAGTCTAGAACCGAGAGGTGGATTGGAACCGGATTACAACCGGACAATTGCGATATTTCCCTCCATGGTAGCAATAGAAATTGATCTTCATTAGCATGTTTGACTATAAACTCATGGAAGTTGTTTCATATGTGCATTAGGATGACTACCCTACCAACGTCATGGATTGTTGCAGGAGACCTTGGTTACTCACTAAAAGCAATACAAAGTGTTACAACCCTCAACGAACGAGTCGCAGCTGGCCACTTAATTCAGCGACTTATGGATTTGGATGAATATGCCATGAATTATAATTTGGATCGTATTTGGATAGAGGATTTCTCAATGCTACACCGCAATGACAGTGAAATTAGGAGGATGAAATTGGAACTATCTGGAACGTAAATAAAAAAAGGAACATTCAAGTGATTTATCGAAATGTTCAACCAATAAAAGTGACTTCAGAAAGAAATTAGAAATAGAGATGTTTGTATTATGTGAACGGAACTGCATTAGGTGTTTTGAACGGGAAAGATCCCTTGTCTTGTTACCATGTTCTCATTTTGTTAAGTGTTCTACATGCTATGTACCCTTGCAAACTATATTTTGTCCCTTTAGTGATGGATAAACAATGTCAACAGTCACTATATATCGTCCATGATGAGTCATCATGCGTGTCTGTGATTGGTTGCTATAATGCAGCTTCTGTATATAAGGTTGTCACACTTCTATTTCAATCATACTTGTTGAGGATTGTAGACATTAATAAACATGCCATTTACCACGATCATTCCTGTTTCAATCATTCACCAAGACAATCTGCTTGCTAGCAAGATTTTCTACTCTGCAAATGAAATTATTGGTTATAAAGCTGATCTTATAGAATTGATGGAGGATATTGTCACATTCTACCATGTGTAGATGATAATCAACTTCAGAAACTCTTTATGAGGACATTGACCAATGCTCTTCCGCGAGTACTAAGATTTTGACTCGATGAAGTGCTCAAACCTCTGAGTTTGACGGAAGCTATTCCACAGAGTTCTCGTTGCTATTGTGAAATCAGAACACGGAAATTGAAGACTTGCTTGCTTGATATAATCACATTTAGCCACTACGAGGAAAATGGTGACAAATTCAAGATGGACATGTTTGCCGGAACACCGTCCATGAGCGTCAACGTGGCAGTGCAAGATGAGCGGAACATAATCAGGTTTAGAGCATATTATGCTAATCTTTTAAAAGTCTATGCTTCAAAGCCATGCTGTTCATGCTGTCCTCTATCAAAGGATTTCATGTGATATAGAGCAGCTTGTGAGTGCAACGAGTCAGACTTTGAGTGATGTTGATGACTACGACCTACCATCTGTTACCGCTTGACTTTGTTGCATAGTGCTCAGCAAAAATGTATATTTTCATAAATGGTTGCTTTTGATATTATAGAAATGAATGCAAAAAGAAGGGCATCTCTTCCTCGGAAAAATGGTTCCTTTAAACCTTCAAGTCAGTTTAAGAATGCGTTGCGTAAGCTAAACAGCATGCGAAATAAGTGCAAATTAATTCAAGACTCAAGTGATGATTTCATCCATGATTTGGCTCTTGCCATACACAAGTGCCTCCCAATATACAAACCTTTATTGAGTAGCGATTCTCTAAGCAACATTTCAAATCCAAGAAGCAGTGATAAGAAAAGGTGGAACTTAGTTCAGCGTGGAGGTGGTGAGTTTTTTAATATGTTGAATGATATTGGAAACAGCATTTACAAAGTACTCAACAGTCCACTAGGGAAAGTTGTAGCAGGTGCCACAGTGTTACTATAGACGGCGAATCTTGGATTGACACGTCATCATTCATTGATGACTCATGTGAATATGTATATAAAAGAGACGCGCTTGTACTCTTTAATCACTTCCAGGCTATCATCGATCGCCGGTGGTTGAAAAGCTCCGAATAAGCACAACTTTGAATTATGTCTCAAAAATGTATACAGTTAGAGAGGAGAGAGACTCATTTGAGCGTGATCTCCTAAAATTCCGACCGACGAGGAAGGTTCAAGGGATTGGAAATACCTTCTACTTCCAAACGTTGAGCTATGGTGACGATGGTTTCTATCTTCAAGCTTTCCACAGCAAAAAAGCGGGGGCGGAAATCCAAGGAAGGGAGTGTTAAGTTGAAGCGCCAAGATCCTGTGAATTGAAGCGCCATGTGGAAACACATGCTGTGAATGTTAAAATGAAAGTTTCTGAATGTAAATAAAGTTGATATGGAATATGATTGTTTTATTCTAAGCAAACTGGTGGGTGTTAGTCTTTAAAGCTTCTGAAATTTCAAGATGACAGATTTTCGCCTATTCACTGATCGTACAATGTGTGTGGCAGGGCCAAGTCAGTCCGGTAAAACTACATTTGCAACTCAATTACTACAATTTGGAAATGAGATGTTTAATAAGGAAATTAAAAGAGTTAAATGGCATTACGGTATATTTCAACCACAGTTGCACTCTGCACTTCGTCAGAAAGGTTATGAGGTGGAGCAAGGGTTACCGACAACTGACAACTGAAGACATCAAGGCAGGTGACTTAATTCTGCTAGATGATCTATTGCGCGGAAACAAATCATCGAAAGATGTTGCGGAAATCTTTATTCAAACTGCACATCATAGGGAAGCTTTTATTATCTACATCACCCAAAACATTTTTGATGGAGGGAAGGAGCAAGGAACTAGAAGTTTGAATACACATTATTTGGCAATATTTAAAAATCCAAAAGATAGCGAATCATGGATTGACACGTCATCATTGATGTTGATACTCCTTAATCACTTCCAAGCTATCATTGATCGCCGGTGGTTGAAAAGCTCCGAATAAGCACAACTTTGAATTATGTCTCAAAAAATGTATACAGTTAGAGAGGAGAGAGACTCATTTGAACGTGGTCTCTTAAAATTCCGACCGACGAGGAAGGTTCAAGCTATGGTGACGATGGTTTCTATCTTCAAGCTTTCTACAGTAATGGTATATCTTCATCTGGATATAGCAATATGACACAAATGTGGGTGACCTTTCCGAAATGGCAGCAGGTGATACTCAAAACTATCAACTCTTTGGCGAAAGAATGCGTTTAGTTGCCCGAAAGTGCTCCTTCACATTGGAGGAGGGCGTTAGAGGAAGGAATTGGCTACAAGGAAATACCCGAGTTCGATACATTATTCTTAAAGTTGTCCGATCATTTTCAAGCATTCGATCTACTTGGAAATACAATGGAGTGTGATGATCTGAAGCGCTGACGATACAAGGGTTCCATTCACGTCAATGGACTATAAATTGGCGCTCAAGGCTCAACCGGCAAAGTAGCATCATTACAAATGAAAGCTCTACAATTGGTTGATGAGTGAGGGAATATAATAACTTCATGCAACCACGTAGAATCAAAATGTTGGGTGACTGACAAAGTTAAGACTTTCACAAGTTATATCATTAAACAGTTTTTCCAATTTTCTCCCAATAACTATAATAGCTTCAAATCACAATGATTTAATGGTCATCAGAATTCATTGACAAGATTAAATAATCGAACATCTACACTACCAGCATCAGTTCAAACATAGAGTAGGTGTATTAGGTAGAGTGGTAACTCCGCATTTATCAAATCCCCAATGTGCATCCACTTTCGATTTCATTAAGTGAACTCTAGGGAGATACAGGTGGTAACTGTTACCAAACGTGAGATATGCAAATTTTTGAAGTTTTGAAGTAATTGCCACGGAATTGATTGATCATGATTGCAATGCTGAAGGAAATGACATTATTTTACAGATCGTCCGTGTCATGACAGCCTTGGAGAGGCAATGTTTGTTAAATTGGCAACACGATAACCTGCTATTACTTTCATGCTCAACCTCAAGAGTGTTTTCTTAAGCGTGATCATATCACAGGCAACCTGCCACTGGCAGAGCAAAATCACATAATCAAAGACAATGATTTCAATTAACTTTGAAAGATGTAAATGGGTCCACATCACTATTCAGATTCAAGAAATGAAACATGAATTTAGTGAATCATAAAATCATGACGGTGAAAATTGAATCAAAAACTTGAAATTTAAGCCAAGAAAGCACGAATAATATCGCGACATTTTCATGGACTTCCATTATAATACAATTCATGAAATTCCCTTAATAATCAGCTTCATATCCACTTAGTAGGATGCTTATTAGCAAATATTCCTTCTTTCTGATATCCAACTTCTTGCATACTACTTGTATAGAGGAGTCATCTCGGTAGTACATAAATTGGCAAAATTTAATTTTTTTTAGAACTGCTCAAATAGTTTTTTGGACCACGGGAACGCAATCTCCGCAAGAATCTGGATCTTTTCATATAAAAAGTTTCACTGTATACAGATACCTTTTTGAGTCGACACTCTACCTATATATCCATACTCCATGAGTTCAAAAATCAATTTCAAACTTGACCATTAGCTTTGTGAGATCATATTAACCACTATAATTCAAATAATATTCAACATTTCGAAATGATGTTCCGATTTCATCTTTATTTTCCAAACGAAATGTATCATGTCTTCATTTCCTGTCAACGAATATATTTCGAGATTAAATAGTGCATTATCAGATGTTTCCAATTTAAATTGAGTTGACATTTAAAGTCTTTCAAATGATTTCAGTTTTCGAATTTCACTTTTGAATTCAACTCAGTTTTTTTAATTTCCTTGTTATGTAGCGACATTATTGCGACATTACTTTCCACCAATCAAAGGAGAAGCTAAATAAATAACTTTTAAAGCATTATAGAATCAAATTTTAATTATTTCTATCACAGAATGATTCGCACTTTAACTACAGACCGTTTCATAAATCGTTGCACAGCACAAAATATTCCTATATCTTTTGTATATTCTCATCAAATTTCATCGCATGCTGATAATCGATCAATAAACTTATTTAGTTGGTCAGCTGAGACGCTTGGAAAGATAGTGGTGTGGTTTGCCTACTTAAATGAAGTGATAAGTGATTGTCTGCATTGTTACTTTCACGATGCTGTTTCAGATATCAATATCATGTTGGCCCATGTGTCACTCATTCTCCTTTTCATCATTGATGAGCTGCTCCATAAATCGGACGCAACGCAAGTGTTAGCATTCCTACGGCGTGAAGGAAATGCTATTGTTTGCTGTGAACAGGTGCACAGACGAGACAAGCCCTTGTCTGATCCGAGATTCGAATTTCTTCTGACCTCAAGTGAGGGAAATGATGACTCACGCAATGGCTGACTATGAGAATAATACAAATTTGAAGTTTGTCAGTGAACGGATGGGCCGATTTTGATAAAACTTAGATATTCTTGGAACTGATAACACCAGCATTATTTTAAACCCAAACTCGAAAGCACCAGCGTTAATACAACAGAAGTTGTTGTGTGCAGTTGACCGTTAAAAACATTAACGCGAAAGTGGTGTAAAATTAGGTAAAAGTGTAAATTGAATGAAATTGCACAAATTGATGTCCGAATTCGAAAAACAATATATCATCTGAAAGCTTAACACGAGCCTGATTCAATGGTGATCATCTCAATTTTCTGTATTACATAGTTTCGTCTGTAGGTGTCGGTGAACGAATTGACCAAACATTCATACTTTTAAGTCTGCCGACCACAGCTGACCAGACACAACCTAAGCGCTTTGCCAAATTAAAGTTCTTGACACAATCATCCGCATGGTACAAAGGTTATTGAAATTGAGCATTTTCATCAATGAGAAAATCTTGTGAGATTTTTTTAGCAATAATTTTTCGGTTAAACTTATTAGTATTGTATCTTTTTGTACATACAGCCAATCCTAAAAACCGTGTATCATGATGAAGCTGACTGATAGTTCATGCTGTCTGCCAACTTTCATAAAAAAATCTGTCGTCTTCATGTTGATATCCTGCATCAAAGAAAACGCTCAATTTTTTTAATAAGGCCCACTGACCACAGCTGACCACACATGAAAGTGAAATATGTGCCAAAATAATCTATAGAACACTAGGTTTCATATGGTATATCGTTTATTTAAATTGATCCAGGACTTCAACACGAAAATTTCATTTGAAAATGGCATAGCTTTTTTGTGCAATTACTTTTGAAACGGTCTGTACATACTCTGAAATTGACATCCAATGTATGAAATATAATTTATGCATTATGAAATGCATTCAACTTCTCTAAAATGCAACTGATATTATCTGAAATATAACTTTTAGTTTCTTGGTTAGATTTGATGACTTTTTTAGCAACAATTTTTCGGTAGAACTTATTAGTATTGCATCTTTTTGTACATTCAGCCAATCCTAAAAACTGTGTGTCATGATGAAGCTGACTGATAGTTCATGCTGTCTGCCAACTTTCATAGGAAAAATTCTGTCGTCTTCATGTTGAAATCCTGCATCAAAGAAAACGTTCAATTTTATTTCATAAGACCTACTGACCACAGCTGACCACACATGAAAGCGAAATATATGTCAAAGCAATCTATGGAACATAAGGTTTCTTATGGTATATCGTTTTTCAAAATTGATCCAGGACTTCAACATGAAAATTTCATTTGATAATGGCCTAGCTATTTTGTGCAATTACTTTTGAAACCGTCTGTAGTCTTAATTTTTCCATATTCTATTATGACATTACGACAGCCACACCTTCCACTAATCATAGAAGTAGCTAAATGAACAAGCTCTGATCAACTACATGATAAGAATTTTTTATTCTTTCTCACACAAAATGGTTCGAACTTCAAACCTCTCGCGTCAACGCTTGCTGTTGGATTACTGCGAGACATGCTATCAGCCAGTCCGCCATTCCACCAACAGCGGACACAAGAATTATATTTTCAAATCGAACTCGATTTTTTGTATTGCATGACATGTGGGGCATACAAGAAAAATGAAGATACGACGACGGAAAAGGCGAAGAAGTTCATCGATGAGAACACTTCGTGTGCACTCCAAAAGGGCAGAGGTGGAGTCAATCTTCCATCGAAGGTGGAGAAGAGTAAGCTCAAGCGGCTATTTCAGAAGAAAGAGAGACTAGATCACGGCGTTCTGAGTCAGCAGGATGGTGAACCGAAGCCTCAACCAAGATTCAAATCTCGCGAGTTCGTTGACTCAGATGAGAGTGACTTTGAGATTAGTGATGCTAAGAGATTTAAAAATAACAGCTTCCACATACGAACTGAATTAATCATGAGTTCCATAGTAATGGGAATAAGACCGTTCCAGGACACCATAAAATCAAAAAAATTAGTATCTTTAAAAACGACATAAATTCATAAATTTAGACCCTTTTTCAGGTTTTTAAGACCTAAATTCATGAATTTGGTTCATTCAAAAAGTACCATTTTTTTCAAAAATGGTACTTTTAAAAACGACATAAATTCATGAATTTAGGTCTTAAAAACCCGAAAAAGGGTCTAAATTCATGAATTTATGTCGTTTTTAAAAGTACCCAATTTTCAAATTTTTCAAAATCTCAAATTTGAGAATTACAATTTTCACCCTCAAAATCATGACCGTTCTAGGACACTAAAAAATCAGAAAAGTTAAGAATCTCAAATTTGTGAATTACAATTTTTACCTTGAAAATCATGACTGTTCTAGGACACCGAAAACCCGGACACCGAAAAAATCATAAAAGTTAAGAATTTCAAATTTATGAATTTTATCCATTTTTCAGGTTTTTAAAATATATCATGTGATTTGCGGGACATCTGAGATGTCTTCCAGGGCTTCGCCGTTAAAAATATTTCTTTAAAAATGGAAGAAACAAAAGTGGAAGGAACTTCAGAAATGGATGAAACCGTAAGAATATATCCTTCATTATCATATGAAATGGATATTGCAAAACACAAAGATAGAGTACGTTATATGAAAGATAAGGAATCGCAATTATTACTTAGATTAGAACATTATAATAAATTAAGAAAGAGATGGAGTAAAGTTAAGAATGTAACACAAGGAATTGGCATATTCTTAACAATAAGTTTAGGTACTTTAACAATTGTTATATCTTCAGGTGTTTTAGTAATTCCAGTAGTTGCTACAGCTTTAACAGGTACGGGTGTTTTTGCAACTTCACTTGCTACAATGTTAGAAAAATCTTTAATAACTAAGAAACGAAAATCATTAAAAACTAAGCATTTACATATTAAAGAAGTCTATGATAAACTACACTACTACTTTCAAAGAGTATGTGATGATAATGTTATTACGTTAGATGAGATTGAAAAATTTGATCAAATAGCTAATGAAGTAAATCAAATATCATTTCAATCACAGACAGAAAAAGTTAATGATAAAAATAAAAAGGATGGTAAAATTTCTAGTGATGGTAAAACTTTTATTGATGATAAAATTTTTAATGAAGAAAATGATAAAATTTTTTTAGAAGAGCTAAAAACTTTATTAGACAAAACTTTATTAAACAAAACTTAATACGAGAAAATTTTAAATGTGAAAACTTTAAACGTGAAAACTTTAAACGAAAAGATGTCAAACAACAAAGCAATAAAAAAATAATTTGTTCAGTAAAATGTTTTTGCTGTATACCAATGTTACCACAAAATTCAAATATTATATTTTAAAAAATAGACAAAATTAAAGCTGATAATAAAAAATAAAATATTAAAACATTATATTTGTATATTTTTATTACTCGGTAAACAATTGTTCGATAACTCTTTCATGAATTTTTTTATCAATATTAATTGTGATAAATCCATAATCTTTTGACCAAGCATTATTACACGATTGTTTTAATTCATCTTTATCTCTTATACATAAATCTCTTAACAAATCACTTAAGTTTCTTGCATTTATTTCAAATAGTATAAATATATTTGCATTCTTTCTAATAACACTTCCATCTAATGAATACATACTTTGTGTTAAATAAAATACACTACAGTTATTATGTCTACCTCGTGTAAAATAATTTCTCTGAACTGACTGATTTCTGTCATTAACACAATCATCAAAAATTACACAATGTTTCATTGTTTTATCTAGTTTACTAGGATCTTGCATATTACCACTATCATCTATTAATTGTATTTTTATATGCTTATTTTTATTGGATTCAACTAATTGTTTATTTTTTGCTGCTTCTTCACACCACAAATTTATTTCTTCTTCATATTCAGATTTTTCGTATTCTTCGAATAGAGAAGCAATTGCTGTTTTTGTAAGATTATTTTCAAATCCATATTTTAAAAATTGATAGACGGGTTGTTCTGCCGTTGTTGTATAAATTATAAGATTGTTATAATCCAAAAAATTTGGAGTCGTTAAAATTTTAAATAATAGATATGTTTTTCCACATCCTGATCTTCCACAAATAACTGACAAAACTTTATTAGATAAATTTGGATGATGATTAAATTTAAGTTTTTTTTTATTTAAAGACATTTCATTCATTTTTAAAGTAATAAATTCATCCATTATTGAATTAGTGTTTTTAGAAACAAAAAAATAAAAATAAAATTTTAATTTAAGTTTATTTTTTTGTTTCTAATAATAAGATTAATAAGATTAATAAGATTAATAAGATTAATAAGATTAATAAGATTAATAAGATTAATAAGATTAATAAGATTAATAATGAAAATGATAAAAAAATTAAACTTCTCTATTGTAGCGTAAAAGTTTATACCTCCCGAACCAAAAGATCTATCATAATCTCTTCACCTCCAAAATTTATTTCTTGTCCTTTTTCATCAGTGATTCTAATGCCAATGTTGTTAATAGTTTTTCTTGTAATAGGGAAATATATTAATGTTTGTGGAATTACATTTAATCTATAACCAATGGGTACAGTAAAAGCTGGAAAACTGAATATTAAATTTGATAATTTACCATTTATATATCCTCCTTCAATAATGTCACAATGTACAACAATTGAATTTATTTCAGTTATTTTTGGAATCTTCTCACCTAAATGATAACCTTGACTATAGGTTTGTTTATTAAATCCTAATAGCTTTGACAATGATCTATCATGATTAAAATCAACTTGATGATTTTCGTCTAAAGTAAGAGAAAATTTATTAACTGCCGGTTCAACTGCAAAATGTAATTGTTTCTTATCTTTAAATGGTATACCTAAATGTCTCTTAATTTCATTTGATATTGTTTCAACTTCGTAAGAACCAGGAAGAAAAGTTAGTATTTTCCATGTTTTTCCTTTATCAGTAGAATATCTAAATTGATCATTCACATCTTTGATAACGTTTTGAATAGTGTTAAATGTGGAGAAACTAGTCAATGCAATTTGATAATTTTTATTTTGTTCCAAATGTAGAATGGGTTCTAAATTACAAGTGTGTGATGAAGTAGTTGTTATAATTTTTAACGTCGTACTAAATTTTGATGAACCCAAAATCTCTGTTAAATTTTCTAAATGATTATTAATTTTGTCTAAATCTGCTGAACACATTTTTAAACTAAAAAATTAAATAAATATTTTTTTATGAAATATTTTTTTATGAAATTTTTTTTATAAAATTAGAAACAACATATTTCAGCTACACTTTTATAATCCTCTTCATTTAGAATCTTCTTTTCTAACAGTCTTTTCAATATAGCATGAATTTCATTAAAACTAGAATTATGTCCTTCTTTTATTGCCGATATTAAAATATTTAATCTATTTAGTAATTCTTGTGGATCATCTGGTAAAAATACAGTTGTTTCTGTTTTCTGTTTTTTTGTTTTCTGTTTTTCAGATAAACCTTTCCCTACTTTAACTCCCGATGATAATAAATTTTCTAATTGTTTATAACGTCTAAGAGATTTTACTACACCTACTCTATCTAATATAGTTTTATATTTTATTAGATCTTCTACAGCATAATTTTTTAAATCTGCTCCTCTTAAAAGATCAACAAAATTTCTATCTAAACTAATAGGTTTTTTATCTGGCGTAAAAATTAATCCTCGTAAAGGTTGTGGAAATATTTCTTTACCACCAAGATAAAATCTTGCAAATAATTTTTTATCTAAAAAGAAAGTAGAATGTTCGAATAACATAGATTTTGGTAATTTTTTATCTATGTTTGCCTCTAATAAACCATAGTCATCTAATAGTGTTTTAAGTACAGGATCCGCTATATCAACACGTTTTTCATTAAGTTCCTTTTCAAGAGTTTTAAATGGTTCGACAGTTTTTTCATAATCAGTTTTTACTTCTTCAGTTAATTTTAATTTATCAAACATATCAGATTGAATACCAGCTTTTGTCATTCTATGTTGAAGATGATTTTCTTTCATAATATTTCTTTGTTTTATTAATTCGTCTAATTGTTTTATTCTTTTAAAATTATCAGCTCTAACTTTATCCATTTTTATATGATAGTTTTATATTATTTTATATTATTATTTTATGTTATATTATTATATTATTTTATAATATTTTATATTTTTTTATTTTATGTATATATCAAATTTGTCTATCTTAGAAATTAGAAAATTAAAAAGGTAAAGTAGTTATTCCATCAGGTAAAATTTTTCTTTTATCATCAAATGGATCTAATGCTAATTTATGTTCTTCTTTTAAATACATTTTATGTTTTTTTGAATTAAGTCTATAATTACATGCTGTTTTTATTTCATTATTAAATAATGCATTTTTATAATCTTGAAATGTTATTTGATTAGCCACTGATGCCTTTGTAATTCCTTTTAATGTTTTATGTGTTTTAATATTTTTAGTTGTATCATAACAGTAACATTTAGATTTTAAAAATATAGCTTCTGTTATGAAATCTTCATTTCCTTCTAATTCATCTTTTACTTTACATAAATCAGAAGGATGAATGATATCTTTTATTTTATTAATTTCTTTATCTAGTGAAGAACCATATGGTATTGTTAATTCTAAGAAAACAGAATCGGTATCTGTAAAGTGTAATTTATAGTTTTTGCCATAAGCAGGTGCTAAATAATCATATATAAAACTATACATAAATAGTTTAGCTAATTCTAATATAGTGAAACCTATAAAATTAAACTTATCATGTTTTACAATGCTTCTTCTTAGATGTACAGCACATAGTTCATCACTAAATCTAGTAGTTCTTTTATATGTAGGTTTCCTTGTTAAATTTTGAAACCTATCTTTATCATAAACTATTTCAATATTTTGTCTATTACGCACATTTTCTAAAGTCTTACCATAAAATGCATTATTCATTAATTTGAAGAACACGTTTCCAAAATCATCTTTATTTCTTTTAGATATTTTGCGTTTTTCAATATTGAACTCAATATAATCTTTTAACCATTTAGATTTTTTATACACTAGTTTCCGGTGAATTTTTGTGAGAATCATTCCATGATCTAAATACCAATCTAGCATTCTTCCTTCAACAACATACTTTCCTTTATTGCTTTGTGTTAACATAAGTTTTTTTGTTGGCCTATATTTCTTAGGAATTAAAGATTTTTGATAATCTGAAAAATCTTCTATATTGGGAATTTTGTTTTCTGGACAGAAAGGATAATATTTTGTTGCATCTTTTATATAATCAGGGTATACTAAATCAACTTCATATATATAACCAGAATTACGATTTCCATCATATGTTTTTTGATAATCAAGATTATTACACCATGTCATCTCACCTGTTGGTAATTCTTGTATCATGCAAGAAGAATATAAGCTATTAAAATCATAATATAACAAATAGTTTTCTCGCATGAATTCATCAATTGCTTTTTCACGTTCTACTCCTTCTCGTTTCGTTCGAAAAATTTCTAATATTTTTTCTTTTTCTTCTGGAGATAAAGGTTTCATTATTCCATATTCTTGTGGATTTACTTTCTTATTATAACATTTAACATATCTATTACCTAAAACGGATGAAACTCCACCTCTAATTCCAGATTCAAAAAATAATAATTTATCATATGTATTTTCTTTATAATGTTTAAGTTTAACATTTGTATGTTTTAATCCTGCTAACCATGTTAAACCTGGTGTAGAATAACAATAACATGGATCTATTCCGTAATATTCTAAACACATATCACGAAAGTTTTCAAAAAGATCAGCTAGTATTAATACATCTATCTGTAGATATTTCATTGTATAATCATACATTGTTTTACAATTTAACTCTCTCCAATTTTTTTCAGCTTCTGCATAATCTTCTTCAGATAATTGTGATTGTTTTAATGTTGATTTAAATTTATTTATTGGAGGAAGTTGTTCTTCTTTCATAATTTTATTCACAGAATTAAAATCTCCAGTTATATACTCATACGGAAATATTCCTTTTAAAGGTTTTAAATTATATTTATTTAATATTTTACATTGTTCAGGTTTCAAAGTTTTTCCCATAACATCTAATGAATAAGGAGTAAAAAATCTAAATGCATCTAAAATTCTAATACAACCTAATTGCATTGAAAAATATTCTTCTTCTTGTTTACATAGTACATTTATTTTTTGTTGATGTAATTTTTCTGATGAAAATAAATCTTTCATTACTAGATGAAAATCATATTTAGAACCATTGTAGAAATATAGAGGAACAAAGTTATATTTAAATTTGTTAGCATTAAGATTACAAGAATTATGTGCTGCACCTCTATATAATCCATTTAGATGATCATGATCTTTTACTTTATCAATATATCTACCTCTACCAGTTTTATATTTATTTGTAAAACCTTTTCCACAGTAATAACAATTTATTTCATAATAAAATTCTTTTCTTTCTTCATCCGTTAATGGTATCATTGGTTTATTTGTTTCAAGCAATTGTGAAAAAAGTCCTTGTAATTCTTCTACTTTCTTTGTAAACATTTCTGAACTATCTTCACCATAGTATTGTAAATATTCTGATTTAAATAATTCAGGATAATTCGAATGAATGTACATTCCCCAACATAATGGTTTTTGTTCAAATAAATATTTTTCTTTACTTTGTTCAGTTGAACTTTTTCCAGGTGCACTTTTTCCAGGCGCACTTTTTTCAGAATTATAATTTTCAGAATTATAATTTTCAGAATTATTTTTTTCAGAATCGGGTGAAGCCCTGGAACTTTCCGTTTGATTTTGTGTCATATTAACATTATATGCTTCAAAATCACAATAAATAGTAAAGGGTACTTTATTTTTAAAATACCATTTATTATATTCTAAATAATCATCTTTAGGAAAAGTATTTTGAACTGCTTCGTTTTGTTGACAATTTTCCAAATGTCTATTCATTTCTTCTAAAGTTCTAAAACTTGTCATACATTGAAGACAAGGAAAATTTTTATTATCTGAAGTTTTTGTAAATATAGAAACATCTTTACACAATATAAAATGTCCCTGATAATATAATATATTCGCTTGTGCTGGTTGTTTTGACTGTTCTAGTTTTTCAAATTCATCTTTATATATTTCATGTGTTTCATTAATTTCTTTTGTAATATTAAATGTATTTTGATAATAATTTTGATTTAATATTTGTAGCTGATAAATATATTCTTTATCATATTGTTCTTTATATTGTTGTAGACAATTTTTTAAAGATTCATTTATTTTTTGTTTGGTTTCATTTTCTTCATTATTTAATTCTTTATTATTTAATTTTTTATTATTTTCTTCATTTAATTTTTGAATTGTTTCTATCTTATTTTGATATTTATGGTGATATTCTTGTAGTAACATTTTTGTTTGTTGTTGATAATCTATTTTACATTTTTGTAAACTTTCATTTAAATTTTCTAATTTTTGTTGGTATTCTGAAGATAAAGATGAATATTTGTAATTATAATCATCAGTACGTCCTTTATAATTATTGTGATTAATCATTATTGGCGTTAGTGTTTTAACAAGTTCAAATTTTTCAGTACATATTATATTTCCTTGGTAAAAAATATTATGATGCATGTAATTTTCTCTATCATTATATACTATTTCTGATTGACATAAATTTTTATTATTCAAATAAAATTCTTTTGAATCTGAGTAAAGTGGAGTAATTTTACCAATAGAAACATAATTCACATTTAATTCAAAAACATTTACTTCTATTAAATTTTTATTCTTTTTATGAAACTTTTTTAACTTATTATAATCATATGGAAATTCATCTAAGCCATCAGAAAGATCAAATTCATTTATGTATTCTTCTTTATTGTAATAACTTACTCTTTCTTTATGATATTTTGCAGGATGTAAATGTGCTATAATACTCCACAGAAAACAACGTTCATCTTCATTTTTTATGTTGATTAATTGTGGTGAACTGAAAGGTAAAGGAACATAACTACCACCAGTATTATTTTTATATTTATCAATTACTATTTTCTTAGATAGTATTTTAACAAATCTCCAACCAGATTCACGTAACTGGGCTTCAATTATACAATTTTCTAATTTAAGTATCATCGATTCAAATATGGGTTGTATATCATTTACATTATGAATTTCTTGCGAATTTGTAAAATGTCCTTGTATTATTTCTTCAGGAATTCCATCAGGTCCATTTTTTGTATAAAGTACTTCTACATTCATATAACATTTGAAAGATTTCTTAAATATATTATAAAAGTTGGTTAGAATATCAGAAAAAGTTTTATCAGTTTCATTATATTCAAAAGACTGATTAAATAAATATTTTATATCTGTTTCGGGTGAGGAACTCTCTGGCGAAGCCCTGGAAGACATCTCCGATGTCCCATGTACGGCTTCATCAAATTCATCTATTTCGTTAAATTCATCAGTATCGCTAAATAAATATTTTATATCTGTTACGGCTTCATCTTCACTATTAAAAAATTTTTTATATTCCGAATGTGAATAATCATCAAACATTTTTTTAACTTTTATATCAGTAGGCAATGTTTCTAGATAGTTTTTATAACTATTTAATTTTAATATATTTCCTTCATCAACTCGTTCTACATTTTGTAAATGCATTTTACTTTGTAGATGAGATTGATAACTTCTTTTTGTTTGTAATTTTTTTTCACATAAGACACAATAAAATTTTTTCATTTTTTTATTTTTTTTATTTTTTTTAGAGAAAATTTGAGAAAATTTTTTTTTAAAAAAAAAATTATGTTTTAATTTTTAGAGAAAAAAATTCTAAAATATATAATGGAAAAATTCTAATCGGGGCGAAGTCCCTCGAGGTGAAACCTAAATATATATATGTAAAATCGGATGAAACCTAGAACCTTTAGTTCGATTATGATAAATTTGTTTAATTATTAAGTATTTCACTTACACCATTTATTAATGGTTTTATATCATTATATGTTTTTTTGGCTTCATCAAATGTAGATTTAGCATCAGAAAATGTAGATTTAACATCAGATATTATTGGGGTTGCTTTTCTTAAACCGTTTCTAACATCATTTATTGCAATTTTTAAATAGTTTAATGTTTCATTATCTTGTAATCTTTTTGGTATTGGTATACCAAATTTTGCATTTAAATAATGATCAAAATAAAAATAAAATGTATCAGGAATAATTTTTAGTGGTACTTTTGCTTCAGACTCTAAAAAGATAATTATTTGTTCTATAACTTGATTTGATAAATGTTTTGCATTTGCATATATTCTAATATCAAAATCTTGAGAGTTATTATAGATTTCATGTTCGGTATCTACTAATATATTTAAATCTTTATCATATACTTGCATATGTTCACTTATGGTGTCAACACGTATTATTCCATATTTATGATGTGTATAATATGATAAAGGCATATTCATTTTATAATTTTTATTAATATCATTAAAGAATGCTGCATTATTTTGTGTAGTTGTAAAAAATGTTTGAATGTTTTCTCTAATCTTATTATCTACATCACAAGCTTTATGAGCTAATACAACTATTTGAATATTTTGATGTCTTCCTTTTGTAAATATTTCTGACATATTTTTTTGTTTTGATAAACTTGCAACATCATCTAAAATTAATAAAGATTTATTTTCAGGTGTACCAGCAAAACTTTCCATATCTTGTAACTCATCTAATTGTTTATCATTATAGACGTTTGTAAAAGTTGGCCATTCAGAAGTATGCATACAAAAAATATGTACTTTTGTTTCGTCCTTATAATATTGGTTTATATATTTTTTAATAAACGTAGTCTTACCACTTCCAGTTTTACCGTAAACAATGAAATGTAAATTTTCTTGATACATTTTACCTTGTTTAATATTTTTATTATTAGTTTTATCCTTAATCTTATCCTCCTCAGTCTTCCATCCTTTAAAAGTTTTTATTTCTTGTTTATAAAAATTTATTCTCTTTTGTTCCTCTGTTAGAAAGTAACCCCATTGATTTCCAATACATATAACAAGATGATAAATAAAAAATATTAAAATACATGCTAACAATATTTTTATACAATGAAATTTTAAAAAATTCCAAAGACGTGTAAGATCTGATTGTGGTATTTTTTTATTAAGAGATGAATTAGGGGGTAGTGTCTCTAAATATTTTTTATCTATATTATTATATATATTTTTATCTATATTATTATATATATTTTTATCTATATTATTATATATATTTTTATCTATATTATTATTATATTTAGTATTATATATAGGATTTTCTACAATATTATTAATATCTTTGAGATTCGGATCTTGAGGGGTTAGTGTATCTTGAAACTCAGTGTTATTCATATAATTATTTATTATTTCGTTTATTGCATTAAGAGATTTATGACGACTTAGATTACTTTTATTACTTTTATTACTTTTAATTATAACCGGTGAATATAAATCTTCCAAATTTTCGTTTTTATTCATTTAATATTTTTAAAATAAAAATTTAGGAATTATTATTTTTTAATTCCGGACTCGCATTCTTACACTCTTATGAGTGTTTTTAACCTCTGTAGAACCTCCGGAATGTGTCGGACTTTTTGTTCCTATACTCAAAAGAAGTATGTTCCGAACCTCTCCTCTCTTCCGGAATGCTTAAGAATATTTTAATAAAATAATATTTTATTCTTTATAAAAAAATAATATTTTAATATATATAAGATTATTTTAGTTGAAATACAACTATTTTAGTTGAAATACAACTATTTTAGTTGAAATACAACTATTTTAGTTGAAATACAACTATTTTAGTTGAAATACAACTATTTTAGTTGAAATACAACTATTTTAGTTGAAATACAACTATTTAAATATATAAGTCTATTTTAATAGAAATACTAATATAAATTATTATTTTGATATAAATTATTATTTTGATATAAATTATTATTATGTTGATTATTATGTTGATTAAGTTTTGGACATAGTGTTACATGTCGCTGAAAATTTTTCTTTAATATAATTTTTTGACAACCTCTACATTTAACTTTTTCTTTTAAACAATCCTTACACTGATATTTACTATCATAAAACTCTGTCTTAGGTTTAGTAATTTGACAACTTGTACATTGTCTTGTAGAACTTATACAAGAATTATAATGATTAGTAATTCCTTGAATTGTAAAATATTTATTACAATTACGACATAACTGATCTTTTAATTTATCTTTTTTATTTTTTTTAACCTCTTCTGGTTGTTCGCATAATTTTAAATGACGTGCAAAATTTTTTGATGTTATATTTTTATTACATCCGGAACATATTTTTTTGTTATTACTTTCAACAAATTGATTTTTATCAATATAATTATTTTGAGCTACATTATTATTTTGAGCTACATTATTATTTTTATCAACATAATTATTTTGAGCTACATTATTATTTTGAACAAAAGGATTATTTTGTGCTAAATAATTATTATTATTTTGCCTAGGTGTATTTTGCCTAGGTGTATTTTGCCTAGGTGTATTTATTCTAGCAGTATAAAGATTTTGTTCTTTATCTGAAATAAATAAATGCTTCAATCTTTGTAATGGTTGCTCTGATTGAATATTATTATACTGAATACTATTATTAGGTTGAATATTATTATACTGAATACTATTATTAGGTTGCATACTATTATTAGGTTGTAATTGATTCATATGCATACCACATGGTGTGTTTTTCATATGAGAATATAATAGTGTTTGATTTAAAAAACGCATATTGCAAACTTGACAAATTTGAGTCATTTCCATTTTTTTATTTTTATTAGGAAAAATTTTATTTTTACAATTTATGTATTTTTATAATCAGAAAAAATTTTATTTTTATTGTTTAAAAATGATGTTACCAAATGTTGGTGGAGGTGCATATATCCCGAATAATCGTGAATCAGAAATAGAACTAGAAAATTATATAATGAAAACTGGAGACGTTTTATCTGGTCCATTACATCTTTCTATTCTTCCACAACAAAATACAGAGTTAACAAACAAACAATATGTTGATACACAAATCAATGACTTAAAAGAAAAATATATAAACGATGTTATGGTTCCGCTGATGAACGAATTAAAGTTGCTTAAACTTAATGACAAATCATTAAACGAAAAATTATTAAAACTTGATAAAAAGGATAGAGAGCTAGAAGCAGATATAGCAAAACTTTTTAAAAAGATTTCTGAACAATCAAAAATTTTAATATTACTTTCTATAAATTTAAAATCTGCTGTAATTAAAAATAAACATCAGATAAAAATGTTAAAAGAACAATTAGAAGATGAAATAGAAAAACTACCTGAAAGAATTAAAAAAAATTTAAAGCAGTTACAAACTACATTCCAAAAAAGTGTGAATGAATTGAGTTCTAAAATTGCTCAACAAATTAAAAAAATAAATCAATTAAAAATTGAAGTAAAATCACTTAATGAAAAAGTTGATAAAATGAAAACTCTGAAAATCAATTTAGAAAATGAATTAAAGAAAAATTTACAAGAAAACTCTAAAGAAAATAAAGAACAGTTAGATTCCGTTAAAAGAAAAGTAGATGGTCTTAAAGTTCAATTAAATGCTTTAAAAACAGAATTAAAGAAAAGTGAGAAAAAATTAGAAATGACTGAAAAAGAAATTAAAGTACATCACACGCTTCTTGATGCAATAGATAAAGTGCAACAAGCAATTAATAAAGTTATCTCGAAGTTGTTAGATATTCATAAACGTAAATCTTAAACGAGTATTGTAAATATTAACTTAAATATTTTTTACCTACAAAAAATAAAAATCATAAAAAATATAAATATAATTTAAAAAATATAAATATAATTTTAAAAATATAAAAGTATAAATATAATTTTTAAAAAAAATTTAAAAATATAAAAGTATATAATTTTAAAAATGGATAAAATTAGAGCTAATAATTTTAAAAGAATAAAACAATTAGAAGAGTTAATAAAACAAAGAAATATTATGAAAGAAAATCATAGAATAAAAAGAATGATTGATGCAGGTTTGGTTCCTGATAAAGTTAAACCAAAAACCCAATCTGTAAAAGTTAAGAACAAAAAATAAACATTTTTTTTATAATGGACATCGGTTCATGGGTCAACGGAGATGTCTTCCAGGGCTTCACCCGTATTTATATTTTTCCCAAAAGTCAAATTTATTACTAAAAAATGCCTATAATTTATAAACACAATCTTAAACAATTTGCTTCAAATCAAAAAATTGCTCATGAACCACGTATGAATCCGGTTTACCATTATGATAATAGAGAAACCGTTCAAAAAGAAGGGGATGGCATCTTTTCTGGTATTGGTAGTATCGTTAACTTAATTAAAAATAATAAAGATTTGATTACATCTGCTGCAAAAGGAGCAGCTGCTATAGGTAGTACAGCTAGTGCAATATCAAATGCTGTCAAGTCTCAAAACGAATTAAAACAACTAGAAGCTATTCGTAAACTCAAGAATGATTCTGAAGAACTAAAAAAATTAAAAAAACTTTCAGATGAAACAAAAAACAAAATTGCTAACATAGCTGTAGAGGGTGATAGTAAACAAAATGAAAAAACAATTGAAGAAATAAGAGGTAATGGCATTCATAGCGGAGCTGGTCTAGCAAAATTCTAAAATTATATTTTAGTAAAAATTTTTTTCTATCTGTGAGAAAAAACAAAAAGTCAAATTATTTTTTATAAAAATGTCTTCGCTTATCGAAAATAAATTTAAATTAGACGATCCTCCGTTCGTCAGTTATAATCAAAAAAAGAATGACTATATAAGAATTGCTATGAATCCCGGATCTTCCAGTAGAGTAAACACTGGAGGTGATTTAATTTTTGAAGTTGATAATCAGCAGAGTTATTTATATTTACCTGATTCATTTTTACACTGCGAATATTCTTTATATAGTGATGCTAATTTTACAACACCATTACCAGATACCGATAATATTACACTAGAGAATAATTTTTTCCCAAGTTTATTTACACAAATGCGTTTAGATGTTGCAACTCAAAATATAGAAACAATAAGTGATTCTCCAGGTGTAATTGATACAATGCTTAGATTTATAACAATTGGTGAAAATAATAAAAAGTATGAAATCGAAGGTTGGTTTCCTGATACTAATGATGGTATAATTATTGATGATTTAACTCACGCTGGAACAGATGCCGCAGGAATTGCGAAAGATGTAGAAAATATTGCAAAACATTTAAATAAAACAAATAATGAAGCATATAAAGAAAGACGTGAATTTAACAAAAAAAGTAAACAGACAGTAAATTGGTCATTGTCTCCATTATTCGGATATTTAGATTATGATAAAATATCATATCAATTAAAATTTAAATTAATAATTCATCGTACAGCAAATAATGAATTAATCTTTTTTGGTAAGACTGGGAAAAAAGCATATTTAAAAATTGATAGACTTGAATGGTGGATTAAGCATATTACTCCTAGTTTAGAGGTTGAAACAGCTATTGCAAAAAGATTAAATACTAACAAACCAATTCCAGTAAATTTTCTAAAGAGAACTGCTAGTTCAGTAACTTTTTCCGAACAAAGATTTAACTGGCATTTTACTAGAACTGCAAATACCCCAAGATATTTATTACTAACATTTCAAAGAAATAATTCTCCAAGTTTTGATAAGAACAACAATCTTTTCCATATTAACACAATTGGAAGTTTACAAGTTTCATTAAATCAAACTCGATATCCAATTGATCCATTAAGATTCGATGATACCAATAATCAATTTATGGAAGGATATGATTGTTATCGAAATCTTTGTATAGAATTTGGAGTTGAACCACAATTAACTCCTGGAGATTGGAGACATTTATATCCAATTTTCTGTTTCGATTTAAGTGCACAATCTGAAGATATTATTAAAAATGGTTGTGATGTAACAATTAATATTGAAAAGAAAGATTCTACAACTTCATTGATGGCTTATGGTTTATTGCTAGAAGATGCAAAATATTCTATTGAAATTCTTAATGGAAAGATGGTTAGGATCGGCTAAAGCGCTAAAGCCAGAGGAGCTTCGCTCCGATAGGTTAATTAAAATTTTTTCATAACTAGAATAGATTAAAATTTTTGTTAACTTAAAATTTCTTAACTAAAAATTTTTCATAACTAGAATAGATTTAAATTTTTTGATAACTTTAAATTCTTAACTTAAAATTTTTTATTAAAAATGTCGCAAGCGAAAAGTAATATTAATAATAAAACTGTTGAATTAAAATTACGTAATATTGTTGACAAAAATACCCCTAAAACTATTACGATTAACAAAAAAAAGTATTACATAAGTAAACCAATGATAGAGAATATTCAATTACAAGAAGAAAAGAATGGCGGTATTCTCCCATTAATTCCACTAATAATAGGAGGCATAGCCGCAGCAGGAAGTGTTGCAGGTGGAACAGCTGGTATTGTCCAAGCAGTAAATAAAAATAAATCAGAGAAGGCAGCATTAGAAGAACAAAAACGTCATAATAGGGAGTTAGAGAAAGTTGCTAGGGGTGAAGGGACATCGGTTCATGGAACATCGGAGATGTCTTCTAGGGCTTCGCCCGAAGGAAAAGGAGTAGTAGATAATTTTATTAGTAAATTAAAATTAGTTGATGAAGGAAAACGAGTTCTTAAAAATATTCTCCACAATGTTGATGATTTAATTGAAATTAAAGAAACTAAGGATGGTTCTGGAATATATCTAAGTCCTAGTATGATTCGGTAATAACCTCAGGACCTTTGGTTCTTTTCGGTAAAACAATTTTTTTTATCTTCTTAATTTTTTTTATCTTTTAAAATGAATACTAAAAATTCCGAAAATTTAATTAAATTAAAAATTTCTAATTTAGATTTATTGAATTATCTATTAAAAAAAAATAAAAACTCAAACTGTCAGCATATTGGAGGTGATAAGAACAAAGTTCCACACCACTTCGGTGGTGATATACAAAAAACATTAGAAAACTTTCCTGGCTTTATTTGGAGTAAATATTCGAAAGAAAAACATCTTCCTGGTCATTCATATACTGGGCCAGGAACTCGATTAGATATAAGACTAGATGAGAATAATAATCCGAAACCAGGTGAAGAACCAATAAATAGAGTAGATGCCGCCGCTTACAGGCATGATTTAGCTTATCGAAATCATGATCTAAGTTCTCGACATGCAGCTGACAAGAAGATGATTCAAGAATTAGATAGTATTCAAAATCCTACATTTAGAGAAAAGATTGAAAGAATGTTTGTTAAGAAAGCTTTACAAGCTAAAATATTATTCGGTCAGGGTTTAAATGAAAATCATAACTCAGACGTTTATGCATCTGAAATTCATAAAGAATATAGAAAGCCTAAATATTTATTAAAAGTAAAAGTATTTAATAAAGATGATATTTGGAGTGCTGATCTTATTCATATGCCGAATGAAAGGGACTACAAATACGCATTGACAGTTATAGATTTATATACACGATACGCTTGGGTAAAACCTTTAAAAAATAAAAGTGGTCTTTCAGTTAAATATGCGTTTGAAGAAATCTTTAAAGAAAGTAATAGAAAGCCAAAAAAATTGTTTGTTGATAAAGGGTCGGAATTTTATAACCGAAACGTTCAGCCACTATTTGAAACTGTTTATTCAACTGAAAACGCTGGGAAGGCCGTAGTGATAGAAAGATTCAATCGGACGTTAAAAAATAAATTATTCAAGAAATTTACTCAGCAAGGAAATCAGAAATGGTTAAAAATATTACCAGGAATTGTGGAAGAGTACAATAATAAAGTTCATTCTGGTATTGAAGAAACTCCAAAGAATGCTTCTGACGACCCTGATTTGATACGAAAGAAAATATTCGAGAATAATAATTTGAATGAGAGTAATCCGAATTTGCAGAAACTTAAGCCGAAATTTAAAATTGGAGATAGAGTTAGAATATTTAAATATAAGAATAAATTTGAAAAAGGCTTTGTTGGCTATTGGACTAAAGAAATATTTGAAGTTTCTAAAATAAATCAAAGTTATCCGATTACTTATGAAATTAAAGATTTAGATAATGAGGATATCAGAGGTCGTTTTTATCAAAATGAATTACAGAAAACAGAGCTTTAACCTTTAGGTGGCGCTTTAGCTAGCTTCGCTTGAGTTATAGATTGTTTAACTCTAACATAATATCTAGAAATGGTACTCCTTTTTGTAATTTAAATAAAACATAAAGACATAATTGTCCACAATAAGTAGTGCCTGGTGTTTGAATTTGAAACGTATTGTATGTTCCCGTTCCAAGTAATTCTTTTACTTCATTTGTAGGTGGAAGCCCGTATGAGTCAAAATAATAATTATCTCCGTTTTTACTAAAGATACCTGCTGACCAATGTACGCCGTTTTGGTCTGAAGTGTGAAGATTCGTTATGAAATTTACAGTTATTGATGGAACTTTGTTCCGGGAACTGAAGGTTCCTGATGGCCTATTTTTTAGGAATTGTAATTCGTTTCTCATTAGAACATGAAAATTCTTTATTCCTAATTCATTTGCGATTTTCTTTAGGTCGAAATTTGTCGTAGTTTGCGTTCCATATAATTTAAAAAACTCATTTATGTTGCTCATTTTATAATAAAAAAAATTCTTAAGGGACCCCTAGAAGTCAGAAGGAGGGGGGGTATTGATTTAAAACTGTTCTCTAATGATGTCTTTCTTTACTACTTAGTCAGAAGGGGGTATTGATTTAAAACATTTTTATAATGATGACTTTCCTTACTACTTGGGGGGGGTATTGATTTAAAACTGGTCTCTAATGATGTCTTTCCTTACTACTTAGTCAGAAGGTATTGATTTAAAACTGTTCCACAATGATGACTTTCCTTGCTACTTAGTCAGAAGGGAGGGGGTATTGATTTAAAACTGGTCTCTAATGATGTCTTTCCTTACTACTTATTCGATTTTGAAATTATTTAATTTAATCTAAATTTAAACGTTACATTGTTGCATTTTATTCTTATGAACTCTTGTTAAGAGAATATTGATTGTTTTATCTGTATTAAGACATTAGCAACATCTGTTACCAAATTTCTCAACATGAACAGCTGCTAGCAGTTTAAGCTATTCAGTATGAGAGAATTCTTTGTGACCCGCATAACTCAACTTTTCACTTGAACAGCTGCTGCCATTATTCCACGTATTACTGCGTGTATTCATTCATTCTGCGAGCGTTCTACGAGACTGTGACTGCTTACGAATCATCTGTGACCTTTATCTATTTTGGTCAATTTCATCAGCGACTTTCAACAATTTTATTTTTTATCATAATTAATTCACTACGTTTTAACGAAAATGGCACGTTCAAGCATCGCCTTTGCCGATTTGAAAAGAAAAATTTCAGACACTATTGTGAACGAAGATCAACGGAAGAAGTGTATTGAGATGCTAACAGAATTTCAGGAGAAATATCTTAAACCAAGGGAGGAAGAAGACATCCACGCATCAAAAACATTCAGAGAATTTTTAGTGATAAATCGATTTGAAGACACATTGCAAGATAACGCCATCAATATCAGTTCAAACGATAATTTTGAAGAAGAAATTCAAAGAGACATCTTGGCATCAGAGCTAACTAATTATTTAGCACATTTAAGAAGAGAAGAAGACATTTCGGTGAACAATACTGTGAAGTTATCGTTGTTAAAAGGAAGAGCTTTGACTGTAATCCGGGGAAGTGGCCATGTTTGTAAACAATTAGGTTATTCCAGAGGCTATAACATCTTTTTAAGAAAATTTTATAAACTATATTTACGATTTCCGTTTATTAAGAACTCGACGGAATCTATATCATTTTTCAAAAGGAACTTCGCTATTATTGACTCGTATCTTCGCCATGGGAGACACCGCCCAACCCTTGATCAAATTTTAAACTCAATCAATTGAAACGGTAAGCTACTCGCAATGGATAATAGTACTATGAGTATTACCTTATTTCTATTTACGAGAAACAAATGTATCATGTCATAACACATTTTCTAGTCAACATATTTTATTCGTTGTAAACGATGCTACTTGTCCTCATTGGTTTTATAGTACTATGACCCTTCCCTTATTTCAATTTACGAGAAACAATTGTATCATGTCATAACACATTTTCTAGTCAACATATTTTATTCGTTGTAAACGATGCTACTTGTCCTCATTGGTTTTATAGTTCTATGAGCCTTACTTTATTTTACTCATACAGAAACAATTGTATCATGTCATAACACATTTTCTAGTCAACATATTTTATTCGTTGTAAACGATGCTACTTGTACATAGTACTTGTCTGTGATGTGAATAAAATATTTCAAAGATGGAAATGTGTTTTCATTTTGTATCGAGTTAAAGTAGTAGCAACTACTGGAATTGTAAGAACGCCAGATGAAATGACAATTATTAAAGCATTAGACCATCTCTTTCTTAATTTATTATAATGTTCTAATCTAAGTAATAATTGCGATTCCTTATCTTTCATATAACGTACTCTATCTTTGTGTTTTGCAATATCCATTTCATATGATAATGAAGGATATATTCTTACGGTTTCATTCATTTCTGAAGTTCCTTCCACTTTTGTTTCTTCCATTTTTAAAGAAATATTTTTAACGGCGAAGCCCTGGAAGACATCTCAGATGTCCCGCAAATCACATGATATATTTTAAAAACCTGAAAAATGGATAAAATTCATAAATTTGAAATTCTTAACTTTTATGATTTTTTCGGTGTCCGGGTTTTCGGTGTCCTAGAACAGTCATGATTTTCAAGGTAAAAATTGTAATTCACAAATTTGAGATTCTTAACTTTTCTGATTTTTTAGTGTCCTAGAACGGTCATGATTTTGAGGGTGAAAATTGTAATTCTCAAATTTGAGATTTTGAAAAATTTGAAAATTGGGTACTTTTAAAAACGACATAAATTCATGAATTTAGACCCTTTTTCGGGTTTTTAAGACCTAAATTCATGAATTTATGTCGTTTTTAAAAGTACCATTTTTGAAAAAAATGGTACTTTTTGAATGAACCAAATTCATGAATTTAGGTCTTAAAAACCTGAAAAAGGGTCTAAATTTATGAATTTATGTCGTTTTTAAAGATACTAATTTTTTTGATTTTATGGTGTCCTGGAACGGTCTTATTCCCATTACTTTCCATTACGCATGTATCTAGTATTTGTTTTTAACATTTCAATAAGAAACTCCTCCGCCCAAAAACGGCAAGCTGAGTTTGAAGAAGCCAAAGGAATTTCCTCGAAATGTATGATTTCCATAATTCAAGTGAATATGTATTTTATGATGCATGTTGATTAATTGTCCCCTATGAAACAATTACATACCTAAAAATCTCAGTGATCTCAGTATGATTTCCATAATTCAAGTGAATATGTATTTTATGATGCATGTTGATTAATTGTCCCCTATGAAACAATTACATACCTAAAAATCTCAGTGAAAGCGCACTTCAAGGTCATGCACGTGTATATGATATCACTCCAACAACTTATGCATTGGACATCACATCCTTCATGTTGAGTATGCGTCCCATCTTAGGTTACAAGAAGGCTTTCAACTGTGTGGTCGTCTAATCGTACAAATTCGTTGTGTCCGATCCAATCCTCAAGAGGAGGAAACTTTTCTCGCACACTTCAACTCATCAGCCTCAAATTATATTTATGATTATGACACTTGGTTTCAATGCCACTTAAATAGTCTTACAAATCATATTGAAGCATTTACGAATAAGAGGAGCAATTGGGTAATGGATGAGATATCGAATGTAGAATTCGATGTGATAACAAGTCCCATACTATGTGGTGGTCAAGTTTTTCCTTTACCGAAGAGACTTAAGAACTCTAAACCTGCAATTAATGCAAACTCAAATGCAAATGACTGCTTCTTGTATTCAATTCTATCAATATTGCATTATGATGAAGTATCTCATTCAAGGAATGAAATAAAATCATATAGGAAATGGTCATCTGAGTTAAATATGGATGGTATTTCTACACCAGCATCAATTAAAGACATCTCAATATTTGGAAAAAATAACAATATTAAAATTAAGATTCACTTGCATGAAAATGGACTCAAGGGTGTTCGATACAACAGAAACTTCATTGGTAATCGAACTGTCAACATATTGCTATTTCCAAACAATGAATGCTCACATTACCGCGGTATTCCAAAGCTATCAAGATTGTACAACAGAAAAATTTATACAGGACAGAAGTATTTTTGTAAAAGATGTACACAGGCATATACGTCCAAAAGAGCTTTAGAGCGACATTTCCAGTTTTGCATTCGTAGAAAAGCACAAATAGAAAGAATGCCAACTGATCTTGAAGTGTTCACAAGCAGTGTGGAGTATCAATTAAGTCCTCCTTTAGCCATTTATGCTGATATCGAGTGCTTCATAGAAAATAAAATTCACAAACCTGCAGCTGTTGGAGTATATCACGTTTGGCACATTGCCTTGTAATCAAAGTTTGAAAACAAGTATTGTGGCTTATATGATACCCAAAGTGCAATAACTAGACAGTCAATGTCACTGACCTCTGATGAAATAGGAAAACATGAAAAATCAAAAAAATTGTAACAAATGTAAATCTAAATTCAGTGATGGCATTGCAAAAGTTCGTGATCACTATCATATAACACGACAATATAAGGAAGCATTATGGAGCAAATGAAATCTGCGATTAAAATTAAATAGACGAGAGCTTCCAATTTTCTTCCATAATTTCAAAAACTATGATAGCCACGTTGTTTGCTATAAAGCGATCGGAAGAATGTAAACTTGGTGGTTAGATGTTGTGGCCGCAACAGCTGAAAAACATATAACTTAATCCGCCAGTGTTCCTGAGAAAGAGTATAGAGATAGTACAATATACTTCAAACTAAAATTCCTAGACTCGTATCAATTTCTAAGTGCATCTTTGAGTGAGTTAGTAAATGGGTTGCAAGTTTATGAACACGCACAAACATAAAGGGATGAATTTCCACAACTAAGTGATGAAATGTTGTATCAAAAAGGAGTGTTCCATATTCATACTTTCAAAGTCTAGATGCTGAACATTTGAGGTGAAAACTGTTTAGCAGCTCAATGTGAATTTTATAATGACCTCACCCGAGAATATTGCCTTGACACTGATTATGAGAATGCTAGAAAAGCATGGACTTCATTCAATGGCAAGATCTTTGGTGATTGCGCATGCATGCTCGCATACCTGAAGTTGAATGTTTTGCTGTTAACAGACATCTTTGAAGTTTTCAGATCATTAAGTCATCGTGAAGATGGAGTAGATCCCGTGCATTTTGTAAGTCTTTCTCATCTAAGCCTTACCTCAGCAACAAATTTCACTTCTTGCAATCCTCCACACTATATACAAGATGAAATCATGCACAATCTTTTTCAAAGAGGAATCAGAGGAGGTATGACTTTCACAAACATACACAGAGCTAGAGCCCGTAAAGACCGATTAGAAAATAAACAAGATGAAAGCCTCCACTTGGCATACTTGGACGCTAATAATCTTTATGGGTCTTCGCTGAGTAAGAAACTTCCACACTCAAATTTCAAATGGTTAGATAAAATCGAACTAAATAATTTTTCAAATGAAGAAAATGTTCAAAACATTGATGGTAATGATGAAATAGGCTATATATTTTATTTATATCCCGCAAATATTCACGATGATTTTGCTGATTTTCCACTTTCTCCAGAAATGCAGATGATAGAACAAGGAATGTTCTCATTATATATGAAAGATCTTTATGAAAAAGTAAGACCCGATAGTAATTTCACATCAATTAAGAAGCTTTTACTACACCAACTTGACAGAGAAAATTATGTTGTTCACTACTCCATATTAAAATTCCATTTAGATATGGGCATGAAAATTTAAAAGATTCAAGAAGGTGTTAAGTTCACATAAAACCCCTGATTAAGAGAATACATCAACATGAGTTCCCAAAAAGGGCTACAACGATCACTGACTTCGAAAAGTCTTTCTATAAGTTAAAAAACAACTCTCTATATGGTAAAACGATGGAAAATGTGAGACGTAGGAGAAAATTCAAGTTAGTCAACAATGTAAACCGACTAATCAAATTGGCAAATCATCCACTCTATGTTCAACATAAAATATTTGATGAAGATCTAGTTGGTATGGAAATGCATACGACTTCAATACCTCTGTAGGTCATGTAGGTCAGGCAGTACTTGACTATAGCAAGCTGGAAATACATCAATTATATTACAAAGATTAAAAGAGATGTCCACTAATTAATAGAACTCGCCTTTGTGGAGGTGATACTGACCTTTTTTCTTGTGTTTATACACCTCACCACCTGTACGTTTGGAAGACGTACTCCTATATTTTGGCGAAAATTTTGATTTTTCAAGTTATGATATGAATCATCCTTTGTATTCAACTACAAACAGAGCAAGGTTATACTGTTTCAAGGATGAGTGCACGGGAAGTTACTTGAGGAAATAATCCTGTTGAAGCCGAAGATGTATTCCATAAAATACTTTACATGTCATAGCATTAAGCGGGCAAAATGAATACAGAGAGCTGCAGTTAAAAAACCAGAACACAAAGATTATAGAGCTGTATACTATAGTGAGAAAGAAACGTCTGCAGAAATGACTGTTATAAATTCTAGAAACCATATTGGTGCCACAAAATCATTTAGAAAGCGAGCACTTTCCCTTTTGGGAAGGTAGGAGGCGTTGGCTAAGTAAACTATGGATACTATAGTCTAGGACTTCCTCGACCTTCAAAAAGACAAAGAAGACTTCCTACTACCGGAGATATAGAATGATATACAGTGATAAGTCTAACTAATTATAGGTCATGTAATTGCTGCATCTTCCGATATGTATCAATGTTGAGTAATAAAAAGCCAGTCTTAGTCTTATTGTAAATTAACACATTTCTACATCTTTGAAATGTGTAGAAATAGCATTTGAGGATACAGCATTCAACATCATTTCGATATGTTGAGTTGGAAACAATATCAGGCTTTCAGCAAAACGAAGAACTGTGTATTCTTAATTGTCAGACATGCCTCATAACATTAGGTCATGGAAATTAAACAATGTACAAGACGTTTACACAAAAAATTCTACGAAAATAGTTTATCGCCATTCAATGCCAGACAGCAATGGTAAAACATCGTGGCGTTTCCATCCGCCTTGACGCATTACCTTCACTGAAGGACTTCGCTGATCTCATTGAAAAGCATGATACTCGGATGAAGATTCTCCTCGATCACAAGGAATGGATAAAGTGTGATTCAACAGTGAAGGTATACGTCTGTTCAACAAAGCTAGAAGACGTTGATTATCGACTCTTTCGTTTCAGTGACGTCACATGGATAACGTTTACGAAGGAGATACTACCACAGTTGACTTCATTCATTAGAGATGGAGGACATCAAGCGGATGAAAGTCGTGAATCGTATGCTGACCGCAAAGGCAAACTCAAAACTCAATCTACAAGAAATCGAGCTGAATATCCCAACGGAAAGCAATGGTTTTTGAAAAAGCGGAAAATGAAGCCGACAATGAGTTTGTATCGGGGAAGACCCCAATGCTAACATGGAGAATTAAAAGGAATAATAAATTCATGACTATCCTATTCTTTCCAAATGGAACAATCCAATGTATTGGAGGTTTCATTGATGGTGATCTCGCATTGACTGAATTCATTGAATTATTGACTGAATGGAAAGTGAAGACAATGAATGACTGTGTTGTGTGAACTGAATTATCGCCATGACTTTCGCAAAGTTACCTCATCACATAATTTGACTTATGAAGTAGAACCATTTCCAGCAGCTCAAATCAGTAACTGGCATCCATATCATGTTCATGTGTTCCATAATGGAAAAGTTGTGATAACCGGTATCAAAGAGCTAAATGATGTACTTCCCATTACACGTGATTTATGAGAAATATTTTGTGAAAACAAAATTGTACCTATGTGAACATGTAAAAAGATTTGTATATATGCGAATACATTTTGAAGTATGAACCTCCTTTGGTTTCCCTTTGAACTTCAGGATTTGGAAAAAATAATTAATTTGAACAAAATAATTTATTACAAAACCGCTTCAACCCAATCTGCAATAATTACATCATTTTGAAAGCTGTCTTTCGAAAATAGTTGTAAAATACATTACTTTTCAATGGTCTCTCGTTGACAAAATAGAGTACATAACCACCACACATAAGTGATGTATTACTTTGGAGTGGGAACGATGTCACTTTCTTAACAGTCCAGGAGAACCTGTTCATCCATAACGCGATATCATGCATGCATGGTTGATTAAGAGAGTCAAAAAAATTCGGCCACTTTTTGACGATTGATGTACACAGCAATCTAATGTTTACCGGAAAGATTGTTGGCATCCGCATTGATTATAAGCGAACAAGGATAGAAAGGAATTGAATTAGCTCTGGAAAAGACATCGAGAAATATTGTCTTCGAAAGGGATGAGCATTCCTCATCTTCCTCACGATTTCAGTGATGCTTAAGTTGCTCATCTCTTATAGGTGACAATCACGTCTCTCATTCTAGTTATTGCAACTTTGATATCAAAGATAGCCCAAATGAGACAAGTTATTGTTTTCTTTAGAGGTGACTCAAATGACACCTCCAATCGTGGATTTCAAGGCTTTGTAGCTCAAACACTTTCACAACTTAGATCTGCATCTGCCGTGAGATTACACAACAAGAAGAAATAGCCATTTTTGCACACATCCATTGTGATTCCATTTGAATCATCTGTATTAAACATGCCAAGTGCGGTGAAAGTAGAACCATACTCGCAAGCAAGCTTGCCCTCTTTAAAATTAGGCTCATAAGTTTTCCAGCAACAAATTTTCCATCCTGGTAGAGTGCTAGTTTGTTAACAATGAAGTGCTGCAAATTTAATGGATTCTTTTCAAAAGCACCAATGAACGCCTCATTTTCCACAAATGTGATATAACTGCCTTTGGCATTTTGCCGTGGGAAGAAGATTTGGATAAGCATGAGAGGATGATCCCGCACCAATGGTGAAGTTTATCAACACACTGTGATTAATTGGATGTATTCGTTGTTTTCCTCAATCCTGTTGCATGCTCGTTGATGACTGAAGGGTTCATTGTTACTCACCTTACATTGAGGACAGCATTGCTTATGTTGATCTGATAGCTTGTAGCTCCAAAGGACATCAAAGCCAACTCAGGACTTGTGCGAATCAATTCTATTTCAATTTTAACCTGAGACAGCAGATATATAGATTGACGAAGGAAATTAAGATCGACAGATCCTTTCAGATTCTTTTGAATCCGCAGTCAATTCCATTCGTCTTTTGCGACCTGAATTTGAAACCTCATCAAATTGCCATTGATGATCATCATACCAGCCGGCGACTTGTAAGTGTGACTGTTTAGCTTGCTTCTGAAATTGCGTCATTGTATTTATGTACGCTCCGTATGGATATGCTCGATCCCCACCCTCAATCTGTTTGTCGTTCAATATTAAATACACATCTGAGAACAGACAAGCAATTGGAAGATTTGTCAATTCCACATTGTCCTTTGTTGAATCTAAATTGGTACCATCAGTCTTCCTAATTTGTATACACAATTCTAAATCGATGGATTGACAGTCAATATAGTCTTGAGGATTGGCAGGTATGTCAAATTCAATAGGTTGTTGATTACTATCGATATTTGTTGTGAGGATTATGTCTACAATAGTTGAGGAAATTTTGTCAGTTTGATGAGGCGGTCAATCAAAGAAACACAAAGCCCAATTGATACTCTGCATCGCACTAGCTGCACAAATGTATTGTTCTCCTTCGTTTTGACTTATTTCTCGCCGCTCTTGAATTTCGTTTGCGCTTTCGTGTTTGACACGACATCTAGATTTAGATCGTACTGCTCTATTCGGCTTTTTGCTTTTCCTGCGTGTTTGCTTAGTAACTCGACCGGATCTAACTTGTCTTGACTTCCTACGTTTCTTCCGAGCTGTAAATCATCTTTGTTAAATCATTTAATGCGTCTATGGCAGTTTGCTCCGCGCGCAATTTCATATATTCACCTATATCCTCCCCTTGAAGCGCATCAGCTGCAACATCAACACCAAAGTCTGAAGCTCTGTTTCCAACCCGCTTCATGAATGGTACGCCATACTCTTTTAGAGTTGGAAGAACTATGCGTCTTGATGCACCGAATATACCTCCTTCAACTTTTCGTCTTCCTCTAACAAACACGGAATAGCCGCTCTGATGTGATGGACCACTGTAAATGCCTGACATTTTGTCCTGTGGATAATTACAGATGCCAGAATAGCGTAAAGCCTAAATCTCGTGCCTTGACATGCAAGGTCAAAACACTAACACCACCACAGAATGGTGCTACTTCGCCTGTGTCATCATGAATTGATATGTCAATTCCATTAATGATATTTCTGCTGATTGGTAAATACATTGTGTTAATGAATTTTCGATTGGTTAGTTGCTTCCTCACGGATGAGAGTGGGGCCTCAATGTCGCCAACCCCTGTACATTCAATAAAGTTACAATAGACGCACAAGTTAATTATATCCCACTCTAATGATGACGTTGCATCGCCTGTTGATGCGCCTTCATAAATAGTTGATTTTGAGAACCCCAATGTGGCTATCCCCAACACGCTATCCAGCTTGACAAGATATTTCTTCCCTACCTTTATAATCATGCGTTTCTTATGTGGGTCATAAGAAAAGAAATATTCATCTGCATCGAGGTAATCTACACCAAACTCATTTAACTTCGTGCACAATTCAAATGGCGTTTTCAAGCTTTCAATCTTCAAATTAATTCTTTTTACCTGTTCACTAGAAGTAGTCAATTCATCACCTATTGTGTCTTCGCTGTATACGTGGATATCCCATGATACGTTGGTTGATGCCTTGAGTTTCGAAGAGGACAATTGAACCCTGTATGCATCATTTAATTCTGTCAGCAAAGGTACGCTTTTAAGACCTCTAAACATCCCAAAAATTTCAAACCCGAATTCAATAGCAGCGGAATTAGACTTTTCCAATGGTGTCTTTTTAGTAAAAACAAGACATTCTACCTCCGTTTCAGCAGCAAATAAAGTTACTTTCTCTTTGTTACATTCACAAGTCATTAAAGTTTCTGGCACTGATCCTTGAAACTTTCTTGCAACGTCTTCAACATTTCTAATATCGCCAAATTGATTCTTTACGCGGATGCTCCTTTTTTGTAATGCATACAATGGTACGATTCTACATTGAAAATCAGTGACTTCCATCTCCGAATTCCAACCATGTCATTGTACCAAAACCTAGATGAGAACGTTGTTCTGGAATATCCTAAAGTATGACTCGAATCCTTGCCTAATATAAGAAGAACATGCTTCCCTTCCTTCCACAATTTTGTTGACTCCTTTATGACTGGCTTGTGGAGTTTATTCAAAGTCAGCTTGAGGAGATCATTTATTCGTTGAAAAATTTTACCGATTTCCTTTTGCAAGCTCATTGTGGGAACTTTAGAATCAAAAGAAGCCGTTGCAAATGCCTTTTGAACTTTTATTACGTTTTGGACAGATGGTGGACTTGTTGAAAAAGGATTTAAAGATAGATGATGAAAAGCCCATGTACCATGCAGACTATTCTGAAATATACGAAAATAGTCATCCTTCTCTCGCATTTCTTTGCGCAATTCAAAATAATCGTTTTTTAGCAAGTTGATATCGCTGTAATAAGTAATTTCAGTTAGAGCAACTTCATGCAGTCCATGCAGAGTAATTGAATTAGCGAATTCAACAGAGTATTGAGATGGTCTGTTGCCTGAGAATATCTTGGTGCTGTCATTGCTTGGAGGAATGATGCTTAAGTTAGTAGACAACATGTTGAACTCATGTATGGAAGAAGTCACATGCTATATTAGCTTAAAAGCTGCGAGTGTCTGCCACCTCCACATTATGTAGATCCTGGTGTGTTATCCAACTATTGAATGAATCAGGATGCCCTTTTCATTTAACTAGATATTTCCTTTGATTGCAATTAGCTTTCTTCTTCATTATTTCATCAATCACATGCATCTCTTCACTTCTGTAAACTACTTGCAATTCATCAGTAAAATTTTCCTTCAATTGGAATACCATGGAGATCTGTTAATTTGTACATGATGGATCCAAAATTCCTATTTAGATCATCTACAAAACTCTTCTTCAGTGCAATTAGGTAAGCAACCCTTCTCAAACGTAGACATAACCTTCGAAATCCGAACTCTATCACCAACATTTATTTTCTGTTCATTGGAAATGTTTTTCGCTTAATCATACAGTCGAAGCCATACATCCATCGCATTTACTGGGGTAACATCAAGTGGTACCCCACTTAATAATACGATGGTAGCTTCCATTGTAATTCTTAACCAATTTCTGCAACTCACCTACCCAAACATATGTATTTTTGCAGTGCAATAGCGCCATATTTTCGTTTTCAATTTCTGATTGAACCTCTCAACCATGGCAGCTCTATACTAATAATAATAATACGCTTTATTAGTTAAGATGAAAAATACAAACCATACAAAAGGCGTCAGATCTTGCGACCTATTGCTAGCTGGCGCACATATTATGAGAGGACAACTGGTGCTGGCGCAACATAATCTTCATATAGAAGCTGAGAAAAAGTCTTTCTATGACATTGTCCCCGCCTTTGTGGTTACGTCGGCTGCCACAGAAGAAGCTGCCGGAGCGGTTGGGGACAGGACTCCTCCGCGCGAATGAGATTTCCTTTGAGTGCTAGGCGCTCCGTGCGCAGCCTTTCACTTGGTGGTAGTAATCTGGCTCGTCGGTATAAGTCTGCGTTTGACACTCGTTGTGGCCAGTGCACATCAAAAGAAGCCTTCAGTAGATGTGAGTGTGCACCATCCAATTCTGTCTCAAGTGTGCGAGTCATTGTCCAAGTGATGGCGTTGTACAGTAAGAGTCTTGATGGCTGCACTGAAAAGTCTTGCGCGCAGTTCGTCGGATAGGCCCTCCGAAGAGAACATTGTTCGAAGACTTCCAAATGCTGACCATGCCAACCGCTTCCGGTGCATTAAATCCTCTGCGCAGCTCAGCACTCGGCCGCCCAATGTGAAGCCCTGACAAGTGTTGAGGGGATTGTCATCGAAGTAAATGTCAACATGCGGCCCTGGAACACAAAGTACCTCAGTCTTGGTCGAGTTCACTTGCAGGCCGACTCGACTGACTGTCATCATTAAGCTGTTGAGCATCTCTGCGCAACCACAGAAATGGACGAGACGATTGCCAGATAGTCAGCGTATTCAAGTACAGAGATTCTCTGTTCCAGCACTCTACTACCAATCCCTCGCGCAGGTAGGAAGCCCTTGCTGTCGTCTGGAATAGCCACACGTAGTACCCACTCCAGTAGAAGCACGAAAAAGAATGGGGCAAGTGTATCGCCTTGCACAGAACTCCTCAGTCATGTCTGGTGTCAAAACACGGGCCGAAGTCGCTTGATAAAGAGCCATGATTCTTCTGATAAAGCGTGGATGCATTCGATAAGTGTTCAGCACCTCTTTGACAAAATGTCGGTCGAGGCTGTCGAATGCTCTACGGAAGTCGACGAAAATGATGTTGGCGTTGATCGGATACTTAGTTGCCCCTTCAATCACTCGACGCAGCGCTAGGATTTGATGGCAGGTGCCACGGTGAATTCGGAAGCCGTTCTGTTCCGATCGAAGGAAAGGCTCGAGTACGGGCTGAACTCTGCGCAGCAGCACTTTATTGAACAACTTCGCAGTGCACGACATCAGCGATATCCCACGGTGCTCTTTATAGAGTGCAGCTCTATAAGCACTCTTGACACTAAACAATTCTACATTATGACTTTTAAGGAGACTTCGAACATGAGAGTTTTCGAATTCCTTCCCTTTATCGGTCTGCTTCCTTTGCGGAACACGCCCCTCATCGAAAATACTCTGAAAAGCTGCTTCAACTTCCGGTGAACTTGCGGGGTGATTCAAGTCGCAATAAATCCTTCTCAGCTTCACTGCAGTACTCATCGTCTTTGTTCTGATTTGCACGCATATTACTCGCACAGCAACTGCTAACACAATTGATATCAATATCTTTGCCCTCTTCTCCTATACCTTCGAGCGCAGATTTCAGACAGCAGCAAAATATTTGTAGCGACATGATATAAGAAGCAAAACTTACTTTATATCTGCTAAATATTTACTTAAGTCCTTCCCAACGAGCATTGAGCGCCTAGTAAGGCGCTTTTAACTTTTAGATTAAGATCATCGGGTCATGAAGCTTTCTTGACCACCATCGTGGGTGTTTTACTTTTTGATTCATTTTGTAAATTACCCTTGTCCAACTCATTCACAGTCGGTCCTCCAATAACAATGTGAGGTACATTTTGGTCAGATAAAATTTTCTAAAAATATGTCCACCCTTGTGGTGCACCTAGTTTTCGCCTTACATCTCTGACAGCATATTGTAGAAGGTCATCTATGTGACTATTTCTAATAACATCACCACTTGTTTCATCTATTATCTCCCCTATCTCATTGAACTTCACAGGTGAGTCAATGAAGTCAAATAAACGCTCAGCGCGCACACGATTTGGTCGATGTGTTGACAAAGTTATAAATCGTCGCAACTTATCACAAATCTGTCGCCTCTCATCAATGTTTTCAGCTGCTAACTGCATTCGCCGATAAGAATCCTTATTCTTCTCCCCTCTCTCATTGAACTTCACAGGTGAGTCAATTAAGTCAAATAAACGCTCAGCGCGCACACGATTTGGTCGAGGTGTTGACAAAGTTATAAATCGCCGCAACTTATCGTAAATCTGTCGCCTCTCATCAATGTTTTAAGCTGCTAACTGCATTCGCCGATAAGAATCTTTAATCTTTTGAATTTCCATATCCTTTTGTGCTAGTTCCTTAAGTAGATTCGCAATAGGTTGATCTAAGTTTTTGACTTCCGGTGCACTCTGCAAAGTAGCCAATGGTGCATACTCCTCTTGAGGAATGACAACCATCTTTGAATACGACATGTTTGAAAATAATAAGGCAACAAAGTACATTGCTTAAAACTGTGAACCGAGAAAACTGTCATTAGTTCGAAATCGAAGTCGTTCCAGATATTCCTGGGTTAGATCAATAAATAGATAGCCATGTGGTTTCTTTGTTACATCTTCACATATTTGAAAGTACTTTGTGTTGCTGAGGTGATATCTGTCTACTGAAATCATGTATCTGACTGCTATCCCTTGTATTTTTAAATATTGCCAAATAATGTGTATTCAAACTTCTAGTTCCTTGCTCCTTCCCTCCATCAAAAATGTTTTGGGTGATATAGATAATGAAGGCTTCCCTATGTTACATACTAGTTACACACTATACACACCTCAGATAACACATCGTGAACGGTTGTATGTTCGCTGCCTCTCCGATCAACCAGATAACTTCACGTTTTGGCAGCTTTTGATACCTGATAATTCCTCGAAATTTATATCACGGTAATCGTCTCCTACTGGTTGTTCTCTTTATCAGATCCATTTCTCGATTTGGTGGATCGGGAACTTGATATTTTGGGATTTTTGGTTGCTTTGGTATTTCCATCTGAACTTTACTCAAGGCATTCGTGATACGTTTTTCAATATCTTCGTTGGATTTCCGCAGTGTCCGTCTCTATCATTCGCAATCTGGAATTCTATTTATAGTTCAACGTCATCGGTGTTGTCTCCGTAGCGTGGTCAGTGCTTCAGGTTCTTCGTCTTCATTCAACGACGTCAGTGTATTGTGTTGTTGGAGTGGTGAACGGTTGGGACTGTCAACTGTAAATCGAATCAGCTGTTATCACGCAGCGTATAGAACCCACTCTGTCACCGAGTCCTCGAATTATCGATTTTTTGCACGTGACTATTGCATCAACATCGATTACAACACAGAACGTCATGTCCAAATCTCCAGTTAAGTACGATGATGTAAAACGCTTGTCCATATCGCAAATGAATAAGCTTAACAAAGAGCAGTTGTTTGGGGCGTTAAAGGATGCTATTGAGAAAGATAAAGAACGCAAGTCAGCATCGCTTCAAAATGAATCAAATGACATTGCTTCAGTAGTTGCTCGAGAGGTCGAAAGACTTCTTCAAGCTTTAATTGTTCAGATGAAGGAAATATTGAGTTGCTATAATCGACTGAAAGATGACTACGACAATCTTCAGTCAGAATTTCGTATTTTTAAGTCGAATTATAACGATGAAATCCTTGAGGAAATTCAAGAAAGGCACAGGAAACGTAAATATTTGATATTCTCTTGTCTTCGTGAGCATACTGCTGGAACCGTTGAGGAGAGAAAGGAGGCTGATTTGAATGACATTGCATCGATATTGGATGATATCGATTGTTCTGAGGTAGAAGTCTCTTATGCTAGTAGATTGGGGCGAGCATCAGCTGGAAAAACCGTACCAAGATTACTTCGAGTCAAATGCGATGATGAAGAACATCGAAGTAAGATACTCAAAAATGCTAAAAAAACTGAGAGAAAGTGAGACACATGTTTACAAAGGTGTATATATCAACCCTGATAGAACCAAGAAAGAGAGAAAAGAAAGGAGCTACAAGTAGACTTGAAGAGACGCAGAGAGGCCGGAGAGAGAGTAGTCATACGATATGGAAAAATTGTTAGTGTTGATAACCAGAATTTTCAATAGATGTTTTATCTTCTACAAGATTTTTCCCATCTGTATCGCTAATTAATGCGAGGTCGCTCTTTCATAAGTTAGAATATTTGAAGATTTTTGCTGAGATAAGAAAGCCATCTGTGATATGTGTGACTGAGACTTGGCTAGACCGGACTATAGACTCATCTCTGGTATCACTGCCCGACTATGTCTGTGTTCGAACTGATCGACAACACCGCAGAGGCGGTGGTACAGCTATTTTTCTTCATGTCTCACTTGAAATTGAAATTGTAAATAGCAATTTGAATCATCAAGATTTATTTGACTTTCAGTATAGCGTTGTCAATGCTCGTGCCTTTAAATTGCTTCTCATATGCATGTATGTACCACCTCACTTTCAAGCAGGTTATTTGAATGATGTAATAGGCGTGATAACTACAGTAGTTGACTCTTTTCTGCTGTCAAATCCACAGCATTCTGTTTTGATTGCCGGTGATATGAATTCTCTTAATGTCGTAAAGCTTTGTGACGAATTAGACCTTTTTGATTTAATTTGTGAACCAACGCGTGGGAATAGGATATTGGACCATATTTTGGTGTCATCTGAGTTATCTCAAATGTATGATGCACAGAATGTAGCATTTGATGCGCCCTTGGGTAACTCTGACCATGTTATTGTTACCACTGTTCCAAAAAATCGAATTGATGTTTCAAAACATGTAAATTATCATGTTCTTTATGATTTTCGCCGCTCAAATCTGCAAGCTTTAAGCGCAGCCTTTTCAAAGGTTGATTGGTCAGCGATAAGAGAATTTAAAAATGTGGAAGAACAATGGGAATGGCTATACCAGACTGTCATGTGTAACTTGCAAGATAATATCCCGCTCCGAATAGTTTCCTTAACTAGTACGGACAAAGAGTGGATGACTCCGCTAATCAAGAACTTGATAAATGATCGTTGGTCAGCATATCGTTCCAAGAATTGGAAATTGTATAACCATTTGAAAATGAAGTCAAAGGAAGAAATTGCCAAAGCAAAAATGAGGTGGGCTACTAAACTGAAGAGCTCCACGAAGGGTCTATGGAACCTGGTCAAACAAGAAACTGCACCTGTTCGAGATGGCACAATGTCTACTCTGGTGAAACAATGTGGCTCCAAAGAAAATCTAATGAGTATTGTTTGCAATGACGTAGCCGTCTCCTTTGAAAGCCATCATCCTTGCATATTTCAGGAAGAGTTCGCGAACACCGACTGGCATTTGAATGTTGAGGAATACGAAGTTTATAATCTTCTGACAAAATTATCTTTGAATAAATCTGCTGGTCCAGACAACATACCAACACGTATCTACAAAGAAATGGCGATATTCTTATCAGAGCCCCTAACAATCATATTTAATACATCACTACAATCAAAGGCCATACCACAACACTGGAAAGAGGGTCTCATTATTCCTGTTCCAAAATCGTCTCCTCCCGATGTTCACAAATTGCGATATATAACAATTTCTTCCGTACCAATAAAGCTACACGAGAAAGTTGTTTTGAAATCTACTCGAAATCTATTTGCAAGAACATACGGGCCTCATCAACATGGCTTCCGCCCCTCGCATTCTACAACAACAGCTATAATTGATGTAATTGAGAATATCAGCCGAATCAATGACGATAAGTTGCTTTTTGGATCTGCCCTAATGAGTTTTGACCTCTCACGAGCGTTCGATACAATAGATCACAGGCTGCTCATTCGCAAGCTTAAAGACCATCAATTTCCCAGCGGCTGTCTCCTCTGGATTAAGAACTTCCTGCAAGATCGAACTGGCAGAGTAAAGATTGGGTCAGACATCTCGGGTCCCATTCGTTTGAACGTTGGTGTACCGCAGGGATCAGTGTTGGCACCTGTTCTCTTTTGCGCGTTCATCGGAGATCTAGTTTCACCAACTCCTTGTGTATCTAGTATCAAATATGCAGATGATTTGAATGTTGTTGTTCCTCTGAACTCGGGCAATCCTTCTTTAATTCAGGAGACACTCATTAGAGAAACCAGTTTCGTCTCAGCTTGGTGTCATCGTAACAAGCTAACCCTGAATATGAGCAAATCGAAACTGATGCTACTGACGCGTACTAAAGCAATTGAATCTTTCTCATTGCCACTAGAACGAGTGTCCGAAATCAATGTTCTTGGCGTAATGCTTGATGATCATTTGAGCTGGAAATCTCACACGCGCAACGTCATCAGGAAAACAACGCAAAGATTTCACATCCTTCGTCGTCTAAGAAGTGTTCTTTCGGATTCAGAACTACACAAAGTTTACACGTCGTCTATTCGATCTCCGTTAGAATATGCATCTCCAGTTTTTGTTGGCATGAATAAGGCACTCTCAAACCAGCTGCAGCAAGTTGATAACCGGGCACATCGCATGATTTACAGAACTTATTTCGGAAGTGGAAACATTCGGAAATGCCCATGTCACAAAAATGAAATTAAAGATAGACGCATTTCACAAAGCAAAAAGTTATTTCTGTCAATTGCCAATCAAAGGTATCACTGTCTGCATAACTAAGTTCCGAAACGTCTCAGAAGTCAATATTCTGTTCCTTTGTGTCGCCAACTTAAAAGGAAAAGAACATTTTTCCCCTGTGTTACTTCTTTCATAAATGTTGGGTTAAGCGCGCAAAGACAATTTTTACATTGAGCACTTTGTTTCGAAAGTTAACTTCCTTATGTCTTTTTTTCTGTATATTGCCAGTGTGTTTTGTGTACATGTTCATTATGATTTTCATTTTTATACAAATATACGATTACTACTACTACTACTATGATGTGCAGTTTGAATAAAGATTTCCGCAACATCTTTCGATGATTTGCTTTCGCGCAATAGATCATCTAGCAGAATTAAGTCACCTGCCTTGATGTCTTCAGTTGTCAGTTGTCGGTAACCCTTGCTCCACCTCATAACCTTTCTGACGAAGTGCAGAGTGCAACTGTGGTTGAAATATACCGTAATGCCATTTAACTCTTTTAATTTCCTTATTAAACATCTCATTTCCAAATTGTAGTAATTGAGTTGCAAATGTAGTTTTACCGGACTGACTTGGCCCGGCCACACACATTGTACGATCAGTGAATAGGCGAAAATCTGTCATCTTGAAATTTCAGAAGCTTTAAAGACTAACACCCACCAGTTTGCTTAGAATAAAACAATCATATTCCATATCAACTTTATTTACATTTAGAAACTTTCATTTTAACATTCACAGCATGTGTTTCCTCATTAATGTCAGCATTAAAATAACTTTCCCCGTCAGTTTGAGGATCTTGGCGCTTCAATTTCAACTTAACACTCCCTTCCTTGGATTTCCTCCCCGCTTTTTGCATTCTTCAACATCCTTCCCATCTTTGGAAGCATATTTGTCGATGGTGATTCGGTACTCATCAATCGCATTGGCTCATCAACCAATTGTAGAGCTTTCATTTGTAATGATGACTTTGCCGGTTGAGCCTTGAGCGCCAATGTATAGTCCATTGACGTGTATTAAACCCATGTATCGTCCGCGCTTCAAATCACCACACTCCATTGTATTTCCAAGTAGATCGAATGCTTGAAAATGATCGGACAACTTTAAGAATAATGTATCGAACTCGGGTATTTCCTTGTAGCCAATTCCTTCCTCTAACGCCTTCCTCCAATGTGAAGGAGCACTTTCGGGCAACTAAACGCATTCTTTCGCCAAAGAGTTGATAGTTTTGAGTATCACCTGCTGCCATTTCGGAAAGGTCACCCACATTTGTGTCATATTGCTATATCCAGATGAAGACATACCATTACTGTAGAAAGCTTGAAGATAGAAACCATCGTCACCATAGCTCAACGTTTGGAAGTAGAAGGTATTTCCAATCCCTTGAACCTTCCTCGTCGGTCGGAATTTTAGGAGATCACGTTCAAATGAGTCTCTCTCCTCTCTAACTGTATACATTTTTGAGACATAATTCGAAGTTGTGCTTATTCGGAGCTTTTCAACCACCGGCGATCGATGATAGCTTGGAAGTGATTAAAGAGTACAAGCGCGTCTCTCTTATATACATATTCAAATGAGTCATCAATCAATGATGACGTGTCAATCCATGATTCGCCGTCTACAGTAACACTGCGGCACCTGCTACAACTTTCCCTAGTGGACTGTTGAGTACTTTGTAAATGCTGTTTCCAATATCATTCAACATATTCATAAACCCACCACCTCCACGCATGATATCGTCCATGATGAGTCATCATGCGTGTCTGTCATTGGTTGCTATTATGCAGCTTCTGTATATAAGGTTGTCACACTTCTATTTCAATCATACTTGTTGAGGATTGTAGACATTAATAAACATGCCATTTACCACGATCATTCCTGTTTCAATCATTCACCAAGACAATCTGCTTGCTAGCAAGATTTTCTACTCTGCAAATGAAATTATTGGTTATAAAGCTGATCTTGTAGAATTGATGGAGGATATTGTCACATTCTACCATGTGTAGATGATAATCAACTTCAGAAACTCTTTATGAGGACATTGACCAATGCTCTTCTGCGAGTACTAAGATTTTGGCTCGATGAAGTGCTCAAACCTCTGAGTTTGACGGAAGCTATTCCACAGAGTTCTCGTTGCTATTGTGAAATCAGAACACGGAAATTGAAGACTTGCTTGCTTGATATAATCACATTTAGCCACTACGAGGAAAATGGTGACAAATTCAAGATGGACATGTTTGCCGGAACACCGTCCATGAGCGTCAACGTGGCAGTGCAAGATGAGCGGAACATAATCAGGTTTAGAGCATATTATGCTAATCTTTTAAAAGTCTATGCTTCAAAGCCATGCTGTTCATGCTGTCCTCTATCAAAGGATTTCATGTGATATAGAGCAGCTTGTGAGTGCAACGAGTCAGACTTTGAGTGATGTTGATGACTACGACCTACCATCTGTTACCGCTTGACTTTGTTGCATAGTGCTCAGCAAAAATGTATATTTTCATAAATGGTTGCTTTTGATATTATAGAAATGAATGCAAAAAGAAGGGCATCTCTTCCTCGGAAGAATGGTTCCTTTAAACCTTCAAGTCAGTTTAAGAATGCGTTGCGTAAGCTAAACAGCATGCGAAATAATAAAGTTAGGTGCAAATTAATTCAAAACTCAAGTGATGATTTCATCCGAAGGACTTGGAACTGGATGTTTTCCTTGAAGGTTCGGTTTTATTTCATCTGATAATGGGATAACTCCACCTCCGTTGTTGTCTTCTAGTAATCTCAATGCCGCATGAACTTTGCTTTCAAAAATCAGTTTTGCAAAAAGATTTGGGAGTCGTTGATCGAATCGGTTCGTTCTATAATTATCACTGAGTTTCTGCTATATAATAGTACGAGCTTCACGCAGAATAGAATCGAAGTCACCAGATTCCCAGAAATTGAGACGACGAGATAGATATTGACTGTGTTGCTTGGATGTCGATTTGTAACTTTGTTTTTGTAAATGGAGGGCAGGCATTATCATAACAACTTTCAAGGCAATGTCCCTGAATAGTAGGTAGCCACTATTCCAATAGTCAATCCACTTCGTCATTTCACTTCTGAATTTCTTACCGGCAGTACCACTTGGTAGCAGGAATAAGTTTTTTCTCCAATATACGATTTCTTCGTAGATTAAATCTACCTTTGATGTTAATTCATCTTTCGTCGAATTTCCAATAACGAATGACTGTGATTCTTTCAGTTGTTGACTTGATGTAGATTTAGCTTCTGTCATCAATTTGTTGGTAAATGTCTCATGTGATGAAATGCGGCTGAAATTGTTACTACATTCAATTTGATTTTCTCCTACCAAATGGTTGACCACATCAGAATTGATTGCTGTTTGATCATTCGATGTTTATTGCATTACTCTTTGTCTGCTGCTCTTATTCACGTAAGCCTATCTATCGTATTCAATGATTGACAAGACATTTGGATGCGCTTCTTGCATGCATGTTGATGAGTCCGCGAGCTGAAGAAAAAGTTCTTAAACAAATGGTACACTGATTTGGTGTACCAAGGTGAATGGAATGGTTATACATTTTAGATTCAAATTGAAAACGCTTAATTTGACGGTAAAGCTTATTTCGATTAAATAATTAATTGCATCTAGATAATAATAATAATAATAGTAATACTTTATTCGTCAGTTACAAAGGGAGGTAATGACAGAGGCGGGGTGACAATATCATGAGTACATCAAAAATTTCACAAAACTGTTATTATACAAAGCAAGTCGCCTATTCAAAGGTCGTAAAATCCGTAAATGTCTCACACCACTTTGGTTTCTTCTCAATACAAAAAATTCCGATATGGGATGATTTTCCTTCGCACATGAAATCTTTTTTATAATCCGAATACAAGTCTTGTCAAGTCTGCTTTGCAGACTGGGAATGTCATTGACTTTTGCCCATCTTTGGGCAACTTACTCTTCCCGAGAGAAGCTCACCATCTTATTCAAGATATCCAAAAAAATGCATTCACTTATTTTATTTATTTAGAAGTTATTAATAATAATGATAATAATAATAGAATGCTTTATTTATCATACAAAAGCGGTATGACTAATACAAGAATTGTTTGGTACTGACAAAATCAACGTGTCAAAGTTACGAACGTAACGAAAATCGAACAAATGAGTTGTAATACAAGGATGAGTTCCGACGTAAAGGAAGAAGGGCACGGGAATGTCTGATATCATGCTTAGAGTCACGCAAAACAAAAAATTGGGACAACGAATGACAGTCCCAAGTATACAAATACTTTTAATGATCTTCACACAGCATCTGTCATTCTTCGTTTCTCCATCAACCGATGTATAAAGAATTCGATTTTGTATGTTTTAAGTTGTCATTACCATTGGTACCTGACTCAAGCAAGCATTTAAGCATTCCTTCACAATTACGAATAAGTTTGATTTTTGTCGATGCAAGTTGAATTATCCTGACTTCAGTCACAAAGATATTGCTTATGCTGCATCCATGTTCTATTGCATTCGATAATTGCTAAGCAACAAGAAGAGCATTCAATGAAAAACACTGAGAAGAGAGAGTCACCACGCGTGAGAACCACTTGAGATTGGAGAAGGCGTTTTAACCAAACTCAGTGTGCTGCCGATGAACCAATCCAATGGTCCTGCTAAGAGTAGATTGTCTGATGAAAAAGAAGCAGAAATAGTTGAAACGTTTGTAGACAATACATGTAGGATCCCTACTTCGCAGCGGAAAGTTACGGCGCAGCTCGATGCGTCGCAATATTCGATGCAAAGAATATTGTGCAAGAATAAGATAAAACCTTTCACATTGGCGAGTGCAAGAACGGAAGGAGGTGGATTTTGAACCTTTTACAGATGAACAACGAAAATCCTGGCTGAAATCGGAAGATTGTCTCTACTGATGAAGCTGTTTTTCATTTGATTTGAATGGTCAGGTCAATCTGCACAGCAGTTTCTATTATGCGACGGAAACCATCATGTGACTTGCGTAAAACCCCTTTAATCTCCAATGGGTTTTCGGGCGATGATTACTTTTGAGTATGGCATTGTGCATGAAGTCATTTATTGGACAGTAACAACTGAAAAAATGTGATCTCCTTTAAGAAACAGTGATTCCTTTATTATTCGGAGATAACAGACATTGGTCCACCAACAAGACGGAGCTCCGGAACACTGCTCAGCGAAAATCCTCAAGATCAGTGGATAGGTAGAGACGGCTATCAGAATTGACCTTCTCGAAGTCCTGATCTGGCGATGAGTCAATTTTGGCTATGGGAATGCGCACGAGATCAGATCCACAAATTTCCAAGACCAGAATCTACTCATGAACTTAGAGAGAGTGTTGAGCTGAGAGTAACAGTGTTGAATTCCATTGACCAGCCTACTACAAGACGCTTACTTACTTACTTTATCCGTTTAACGTCCTCTTCTCCATCTCCGTTGGGTTGGACGATTGATCCTCATGGAATGCCTCTAGGTGTTTCGTTCGAGGGCGTCGGCTTCTTTGAGGCCCAATTGCCGACAGTCTGCGGACACAGTTTCCTCCCAGGTCTTCTTCGGGCGGCCTCTTGGTGTTGGTCCGTTGATCTTCATCCTCCATATTCTCTTCACCCAATCACTTTCATCTTTCCTTACCACATGGCCGTACCATCGTAATCTGCACACACGCAAGGCTTCATCAATCGACTGCAGGTTCAGGCGCGCCAGAAGGTCTTCGCTGGCCACTCTATCTTCAAGAGATACTCCACACATCCACCTGATCATCCGTCTGTCCGCTACTTCCATTCTCCTCTTCTCCACTGCTGTCACTGCCCATGTCTCACTGCCATAAGTCATGCAGGCTCTGACGCATGAGTCAAAGATCTTCCCTTTCATCCAATATGGAGTAGCACGGCTGGTCAGGATAGGCGATAGTTCTCGGAATTTCTTCCAGCCCGATTGAATGCGCGCAGTCACAGCTGCCTCCGCTCCACCACCGGAATCCAACATGTCTCCCAAGTAGCAGAAACGAGTAACATTGTCGCACTTGTCATTCTCCAAGCTGATCGCTTTCATGGGGCTTCTGTTTCTCTCAACGGGCCTATCACCTGAGCATCTCCCACACACAAAGTTCGACGACGCTCTTGCCAGACTGCCTTTTACGCCACTACAACGTCCGTGAATCCATGATCGGCAACTGGTACACTGTATCGAATTGCAGCCCACACTACCCAAACAAACACTACACGGGTATTTGCAGGTTACTGGAGTCTTTCCTTCCCCTACTGCCGTTCTCATAACTTTCGTTTTGGCCACATTAACTTTTAGACCTTTTGATTTTAGGCAGTCATTCCACGTCTTGAGCTTTTCTTGCAGTTCTTCTTCACTTTCTGCAGCCAAAGCGAGATCATCTGCATAGAGAACCTCGAAAGGAAGTCCCTCTGAAAAACCCGCACTGGTGGTATTCATCACGATCGCAAAGAGCAGGGGGCTTAAGACAGAGCCTTGGTGCAAACCAACCTTCACTTTGAAAAACCTGCTGTTGTCTCCTCCAAAGCGCACGGATGTTCTGGCGTCTTCATACAAGTTCATAACTGCTTGAACAAGCCATTCTTCGACTCCAGACTTTCGGAGTGCCCACTTGACCACGTCTCTGGGAACCCGGTCGAACGCCTTTTCAAGATCGACAAAAGCAAAGTACAGCACCTTCTTCTTGGCCAGATATTTTTCTTGCAATTGGCGCACAATGAAAATTGCATCAGTTGTGCCCTTACCAGGCATGAAGCCGAATTGCATCTCGTCGATCTTTACTTGCGCTCTGATCCGCCTCTCGAGTACTCTTTCATAAACTTTCAGAGTGTGGTCCGTGAGTTTGAGACCTCTGTAGCTTCCGCAGCTGAGTGAATCTCCTTTACCCTTGTAAATAGGAACGAGGGTGCTCAGTTTCCAATCATCAGGGAACATTGAACTCCTGTTGCGCCTGAAGCCTTCAGCATTTCTCCAGTTACTCCAGATGGCCCCGGTGCCTTGTTTAACTTGCAATGTGCTAAGGACAACTGTACCTCTTCCGATGCCAGAAAACACATCGGACCTTCAACAGGATCACCGTCGTCGATTCCACTGTACTCGGATTCTACGTTCATCACGCCGCCCATGTACTGTTCCCAAACATTCAGGACTTCGGCACTCTGAGTGACAAGATTACCCGATTGATCTTTAATGTAGGACAAGTTGGTGACGTCACATCGCTCATTTGCCATCTTTTTAGCAATTCCGAAACACTTCCTCTTGCCCTCTTCACTTGTCAATAATAGCACCAATTCTTTCCTTCGTCTCTCTTGGGATTGCCAAATGATTTTTCGGGCATTCCTCTTTGCGTTTAGGTACTCATCTTTATCATTTGCGTCTTTAGTCCTCTTCCAGATCGCGTATCGATTTCTCTTTTCTTCCACTGCTGCGGCTACTTCTTCACACCACCACCATGTGTCTGTGTGTCTTGGTGCACCTTTTGTCTTGCCACAAACTTCCTCAGCCTTTTGCAACCAAATTCTCTTCATTGCTGAAGCGTGAAGCACAAATTTCTTCAATCGATGTGAAGCATGTGTATCAGTGCACAAGTCTCATTTCTTGCAATTGTTGTGACTGGGCTGGTAGAAAACAATTTCAATTTTGTTAATAATGCATTTTCGCGAGTTTTAGTAATAAAATTTAATTCGTAACTATTTCTATCTTTTAACACTACCTGTTTAATGACCGGCGGGCTAAACTGAATCATCCTATATATGATAACCATAATCAACTTTCACTTCAAAACCAGACTTGTTATGCATGCCAGTAAGGCATGAAATTTTGATTTACAAGTACAATATTTAGTAATAGTACATGTAATCCCTAATAAGTAGCTCAAATTTTTGAAATCTCCAGTTAAATGACTGTTTTATTTTAGCAATTTTGATTTATCATTCTCATTTCTAATGAGATAAGCACCAAGGAATTGGTCGTCCTGAAAGCGCAGAGGAGTCTCCTCAAACTTTTAACATGTACAAATGATTTAGTTTTTTCGTGTCATCATGTGCAATTTCTACTACGGTACAAACAACAATTGATGTCAAAACATTTCTTTAACATGGATTTCACATTTGAGAAAAGCGATAATTGCGTTCACTTCTTAGATACAAAAGTAATCAAAAATGCCTCAAGTTTACAAACGGACTTGTGCATCAAACCGACAGATACCAGACAGTTTCTTCATTTTGACTCTTGTCATCCAATTACTCATAAAATCCCCATCGCTTGCTCTCAGGCTTCACGGATTCGACATATTTGTTCTGATGAAGTTCAAGTGCGATCACATCTTCAGGAATTATGTCAGACTCTAGTTATAAGAGGTTATCCCCGTGGGCGAGCTCTGCAGCAGATCAATAAACCTTTGGCCTCGGATCGGCAGACATTATTTCGAAATAAAAAAAAAGCCGATAGTGTTAAAATCATTCCTTTCATTGTCCCGTATCATCCATCAACTTACATTAAAGTGAGATCAGTTTTTGATAAACATAAGCACTTTCTAGATGATAACAACCTGAAGGTAGAACTTTGGTGGAAACCGCCTTCTAAGATTAAACAATTTCTTGTTTCTTATGATGTTCCATGAAATTTATCTGCTAGACATACCGGAAGCATTACACCTTCTGGCTCAGCGCGCTGTAAAACATGCAAAATATCTCGAATGTAACAACAATAATATCACCAGTCACAGGTCTTTCTTATACCATCAAAGCAACGAACACTACATGCAGCACTACCAACATTGTATGCGCTCTTCAATTTGAAAATTGCTCTTTTTCATCTATTGAGGAAATAGGGAGGTCTCTTAGGGACAGAATAACTGGACATCGTTTTGACATCAGACATAATGATGAAAGTAAATTAGTTTCATTTCATTGTTTAGAACATAGTCATCAAGAGCATAACGTGAAAGTCTCCATTTTGGATAGAATCGAGGGACATGAAAATGAACGAAAAAGAAAAGAAATGAAATTTATAAGTCAATTGATGAAACGACTATCCTTTTGGTTTGAATATAATTATAATAACAATAAGCATTTGTTTGTCGATAAACAGCCACGGCTGGTCATAATACATATAAAGGGATAAAAAAAGCATATAAAGACATAAAGTCACAGCTACGAAAAACGCGATACACAAGACGGAAGGAAGGAGTTCTTATATCGATCAGTTCTACAAAATATAATGCTGGATGACTTTCTGAGTTTTGATATTCTCATTCGAGCGCTGTAGTATTTCTCTCAGGTTCGTCGCTAATCTTTGAAATTGTCTTTGACATATGATGAAACGTTTGGTGCTCAGTTTTTCTAGCCCGTGTTTCATCAAAAGGCCTTCATAATTATAATCGCGGCACTCGATTGGAATGTGCTCTTCATAGGGATGACTCTTCTCTGAACAGATTCAAGACCATTTGATTGTGCTTTTGTGATGTTGAAATGCCATACAGGAGCGCCATATTCCAGAATGCTACGTATACAAGCACAATAAAATTTGACAATATCTGCATCTCCGAAACCTGATCGCATCATTTCACTAACGAAATGTACTCTCATCTGTGCTTTCTTGATTATTTTCAATATGTGATATGACCAAGATAATTCCTCATTGATCATGAAACCAAGAATCTTCGTTCGACGAATTGGATTGATTATTTCCCCATCTACTTCTATCTGATTCCAGTTTAGCTGTTGTATTCTTTTAAAGCTTTATTCTCTTATTTGAATATGCAGCACGCTTTACAGCGGTCACCTATATTTCACCCAAGGAAAAGAAAAGGAAAATCGGAAAAAGCCGGGTTTAGAATGCATAACTTTGAAATATTTGCATTAGACAAATTTTGTAAAAAAAACAGAAAAAACGGAAAATTGCAATCCCTACTCCTATCTCTGTGACCACTATGTCTGCTAATTGACTTCAAGAATCTACGAGTATGCGTTATTACATTTCTTCTGTGTCTATGATTCTACGCATGCAGGTTCTGAAGGCGATTTCTGAAGTTTGAAGCTTTTAATACGAGAAATTAGGCAATTTAATCAATTATATGGGAAAACAGGGAAGGTAACAGAATATATGGGATTAGAAAGTTTCTTCATAAAACACCAAAAAATCAAAATAAAACGGACGACTTGACAACCTCCATTATATCACCAAAAAACATAATGAAATTATGAATGCTGAATATCATAGGCTATAGCTGTGTACCTTTTGACAGGAATTGGTCTTCTAAAGCATCCTCTAAGCCTTGGATGAGACAAGTATTTTCTGACAGGTCAATCCCCGATAAGTCAGGATTGGCTGGTATGAACTGCTTTTCATGTTGGTTACATGTCATGTAGAATATGCCGGTACATATAGATATAGGCCTCATAGGTTTAAATCATGTATAGGTACCGGTGTACCTGCTACTTGTAAATTATACCACACATCACACATAAGTGTCCATGCAATTGGCACTAGCATTAATTTAACACCTCTGGAGATGGCAAGATTAGCGAACTACAATGACCGACAAATGGCAGAGGCGCGCTTCAATTTGGAAATAAAAAGCAAGCTACTCCGCCGGCGCAAGCGCGCTCGACTCTAATATTAGAACACATCATCGGCGGGCGGCGCGCTCGAATTTGAAACAATCTAAGAATAGAAACATCGGCGCGCCAGCGACGGAGACAGCCCAATGTAAAGATTCCAATTGAAACCGGTACGACACGATAACATTCGTAATCAAAACCAGAGAGAAACTATAGCTTGAGCCAAAAATCAATAAAACAAATGTACATAATCATATATTTCAACAACTTAAGTTGTTTTAAGCTAACTGCATTAAAGAATTGTATAAAGAACACCAATTAACAATTCGTTTCTAAACTAAAGCTGATCAAAAATTCTACTATCAACCTGGAAATATTTAAAGCTTTATTCCAATGTAGATTCTACGCATGATCTTACGTTCCAAGGATCTCCTTGAAGGAGTACCGGTTAATGTTTTCTTTCCGAGAGGAATCACCCATAACATAGGTTTACAGCTGGCTTGCGTCCATAACAACAAAGTTTAAATTAAAATGCTGCACTCTCTAAAAACTATTTATGTATGCAAACAAGAATCAATGCTGTATCACCTGTGCTCCTTGCTCTAGGTCAAGGGGTTGTAAAATCATTATAATGAAATTGATTTTGAGAGAGAAAACTTTCATTGAGTGATATGGTGTGATATATTTGTGAGAAGTATTTGACTATAGCCGCAACTCTGGCAATTATATTTAATGATGTGACACGCTTATAAAAAGTCAAGGGGTGTTATAAACACATCGTTATGAATACTTGACTCTAGAATGACACAATCTTGATTTTCGCAGCAGAATTCCACGGTGATATGTACAGTAAGTGTAGCAATAGAGTAGCAGCTCAGCATTAATTAAATCCCCAGTGTACATACAGTTCCGATTTCATTACATGAACTCGAGTTTAACCCAGTTGGGTATTGAATTGATGCCAAATGTGACATATGTAAACGTGGCTTTGAAGAAATTGACACAGAATTGACTGGTCATGATAATAATACAATTCGAATAGTAGTATTTGACAGATCCTCCGTGTCATAGTAGGGATCATAGAGTAAGTATATAGGTAGAGTGTCGACTCAAAAAAGTATCTGCATACAGTGAACATTTTTATATGTCTTTGGAAAAGATTCAGTTTCTTGCGGAGATTGCGCTCCCGTGGTCCAAAAAATTATTTGAGCATACTTTTGAAAAAAGTCAAAACATAGACATGATAACACCTTTGGTACTATGTCCATCGCTTTCTGTTCTGTCTCTTACTTACTTACTTGTTACTTGATGACCGAATATCAGGAGCTAACGGCGCAGGTCGCATTTTCTCCATTCATTTCAGCATTTCGCGATTATGGTCAAGATTCTCCCGTACATCTTTAACATCGGATCGCACCTAATTTGTGGTCTACCTCTCGGTCTTTGGTGTCCCCAAGTCTCCATTCAGTTATTCTGGTGGCCCATCTGTTGTCGCTCCTTCTTGTTACATGACCAGCCCATCTTCTTTTCGAAATGTACACTATGTCAGTGATGTCCTTCACGGTCTTCATTCGATGTATGTTGCATCAGTCGCGTTCTTGTTATTCGTCGTTCCATTGCTCTTTGGGTGACTTGAAGAAAGTGTCCATCCCTTTCTGTGAGGCTCCATGCTTCACAAGCACAAGTCAGCGACGGTATTACATGTGTGTTGAAGACATGCGCTTTCACCTTTGAGTTGACTTTTCTGTAAGTCGCGCAGTTTACTGAATGCCTACCATCCCAATTGTTTCCTTCTCGTTAGTTCCTTTCACGCATCGTGTTTCATGTTGATTGACCGCCCGAGGTGGATGTAGTCATGGTTTTTTTATTGGTTCGCCATCCATCTTGATGTCATCATGACTGATGCAAAAATCGTTTGCCATCCACTGAGATTTGTGAAGATGGATTTCTAAACCCAATTTTGATGAAATGCTGTTGAGACTAGTGATCATCTCCTCCAATTCATGAGGAGAGGGAGCGAACATAACTATGTCGTACGCGAAAAGGAGGTATTGCAGCAGTTCACCATTGATGTTGATTCCATAAGATATGTCGGTACCTCTAGGTACCGATTCTTAAGTGGCTGAGAATCTCTGGCAGAGGTGAAAGTACATCTCCTTGTTTTACACCTCTCTTAACTGGGACACGAACGGGATCGTCATTTATCGATATTTCTGTTACGCAATCCGTGCAAAGCTCTTCGATTAAAGACACATACGCATCTGGAATGGCGTGCAGTCCAAGAGCATTTACGACTGCCTTTGGTTTCTACCGAATCAAAAGCTTTTGTGAAATCCGCAAATAGTATTGCCATGGGCATTTGATATTCATGTGTTCTTTCGACCAATTGTGTTATTACGTGCATGTTGTCTATAGTAAAGTAGTGTCCCAAAACCCGCCTGTTCCCCTCTGTTGCCCTCTTCAAGCTTTTTGCTGATTCTGTTGAGCAGCACTCTTGAGAATAACTTTGTCATTTGTGATATTAACCAGATAGGGTGATCATTTTCGATATCGTCCTTCTATCATTTTTTGAAAATCAAAAGTGCTGTGCTTCTCTTCCATTGGGATTGACCTGCTTCGGAAAAGATTGTCGAAATGACGGACTGTGATGTCGTAAACCTCTCTTGGGGCCTCTTTGAGGATTTCGATTGTGATTCTATCCTGACCCATATCTTTTCCAGCTTGCATTTTCTTTTTGCTATCTCAGTCTCTTCGATTAAAACTTTTGGAATGTCTTCGTGACTATAACTCGGCATGTCGTCAATGTCTGTTTGCCTCCAAAACAGACATCGACGACATACCGAGTAATGTAATGTCGGAAATTTCTTCCTTGCTGTGTTTGACCGTCCCGTTCTCGTCTTTCATGTCTATTATAGCTTCTTATTGCAGTGATGTTGCTTTTTTCGCATTCTTGATTGATTGCATCTTGTGGGCTTCCTCTATAGCCTTTCTCCCATTATACTCTTTGCAGTCACTTGCTGAGAAATCGCACATCTTCACATTATTCTATTTTCTCTTTCTTTCTTTGAGAAGTTGAAGAGTATCGTGTTTCAACTTCGTTCTTGTCGTTGAGATAACATTTGCTCTTGCGTTTTCCGTCACCTTCTTTAATGTCTCGCTCATCATTTCGTATTCTCCGGTTTTGATTTCATGCCATTCACCGCCAGTTATCTCATTAATGGCTTGTCTGGCATTGTCAGCATGGATTGGCTCATTGGATGTGCCAGCATATTTCCTTGGCTTTCTGAAGTCACTGATCTTCATACTCAATCAATCTGACGAGTCAGTGATCGGACCTTGTATCACATTTAGTCAAGTCGATGACTTAACAGTTTATTATGCTAGTTCTCTCATTCGTCAAGATGTAGTCAATCTGGTGATGTGCACGCTTCGGACTTTCCCATGTCCATAGTCTTCTATCTTTCTGTCGGAACGTTGTGTTAGTAATGTACAGCTTGTTGTTTTCTGCGAAATCTAAGAGTTCATGCCCTCTTCCGTTTTGAATGCCTACACCATACGTTCCGATGTATCGCTGTCCTGGTTGTCTCTTTCTGCCCTTGCGCTGAAGTCTCCAAGTATAACAAAATTTCACTTACCAGTCATTCCGCCTCTATTGCTTCGTATATTTCATCAATATTTTCATCATCGCAGTCGGTTGTTGGCATGTATTCGTTTACACATTTCCATGAAAGTCCATTGATGTTCAGGCTGATGGTTGCTAAGCGATGGATAAATTTTTTGCATTTGTCGATTTTCTGTCTCAAGTCAGGATGGATAATGAAACCAACTCCTCCAATTCTCCCTTCGGATTTGCCGATGTAGACTTGCCGATGTGACCAGTGTGCCAGTCGGCAATTTCATCGACTCCTGTTTTGGTTTCCTGGATGGCCACGATTACTGCATTAACATCGTCTAATTCTTGGAGAAGGAGATCAATGTCGTCGTCATCTTGACTTATGGTGAGAACGCTTGCTGTTGAGAAATTTAAAACCGCGTGATTTCTAGTGCACCCGTGCCTTACGGCGCGCGGGACTCGATGTCGATTTGAAGTTTTGCAGTTCATGTTTCGGAGTAAGAGTTTCTGTCTCTCAGAGACCTTCAACTTCTTCATTTACTTTATTCCTGCAAATGATTACCACATCTATTCTTCTACCGACGATCTTGTGTTGAGAAACAGAAGTAGTAACCCCATTCCAAATTCAAGGGCAAAATGTGAAATGCTGAGTCATCATGCTGACTCAGCCCCCCCCCTCTGGAAGGAGGTGAGGGACTGTGCCAAGGATGTGATGGAAGGATGGGTCCGAGAGGAGGAAACTGTGCCCTCCCCCCCCTCTGGAAGGAAGGAAGGAAGGAGCTGCAAGGGGTGGGAAGGAAGGCGGTAGGAATGTGATTGGAGTGAGGAAAGGGTGAGTGTTGGTGGTGTTGGGATGAGAAAAGTTGGAAAACGTCAAGAAGGAGGGTTCGGATGGGAAATTGGAGTTCAGATTGTGAATCTACGTGAAATTTTGGGTGGGGGGAGGAAGGCAGGAAGAGTTTTCCTGGGAGGCAAGGGGTGGAATCTCTGAAAACGACAGAGTTGGTAAAAGGCGGGTTTTGGTGGTTTTGGGATGAGAAAAGTCGTTTTTCGGGCAGAAGGAGTGCTCGGATGAGAAAACGGAGTGCAAATTCGGACTCTACGTGAAATTTTGGGTTAGGAAGGATGTTTCCAGCGACATTGGAGAGAAAAAGTGTTGAGGACGTCCCCCCCTCCTTCTGCCAAACTTCCAACTTTGGTTGTAGACATCGTAGAAAGTCGTGCAATAGCTCATTTGAAAGCTAAGAGTGAGAAAAATGCAGTGGAAAGCTCAGTTTGGACTAATTTTCTTGGGTTTAGGGAGGAAAATGACAGGAAAAACGTCAGAGTTGGAAAGGCAGGTTTTGGAGGTTTTGGGATGAGAAAGTCCGTTTTTCGACATGAAGGAGACCTCGGATGGGAAAATGGAGTGCAAATTCGGACTCAACGTGAAATTTTGGGTCCAGGAACTTCTTCCCAACTCAATCGAAGAGAAAAAGTTCTGACCCCCCTCCTCGGCAACGATCTTCCAACTTTGGTTGTAGAGATCGTAGAAAGTCGTGCAATAGCTCGTTTGAAAGCTGGGAGTGAGACAAATTCAGTGGAAAACATGGCTTGTTCGTATCTGCCTTCGTTTAGAGGTGAGACGTACTTGAAAATTTGGGACATTGACGAAAAAACGACAGAGTTAGAATGTTTATGAAAATCGCTCTAGCGGGTGAAGCAAGCCTCGGACGGGAAATCAGACACCAGATTTGGAATCAGCGTGCCATGTTACACCTGAATGTCATTAATGCCATGTCTCCGAAGTGAAAGGAAGAAAGATGACAGAAGCGGTAAAGTTTACGAATGAATTTTGTTCACTACGTTTTCATCGACAAAGTCTTCGTGGTGTGATTAGGTGCTACATCATCTCTTTTCATCATGAAAAGGCAGACTTAGAATTTGCTATCGCTAAAGGTTACTTCGTTTTCCAACAGCTCATGGACATTTTGATGAATAAAGATGTGAAAGGATGATTAGTTGCAGAGATTTAATTTGAGAAAGTGACTGATGAACATGCAGGTGAGCGTGTAGTGTTTCATTTTGCATCCTATTCTGCAGAGACGATACATGATCCCAAAGATTTCTATCAGCGACACATGGCGAAAATTGCATCTCGACTAGATTCATTTCATGAGCATGGATCCAGCTTGCTCTTATGTCGCATAAAACACATTCATATTCAACTCAATGTGCTAAACTAGATTTCACTACAAGATTTGGGAAAAGCATTCATGAGTCAGTCGTCCGCGTGCCTCCTTTTCCCTGCCGCAACGAAGTCAGGGGAGAAACGGAGGTCTCTGATTGGCTCACACAGTGTCAAATGTGGATTCGCAGGAGACTATAAAAGCAGACGTCTACCCATTTTCTCTTCATTTCATTCTCTTGACTTGGAAAGCGTGTGTGACTTGCTGAAGCCATTCTCCCCTCTCAACTTTGTCTGATCAATCCTGTTTGCTAATTTACGAGTGTCATGACGGTGTGGCCTAAACCTTACCAGCATTTTAGAAGAGAGACGCAGGAGAGTGTGCGGCCGATGATTGTACAAGCTTATTTTGTTGAACCATCGCCACCACCACCACCACCACCGCCTCCACCACCTAGACGCTTTACCTTTAAGTTTTTTAGGGAATTGAAACTCAATTCGGGTCCTAAGCCCAAGACATTTAATTTACTGGACGATGACGAAGACTTAGACTTTGCTGATAAGCTTTAAATCCTGTGAACGCTCCAAAAGGTCCTCTTAAGGGCCACCTCATATGTCACTGCTAAGCTAACAATTTTCTTTTCTCTGATGATCATGAATGTACTTAGTGGTATTCTTTCGTTACAGACTGCCATGGCCATGAATCCTACTCCAACTGCTGCATCACTGAATCCTCAACATCTCGAGCTGTGGAATTCGAAAATTGAAAAGGTAATTCACGGCTATCCTACCTACAAACAACAAGTGCGCTACAACGGTGTTCGACTCTATCTTCAAACGCCGGCGGTATACTGACCAAAAGTGGATACGCAAGTAAATCGTTGCGGTCAAAACCTGAGTATACCTATCGATAATTGGTTGCGTCAACAGCTTGACATTCTAGAAGACGTTGTGAGGCAAAAGGCTCTTATTCCTACTGAACCATTGCAGTTGTGACCAGAAAAGAAAACTTCATATTATAAACCTTTGTATCGCGGCACTCGCTGCTATATTTTACAAAGCAAGTATTGTAAAGTCACTTCAGGAGTGACAGTTGAACAGTCAGTTGAAACAGAATTGTCATCGCTAGGTGCAGGCTTTTATTCCTTTCATATTGAGGTACCTGCTGTTTATGTGGGACCTCATCAATCTGACGGTAATTTGATTTCTCTCAATTTGCGCATTGCTCAAATTCATCATCAACCTGAGTTAACAGATCTTGATCACATTGAGAGAGTCATTGATTCTTGTGTCAAAGAGTGTCAAGAACCTGTCACTAAACTTAAACGTCGTCGTCGCGCATCAAAGAAAGATGGTGTTACCACCAAAGAGAAATCTTAAGTATTGTAATCAGTTAGTATGTAGTGAATGTTGAAAACGCGGTCTTGCGCGTTATGTTCAAATAAAACATTGTCATCATGTTGTATGTATCTTTTGTTATGTAAAGGACAGACATCCTTGCAAAGTTCCTGTTCAATGTATTATTTTGTAATGAAGTCTTTTTGATATTGTAGGTTGTCATCTTCATAGACAGTGAGGGAACACCCATGCAGGAATTGAGTGCTATTGCAATGAGAGAAAGTGATCAAACTGTTGTTAGTGTATATCATAGATTTGCCTACTGTCCTCCACACAAAGACGAATGGTCACGACGTCATGTGCATGGACTTGATCCTTCTATTTTGATTCATATTGGATTTGTAAATGAAACGTATTTGATAAGTGATTTCAAACGGTGGCTGTCAGGTTTTCATATTGTTAAAATATTAGGAAATGATTCTGAACGAGAAGCAGCAACACTTCAGTTGCACATTGATAATTTATATTTACCATGTTGGGTAGATCGTGTAAGACAAGACTATCATATGCATTGTGATCAAAAGAAGTTTAGAGATGAAATGATTTTTGACATGGCAATATGTTTCGGTGAGGGACATCACCTGTACAGACCACCATCCCATTGTAATACTAGAAATAAAGCTACCTACATTGCAAAACTCTCTTCACGCTGGCATTGTAGTCTCTATGACGTTTATGAACTGTATCTATATTATTGTCAACAGCATGGGTCTATGTAAAACATGTTTTTACTCCTTGTGAATGAATGATGATCATTTTTATGAAGTGTGTTCTGTACTTGTGAATTTTGTCTGGTGTTGAATAAACTTTCAGTGGAACATGATTGTTATTTCTGTTTTATTCATAGTGGAAGTCATTGAAGCAATGTGAAATCTATAGTCACAACATTTATGATGGCGCATCATACACTAAGTAACCACATGTGTCATTTGACACTTGATCAACAAGGATTCGATGGATTTTTACAAGATTGGAAACTTACATTTAAAATGAAGATGAATCATATGAAAGTAGTGCTCACTGAAAGCCTTCCTCTCTTCAAAAGATTGATGGAGAGTTTACAACCTCAAGATGTAAAGGGTAGACTCGTTGCTTATATAGAGTTGAAAGATTTACAAAAACCACTTCGTTTTGGATCTTATTGCACAGAATGGATTACTCTTAGTGATCAATTTTATGGTCGTCATATGGAGAAAATTATGGAGAGAATAGAAGAGACGTTGGAAGGAAATGCGTACGTTGTTAAACATATCATGATTCAACTGAGTGTGTTTACATCGACGACTTTGTTTGATGCTCGACACATTGTGTAGATGCAATAAAGATTTCTTTTCACTGAGTATTTTGTAATGGTGTATAGAGCAACATGAGTCATTGCGCTTTGTGCATTACTATCAGGCTCTTTGTTAGATAAATGAATGCGTCTTTGTTCGCTAGAAGGGGCGTGTCATAACATGAGTCATTGCGCTTTGTGCATTACTATCAGGCTCTTTGTTAGATAAATGAATGCGTCTTTGTTCGAGAAAAGGGGCGTGTCATAACATGAGTCATTGCGCTTTGTGTATTGCTATCAGGCTCTTTGTTAGATTTTGAATGCGACTTTGTTCGCTAGAAGGGGCGTGTCACTCAACTCTTTGTGAGGACTAGAACGACTTTGTAAGAGGGAAGGTTTCCACCCACGCAGTCAAAAGTTCACGTGCGATAACTCTTTGTCACATAACAAAGGCAGGGAAAACGTGAAAAGGGAAACGTATGTGATTGGAGCTAGGTCTGCTTATAAAACGAACGACTGAGCTCATGGCAATCATTTCCGTCCTTGCGCTAACCATACAGTTGCTCGAAGCCATCAACTCTTCTGCTCTCGCACTGGGTGCACTGAACTCCCTTACTTTAGCATCGGGTAAAAATGCTTTCAATCAAAAGATAACTCATCATGGAGAAGCCGTGAAGATAAAAACTCCAAGTCATCGGATAGATTATCTAAAGGTTATGTCAACAAAGTATGGACTGGCCGTGTGTGAGCCGTTAGACTATTGGACACGGTTACAATTCAATACTCTTGAAGCATTCCTGAAAGAAAATCTCACCATTCCCAAAGAAATTGTTCGACACAATGGGAAGTGGCCACAAGTTCCCATCATGGAAAGACGATACATGTATGTGCATATGGATAGACACTGTCTCATCATCCATGAAAAGGAGGGCAGCGAATTCGACTTACTCAATTGCAAACCACTCCCCATTTTGGGAAAAGGATTCTACTCCTTCGAAATTAAAATTCAAACCATTTACATGAGTCCGCGCAGGGACGGAAGGTTGTTTACGTTGAATCCCTATCTTGTCTCCATCACCTTTAAAAATGATGTCCCTGTTGATGATGATCAACTACAGTAACACTCTCCACACACTGAGAACGCACCATCGGTCTTTATGAGACCACGGCCTAACGGCCACCGTATCAAGAAAGAAAATGTACACTCACCATGCCACACATGAACATGACTATCTCTCCTTCTTTCTTAGGCATGCCCTTCTTCACTCAGGTTTTAATCATGTGGAAATTATCAGCATGGGTCCATGTATCATGGAAAAGTCAGTGTGTTACATTTCATGATACGAAACGTCAACTTCAGATAACTCTAGAACGCTTTCATCTACGAAGGTTGCATCGCGCAATCCTATCCAAGTCTTGCCGTGTCATTAACGTAGGAGACGGCATTGTATTTATTCGCATTCAAGAGATGATTCTACATAATGATCACTGCTACATTGTGATTCCAAAACCCTCATGGGAAAAGTATAAAAGGGAAGTTCACTCAACCCTCATGTCATTTGTGAGTCATGCTCCCCATCCGCATCATCAACGCCATGCGCGAAATGAATCTCAGAAGAGACATCGATTTAGAACAGTTGCATACCCATCTTCCCGATTCAGTCTATCATCGCGGTCGTCAGCAAATGTTGGTCATTCGCATGAGCAACGGTCGAAATCTTCAAATCTTTCGCTGCGGCAAAATCCAAGTCCTAGGAAACCTTTCTCATTTCGTGATGCAGTCCATGTGTTACGAAGTCGTCAAGAAAATGCGAACACTCATGCCTCATCTCCGCCTCAGTCCCCTGACATTGAAGAATATAGTAGTGTCTGTTCAATTGAAGATGTTAGTGAATCTAGCCAACATTAAAACCAGTAATCATTGTATATTTTATGAAACTGAACTCTTTCCTGCTGCTCTGATTCGGAAGTGGCATCCTGTACATATTGCAGTGTTTCACAACGGACATTGTATCATGACTGGTTTACGTGATATCAGTAAAGTAGCTGACATTGTCAAATCTTCAATGCGTTATCTGTATGAGTCACAGTTAATAGAATCGTGTTAATCACATGATGTGTTTTGAATGAGTCATCGCAATGAACTATCGTCCACACTCTTGTCGGTGAAAAGGTCATCAACAAGGTTCTTCGCTTGATGATGAGTCACCGCTATTTATAGACATGAAATGATGCCCACACACTTGTCAGTGAAAAGGTCACGCTGTCTGACGTGAGGCGCCATCGATGTTGAATGACACGCCCACACACGTGTCGGTGAAAAGGTTGAACAAGACTGATTAGATTCTTATGACTGGCGCTTTACCACCTCATGAGTCAGAGCTATTTATAGACATGAGTCAGCAAAGTGGTTGATGTTTCCTAAGCTGAAGAAATTTTCATGATGTCACATGCGTTGGTGAGGATGTTAACTTACAAACTCTAACATGGTTATGACTTCAAATCATCAACTTTATTTCTAACTTTACAAGCGTCAACTTTATTTCTAACTTTACAAACTCTAACATGGTTATGACTTCATTTATATTTCACCTATCTTACTAACACTGAAATGATTCTGACAAAATTCCTAACTTTACAAACAGTGAAGTGATTCTGACTTCATTTTATATTTCACCTATCTTACAAACAACGACAGGGTTATAACTTTATTTCTAACTTTACAAACAGTGAAGTGATTCTGACTTCATTTATATTTCGCCTATCTTACAAACAGAACAGCGACATGGTGATAACTTTATTTCTAACTTTACAAACTCTTACATGGTTATGACTTCATTTATATTTCACCTATCTTACAAACAGTGATATGGTGATAACTTTATTTCTAACTTTACAAACATTGAAGTGATTCTGACTTCATTTATATTTCGTCTATCTTACAAACAGCGACATGGTGATAACTTTACTTCTAACTTGACAATCATCAACTTTATTTCTAACTTTACAAACGTCAACTTTATTTCTAACTTTACAAACGTCAACTTTATTTCTAACTTTACAAACAGTGAAGTGATTCTAACTTCATTTATATTTCACCTATCTTACAAACAGCGACATGGGTATAACTTTATTTCTAACTTACACTCAACAACTTCATTTCTAACCCTACCCATCTTACAAAATGATTAAAATTTTTACTTCTGTCTAATGAGTGAGAATTCCATCTTTATGTCAAAAGGAAAACAACACAGTATGTACATGATATGTTATTCATCATCACAACCGATTTTCATCACAGCCACATGCAGTTAATACTGATGGTAGCAGAAAACAAAGTTTTTATGGCTCACATCGCCGGAGAAAACAAAGTCACTCATGTACAGGGAGAAAACAAAGTCACCGATATGCAGGGAGAAAACAAAGTCACTGATGTGTCGGAAACAGTACAGGGAGAAAACAAAGTCAGCAAAAGCACTGGAATCCCATCGATGATATGCTGTGATCAGGAGTTGGACGCATGTTACAAGGCACTCACTCACAACACCCCATAGAAAACGCCATGGAGTGAAAAAGCAAAACATCAACCACAACAGAGAGGAAGCATTCATCATCATACATCGCCGGACGGAGGAAGAGAAAGTTTCTGTCTATTGCGTGGAGGTAGATGAGTGTCTGGATGGCCGTACGGAGGTACGGCAATGAGTGGTTAGGACTCATCCAGCATCGCTTGTCTTCCCAAGCTGAGAGACCTCGTTTCCTAAACGTCGTTGTTCTGACTTGATGCGACTGTGATTTTAAAATGGTCATTTCTACTTTTTTAATTTTAAGAGAATCTAAGGCATCTTGATAGTCCCTATGTGTAATTTTTCTAACGATTGACTTCGAGATGCCTTTCGCCCGTTTTATAGAAAGCTCTGAGGATTTTAGCTTCATGGAGTACATCTTGGGGCGAAGCAAGATCATCTCCTCTATCTGTTTGCCGGCACACTCATCCTTGAAGCAGCCAAGCTTCGCTTTATTTGAGGTAGAGTAAAGCGGATGGTCAGTGGGATAGTTGGAACTATCAAACTTGGGTGCTAAATATTTTAAAAAGTCTTCCTGCTTGACTTGGCTCGTGGTTGTCAAAGCTAGGAAGAAGCTGTCTGTATCGCCTCCTACTAATTCCACATGTTGGATCAATGGACACGTTTTAAAAGTGTGGTAAAACAACTTATACATTTCTAACTTGGAGTGATCCAAGACAGCTTGACCGACATAAATGGGCTTACAAAGTTCTACTTTAGATTTTAACATTTTAAAACCAGTGATGTCTTCGGAAATGACATCATGGTGGCAAAACAACGGCGAGCGGCATAACTTCATACTCGTTTCCGGATCAGTTATGATGCGATAGTCAATGCGCTTTCTTACATCCTCCATGGTTTTACCAAAGAGGGCATCATTCTTAAATTTAAAGAAGTTCTTTTCGAAAGGATTCTTGGATTCAGCCCGTTTCTTGCTATTAAATTCTATATACGGTTTTAGAAAGGGCTTCTGCCTAAACTGGATAGCGCGATGGACTTTATCAAGTTGCATCCCCATACCTAGATAGAATGTGAGGATGGAATAGTGCACGATGTAATGCTGCTTGTTCAATTGGGTGAGCAACAACTTCCTAGTGGCTTTATACTTTAAGTCATTTTCCGGCTCATATTTCTTATTGTGTTCTTCCGTAAAGGGAGAGAACATATCTGGACTGACTATGCCAGATTCGGGTGCGAGAGGAAAATCAACGGTCCTATTCTTAATGCAGTCTGGATAGAGGAGGTCGACTTCAAAAAAATAACCTATGTCGGCCTCATCTCTCAGTGCCATGATGTGTGCTGGATTGGAGAAGTGTTCAATGTCATGGGGCTCTATCCATTGGAAGTCAGACTGTGGCAAAGGCTTGGAGAGTGCACTCCCATACAAATTATTTTGGTCTATGTACATTAAATGCGTGGTCGATCCCATGTCTTGGGTGCTGTTGACAACATGTTTGTTAACAAATGTCAAGCCACCCCTAATACCACGTTCAAATAACGTGTACATTTCTGCATCTTGCAGTAAATGAATGCTCTCTTTCGTCATCTTGAAGGCTGACTGATAGGACAGACCCGGCAGACTAACAAAATGAACGGAGTCTAAGGCGTCCTGTTCTAATGTGACTTTCCTAAAAGTCTCAAACACGTCAGCCAACAGATAGACGTCTAATTTTAAGTAGACAAGCATGTAGTCACCAAACGTGCGGCACCTAAATTCTAACCATGCTTGCTCTGCATGCCTATAATCATCCAGCGAACAGTCCTCACCCGTCAAATCATTTTTAAATTTATCGATGGACGGAAGGGATGTATCCATTGAACTAAAATAACTATAAGGAAACACCCCTTTCCGTCGTATCAGACTGTCACTTATGTTGGGATAGTCTTTCCTTAAATGTTGAGTTAGGGGAAGTGTTTCTAAATTATTAGCCAACGCGGCTAAGGAAGAAGACATAAACTGGAAACTGTCTAGAAACTTTATGTCATAGAAGACAGGCTTCCCCTCCTTCGTCTTATCGACTTGGACTTTAGCAGTGATGCACATAAATTTTTCCTTACTTTGTGCAATCACTTTGGATGACCAGGATTTCATTTTACCAAATCCATGGCGAATGATGATGTGAGCATCATAACATTTAAAGTTATGAAAGATGACGGGGAGCGTTCGCCGTTTGAGCCTAAGTTTCATATTGCATTTACTGCATAAGGCAGACCTAAATTTACCACTGAGATGGCAATGGTCCCTTACTTTCTTATGTTGTTGATCATCAAAGGATGAACAGCAGCGGGGACATTCCGTGGTCCTATCAAATTTGATTTTATCGGCTTCTGTGAAGCACATGGGTTTCCTAGTTAGCTCCGTTTCATAGCGTTGATGAAAACGGGCTTTCCTATCTAAAAAGTTGAGGAAGTTTTCAACGCACTCCTCGGCTTGCCACACATGCATTTTATTTTGATTCCTATAATATGGATGCCAAACTTCATAGCAGGCAATGGCTGCTGGCTCATGACTTAGGTCTTCTTGTTCAATATAACATTCAATGTCCGCATAGATGGTACATATGGGACTGAGCTCATTGCCGTTTTCCTCATACCTATAAAATTTATCTGTGGGCATGACTTCCATTTGAATTTTACCCCGAGAGCACCACTCGTAATGCTGTTCAAAATATGATTTTGACCTAAAGCGCCATGTGCAGCGATCACAGTAATAATGTTTGTCATCATAACTTTGTTGGTGTCGATACAATCTAGAAATTTTAGGAATGCCACAATAATGCCATTCTCGGTGGTTGTCGCTATAGACTAGGAGGAGATTGACAACCCGGTCGAAGTTACTTTGGCGGTTGTTATACCTGACGCCCTTCAGACCTTTTTCCCAGAGATGGACGACAATGTTAATATTGTTGAGTTTCCCTTGAACGAGCCTCTCAAGGGAAAACTTGCTCAGCCTTAGAGTGACGTTGTTGTCAGTGTAAAGCTCAGTGGGATGAGTGTGACAGAGTGTGTGCGAAGAGAGAACCTACTCTGTAGGAAAGGTCTTCTGACACGAAGAACAGGAAAAGCCGACGTGCGATGAAGGATGCTTCCTACCTGTTGTTGTCGGTGGTTGCCTCACACTGCCACAGGAACCGCCTTCGATGTGGACTCGCAAGTTGGTGCTGTTGTAGAACGTGCGTCCACAACCTTCACACTTGGGTCGTTGAGGGATCGGTCGGCGCTTTCCTCCCCTGCAGGCACGCCCAGCGGTGTGACGTCTCAAACTGCAGGCTGAGGCGAAGACCCTGCCACACCGCTGGCTACACAAAATTATTTGACTACACTAACGCTTGCATTTCCTGACACTTGTGTTTCGTAAAACTTCAATGATCAAACTTTATTTTCACAAACGTGCGTCGCAGTAATACTAGTTGACTACACTAACTTTGTAAACCATGATACACTTTCTGATGACACTCACGAATAAAGTTCGATGATCAAACTTTACTTTCACAAACGTGTGTCGCAGTTAAACTAGTTGACTACACTAGCGCTTACATTTTATGACATGTGTGTTTCATAAAACACCATGATAAAACTTTCTAACTATACATCAACCTGTGTTGCAATAAAACTTTTGCAAACCATGATACACTTTCTGACTAGACTTGCGAATAAACCTTCGATGATCAAACTTTTTAACTATACATCAACCTGTGTGGCAGTAAAAAACTTTTGTACAACTTGATACACTTTCTGACGACGTTCACAAGAGCTTGTTCACTACTGAAGAGAGAAGGCTGTGATGTGTTGCGTGTGGCGCAAGGGTGGCCTCCCATTTCATTCCATTCATCATTTTTCTTCCCCTCTGCATTCCATATCCGAGGATAAGGGGCCGGTTTGGGACCGCTTTAGCTGCATTAGAAGGTTAGCCCTTAAAAGAGCCCATGGGTCGTTCTCCGTCCACCGACACTACTACTGCAAACACTCTGAAAGGAAAATAATAGGAGATTAGATGAGATACAAAAAAATAATTATGTTGAATAGACCTACTGGGAACCTTCTTTCTAACTTTTCTGACGACGAAGTCATCAAGATCTCCATTGATATTCATCGTCATGTGGAGGCAGCGAACTCCATCCCCCTCGTAACACAACTGCGTTTCGTTCAAATCGCTGGAGATTGTGGGGACATCACATATGTTATTCTCAAAGAGGGGAAGATGAACCTCATATGCTCTCCTTTTTCGACACTTCAAACGCTCATGCAGTCGCTCAACTTCACCCACCAACCTCTTACTAATATCCTTCACCTCCTCCGTCTCCTTCACCACGCTTCGCATCCGCTCTATCTCTTCATCCTTCCTCGACACACTCGCCTGCAAACTCTCCACCAAACCTGCCTTCCTCATCAACTCGCTCCTTTCCGCCATCCATTCTTTCTCCTTCTTTCTCAAGCTCTCCAACTCTTCCCTCGTTGCCCTATACCCCTCAACCTTCGCCATCAGCTCTTCATTCTCCATCAAAACTTTTCTATTATTACTTTCCAAACCCATCACACGATCCTTCATCCTCACAAATGCCTCCCTATCATACCCTCTTCCTGTCGTGGCGATGACGCTGCCATCGGCTTAGCCACTTCCTTCCCCTCCCACTCTTCCTTCAAATCCACTATATCCCCAAACAAATCTTCCATCACCGCATCCAAATCAACATCATCCTTCTTCTTTATTTCCGCTCTCAACTCAACTTCCTCACTCGAACTCTCATCACTCGCCTTCGTCACCACTTTCTCCCCAACCACGTCCACAACCGTTGCCACCGCCTTCCTCACCTCTTCCCTGTCCAACAACTCTCCCTCAAACCACGTCTTGAACCCCTTCTCTCCGATGTTCCCACTCTCACACTGTATATGCGCCTTGATAAATTCTGCCTCATCCCCCATCACACATACCCGACAAGACACACACAACCTCAACATCACTTTCCTCTCATGGCCCATCGTCCCCTCTTTAGCTTTTAAATGCTTCTTGAGCTCACTGCCTCTGGCAATCTTGCCGCAACTGCATTTGCCCACTAGCATCTTGGCGTTGCTCGGTTTCGTCATGATAATTCTGTAAAGATAGAGTAAAATTTGATGGCAAGTGTTTATAGGATACTACTTGCTGATATGCATTGAAAGACTAAGTCATCAAACATTTGATAGCAAACGTTGGAATAAAATCGTCAACCAAAGTTAAAGAGTATGATTCCTAGCTTTATCCTAAATCCCAAAGTTTGATAGCAAACCTTGTCAGAGCACTCACCGTTCGTCTTGCAACTTGAAACAAGAGTGAAGACTAGAGAAAAGTCGCGGTTTATATACCCTGCGAGCACAAAGCCATGATTCAGACCTTCCTTATTTGGCCATGCTTTTAACTTGACAACAGCAGTTTTACCATGTATGGGCATCGGCAGTCACCGTGCTTTCCGTTACCAACTCCCAACACAAAGACGGATTCCCCTATGACGCGAAAAGGTTTGACGTCAATGCTTGCAGTAACCGTCCCATTTTTACCAAGTTACAATGACATACGATAGACGTTGCCAAGCCTGAGTTACTGAGGCTAGACGAAAAAGGACTGATAGCAAGCCAGCAACCGTTTGGGTGTTAAGCTCTTGAATCCGTTACAGGCATTACTCAGAGGGGATCTTATCCCAGCTCCAAGGCCTCGACCCACAAATCCAACCTCGAGCGGACAGAGCGTGCGTCATATCACAGTGTTGGTATCCGGGCCCCAGTTTTGACATGAAAACCGGTGGAGTTATTTACAAGAGGAAACGACCCAAGTCACAGAGACTCATAAACGACTGCTTTTTATTCAAAAACTTTAATTATTATCATTAGATAAGAATTTAAATTTTTCAGTATTTTAGTACTACTCATAAAACGTTTATAAGTAGTCTGTCACCTACAGCACAGCAAGAGCTGTCGAATGTTTTTTGAATCAAATCTAAACGACTTGTAGAAGCAAAGTTATAGCCGTTTGAAGATTTCGGCCTACTATCATCAAATGGTCAGTCATGCTATACTGACTAACCTATAAGTCTGACACCTTAGCTGATATCAGCAATGTAAAGTCAGAAGTCCGATATCGGACCTCAAGAGAAACGACTTACCTGTAGTCAGTTTCTCAACTTAGTGAAATTCCTCTCCGGATCCCATTCTTATATACCCTGTGAATATGCAATCGATAAGAGGGGGGCTCAAAACATTATTTGTCACAAATTGGACGCTGATTCTAAATCTGGTCTCTGATTTCCCGTCCGAGGCTTGCTTCACCCGCTAGAGCGATTTTCATAAACATTCTAACTCTGTCGTTTTTTCGTCAATGTCCCAAATTTTCAAGTACGTTTCACCTCTAAACGAAGGCAGATACGAACAAGCCATGTTTTTCACTGAATTTGTCTCACTCCCAGCTTTCAAACGAGCTATTGCACGACTTTCTACGATCTCTACAACCAAAGTTGGAAGATCGTTGCCGAGGAGGGGGGTCAGAACTTTTTCTCTTCGATTGAGTTGGGAAGAAGTTCCTGGACCCAAAATTTCACGTTGAGTCCGAATTTGCACTCCATTTTCCCATCCGAGGTCTCCTTCATGTCGAAAAACGGACTTTCTCATCCCAAAACCTCCAAAACCTGCCTTTCCAACTCTGACGTTTTTCCTGTCATTTTCCTCCCTAAACCCAAGAAAATTAGTCCAAACTGAGCTTTCCACTGCATTTTTCTCACTCTTAGCTTTCAAATGAGCTATTGCACGACTTTCTACGATGTCTACAACCAAAGTTGGAAGTTTGGCAGAAGGAGGGGGGGGACGTCCTCAAAACTTTTTCTCTCCAATGTCGCTGGAAACATCCTTCCTAACCCAAAATTTCACGTAGAGCCCGAATTTGCACTCCGTTTTCTCATCCGAGCACTCCTTCTGCCCGAAAAACGACTTTTCTCATCCCAAAACCACCAAAACCCGCCTTTTACCAACTCTGTCGTTTTCAGAGATTCCACCCCTTGCCTCCCAGGAAAACTCTTCCTGCCTTCCTCCCCCACCCAAAATTTCACGTAGATTCACAATCTGAACTCCAATTTCCCATCCGAACCCTCCTTCCTGACGTTTTCCAACTTTTCTCATCCCAACACCACCAACACTCACCCTTTCCTCACTCCAATCACATTCCTACCGCCTTCCTTCCCACCCCTTGCAGCTCCTTCCTTCCTTCCTTCCAGAGGGGGGGGAGGGCACAGTTTCCTCCTCTCGGACCCATCCTTCCATCACATCCTTGGCACACTCCCTCACCTCCTTCCAGAGGGGGGGGGGCTGAGTCAGCATGATGACTCAGCATTTCACATTTTGTCCTTGAATTTGGAATGGGGTTACTACTAACAGACTATAACTTCATCAGACGATGTATGTCATATTCTAGTACATTTAAGCTAGATGACATTCAATAGACTGATACCATCTCCTTTTTTCCTCATCCTCAATTTTCTATAAGCTTTCCTGAGTCAATGCCTCTCACATTTCAAGCTCCGATCACCCTCCAGAGGCTAATTATGATAAAACATTAGAGATTTGACTTTTTCTCTTTCTTTAAGTTAGTGAGACTAGACAACAGCGGTTTGTCGACGATAATTTTAGCTGCTAAACTATGCGCCGATTGGTAGATCTTAAAAAGAATGAAATTACTGAAACATCCAACAGTTGTACTCACTCATTATTCGCAGTGAACCTTCAATCTCGAAGTTGCTGTATTTGTCCCAGCTTGTTAGAAGGTAAAATTTGTTACATGCAGTTTATTGTAGCTCTGACATGTTCTGACAGTACAGTCATGGACGAGGCCGTGACAACGAATGACACGACCGGTCTATTACCTTACATTCAAACTAGGACAATTTGAACATAAACTGTTAGACTATACAATATTGGCCCTAACATAGGTTACTGAATTATTACAGTTAATTAATTAGTTATTATAGTTCCCATTTTGAATTATTACAGTGCCTAATCCTTGTGGACTAGCGTCTACCGACAGTGTAGTCAGTGCCTTATATTCTCAAACTAGGCCAGTGTTATTGGCCGAGCGAGCAAACGTCGTAGTTATTGAATGCACGTATATCGTTTTGGTCTCAAACAAGTGGCTTGTCTTTGAGCCATCTCAAATCTTGGTTTAGTAATCGATAGGTAGTTTGGCACAAACCTTTGTCCAACGTATGTTGCCATAACTGTAAATGATCGTTGTTCATCTGATGTGCAAGGTCGAGGCATATTTGATAATGCTAGCACCTTGTCCGGCGATGGTGATATACCATTTGAAGACAAATGATGCCACATTGACTCCAATTCTGATACACCAATTTTACATTTTGATTTATTCAGTTTTGAACCACTATTCCTAAATCGATAAAGTGTCTTTTGTGCAGAGCCACCAAAAACCATATACACCAGTACAAGTCTTTATTGTTTGTTGATCGACGCTTTTCATATTACAAAATTACAATTCTAAGTGCAATATGATTGTCTTCAATGAAGAATGGGTCGACAAATGATACCCGAGTTCAGAAAAGAAACTATACATAAAAATATAATGCATACAATCAACTTGTACAAACTTATAAACAATTAGCATGTAAGTAGTAAGCAAACCTCCACAATAAACACTGGCCCCCTCCCCCCTCGGTTGAGAGTCTTGGTTGGCCGTCCAGGCTGACCTGGGCGGCCGACCAGGTTGGTAAACGACAGAGTTATTGGCGAATTTGGAATGGTTTTGGGCTGTAGAGGCAAACCTTAGCATGGGATGGGAAAACGGAGGTCAGATTCGGAATCTACGTGAAAATTTGGGTTAGGCAGGTTGTTTCCGGCGTAATCGGCGAGAAAAAATTTTCAACATTTTTCGTAAAAACGACAGAGTTAACCCGCGGATGAACGAAAAAAATAACCCTTTTAAGGTCATGGGGTCCAATGGACCCCAACACAATATTCAGTGTGAAATAAGTCGTTTTAGCTAAAATTCCGAATATACTGCTGTTACAGCTGCATCAAGAACGCTCTGTATTTGAATAACAATGTATATTAATCATCATTCCAATCAAGTACAAAGATACAGGCCTATATCAAACAAAAGCTCCCATAATTATCGCAAAAGTCCAGTCATTTATGACGAACGCAATGTAAACAAACAACATACGAATGCTGGCAGCAAACAAAATTCTCGCACAGATCACATATTTGCTTTGTTTTTCGGTCTTTGCTCCTCTCACAAAGATGGCAGCGTCCTAAAATAAAAAGTAGGCTTTTGTCATCCTTCATACTCAGACAACATCATCGCCAGGACATGAAAACAAAAAATCATTCACATTGATTGATAAGTTTGATCGGTTTACATGGCGATCAATCAATCATCCCGTTGTAATGTGCATTTTTGCGTTGTAACTTGAGTTATCATATTAGTAGAAATGCACTTAGGTCTACATGTCCTACAAGTAGGCCTGCATATGCAGGCCTACAGTGCAATGCGTACTAATTGTACATTCTAACTACACCTCGATATACACGTACATTCTTCACTGATGAAAATAATGTTAGTTTATATGGAAATTGAAACATGTATATTGATTGGTACATAATCATAATAACTGCGGTCAGCAGAATGTATTATATTATAATGTAAATGTCAGAATAACTTACCTTCATCAGCTCTGGATGTAATTGATTCAATATTTCCAAGTTGACTTAGAGAACGCCTGACAGCTGGAGTCATGACGAAAGGCGCATTTCTAGCGCGTCTTTCACGATGAGAGGCAGTCAAAGAAAATCCAAGCTCTTTCAAGAAAAGTCTCCTCTTGTGACTTTTGTTTGCATTCCACTGTGGCTTTATGTTACAGTGGAGTACAAACGCATTGAATACTGATAGATCTATGATATTGCAAAAGAATGTAACATGCCATCTCCTTGAAATAAGTTTTGCTGAATATTTACTTACTCTTTCATCTGTTGCATCCACACCTCCTTTGGTCATGTTATAATCGCGAATCATTTCAGGCAAGTGCTTGCTGATATTTAGAACGTTTGTATCACGGTGAAGTGTGCTGAGCAAGAGCACATTTTTATTTCTCTTTGCCTTATATGAGAGAAGAGTGGTATAATCTTTTCCGTTGAACGCAAACATGGATGAAAATAGTTCTCTCGATGCATAGGGTATCAACTGTTTCGGAATTTCCTTCTTATGTGATCTAATTGTTCCAAGTAATGTCATTTTTTTCTCCTTCAATCGTCTAGCAAGATTCAATCCTGTGAAAAAATTGTCGGTCGTTACATTTCGTCCTGAGTTCCATAAAGGCTGTGTCAAATTCATCACTATTCACTCTCCCATGCCTTCATTCTCATTTCGATCTGACTTGCCCGTGTACATGTCAATGTTGTAGCAGTAATAGCTCTCACATGAGAGAAGCCAAAACTTTAAGCCATATTTGGCTGGTTTCGATGGTATGTATCGACGATATTTGCAGCGACCTCGAAAGGGATGCAACTGCTCGTCAACGGTCACGTACTCCGAAGGAAAATAGCACGCTTGTGAATTCTCAACAAAGTTATTTAGTATCAGTCGAACAGCAGCTAGTTTGTCTGTCCTCAATCTTGCACCGCGTGTAAGCTTCTTGTCAAATCTTAGAAAACGCCGAATGGTTCTAAATCGGTTGAAACTCATAGTTCCAGAAAAGATAGGTCTTCCATCTTTTCACCATAACTCCGATGTACTTTCTCCAGAAGACTTGTAGACACCTTTACATAGCAAAAGACCAACAAATACACGCATCTGAATGCCATCAATTTCTCTCCAATCATCACCCAAAACACGTCGTCCTTCTCGATTTGTTTCTTTTCTGATAGTTTTCCATGACTTCTGATCGAATATAGCATCAAAACAGTCAACATCAGGTTGCTCATTTCCAATTTTCCTTCTTCCTCCTGCAGTTATCCCTTTAGCTACCCTCATGATGTCTTCAGATTTAAAACGCTCTTGAGTAGGAACCTCTCTTTTCCAAACTTCACCATCACGTGATAAGAAGCTCCTTGCATCGTCACTACTTGCCGGCATGTTGACATCGACATTGCTCTCCATATAATCTTCATCACTCGAATTACAAGAATCCAAACTGTCAATATCATCAATGTCATTGTCTGCATCACTATCAAGGGAGTCAGACTCCGAATCTTCTCTATCATCTGAGTCCGTTTCATTTTGACTTCTATTATATAATAGTCGAATGGCTTGTGATTTACAACACCGCTTGGGCCTTGATGGTTCATCGTCACTCATGATTCTTCAAACAATTGACGGAGAAAACATGTAAGGCGTTAAGTTTCACACTATGGTTGTGCATGACCGACAGAGCTCAAGACACGATTCTGATCGCGTTCGACCAATCAGAAAATAGGGAAGATATTGGAAACTCGGTTGAACAATAAAGTAATTTCTTCATACTGCATCGAGTGTCTGTGTCTTCCATACAAATTTGAAAACTTCAATGAGGTATTTTTACCCATTCTACTTATCTCAATAACGGTAGGCCTACACACACCGCTGTTCCGGCGTTATTTGAGGTGTTAGAATAATAAACTGATAAAAAGAATAACCAAGATTTCAATATAAAAGCAAACTGTAGTAATTTCTTACCTGCAAAACACGTTTCATGACGGAAACTAGTTAATAGCGTAGTTGGGGTCCAATGGACCCCATGACCTCGGATGTAATAAGTGTCTGTCACGCCTATGTGACAGAACCAAATTCTTCCATCTAATAGCATATTGAGTACCCCTAAGTTCTTGAAGAATTCATGAAGTTTCATGAATCTAGCTTCAGTAGCTTCCGAGATATTTTATAATATATGCTTACTCTGGGGTCCATTGGACCCCATGCCCATCCGCGGGTTAACGGCGAATTTGGGCTGGTTTTGGGCTGTAGAGCCAAAACGAAGCATCGGATGGGAAAACGGTGGCCAGATTCGGAATCTACGTGAAATTTTGGGTTAGGCAGGTTGTTTCCAGCGTAATCGGAGAGAAAAAATGTTTAGGACGTCCCCCCCCTCGGCAGCGTTACTTCCAACTTTGGTTCTAGAGCTCGTAGAAAGTCGTGCAATAGCTCGTTTGAAAGCTAAGAGTGAGACAAATTCACTGAAAGAAACGGCTTGTTCATATCTGTCTTCGTTTTGATGTGAGACGCCATTTAAGATTTGGCAAATTGGCGAAAAACGACAGAGTCAAGGGCGACTTTGGGATGTTTTGGTCTCTAGCGTCTAAATAGCTGCTCCAATGGCAGATCTGAGACCAGATTTGG
>CAJQUW010014079.1:0-150673 GCA_907163375.1 Prostheceraeus crozeri | reverse complement strand
TTTCACCATTATGATTTCAACACGAATGGAGTCATTTAGGGAAGGGAATGAAGCACGACGGAAGATGAACACAACATTTATCTGCGCATTTGTAGTATTTATAGTAGACGGATTCGATGAGCACCACGCAATAACTGATCTAAACACTTACCATGCGATAGTACCAAGTCACTTGAGTGTCAGGATGACAGTGCCAATCCCACCTGTACATCGTCGGCATACATTTGTAGGGTTTGTCAAAAATGTGGGATGATTTCTGGTGAGTTCGAATGTATAGAGAACAAACAGTAGCGGTCCAATCACGGTAGCCCTGTGGAACACCAGCTATCCAGGAGCTGAAATCAGATAATGTAGAATTAAAAGCTACCGCTTGATCCGTCCACGTATGAATGATTCAATCCTCTGCAAGGGCTGTATAGTACCTGTAAAGCCAAAATTTGATTTGTAAACGGGCCTGAAGGATGTGATTGATCGATTGTGTCAAATGCGGCTACTGGAAAGATCAAGGAAGGTAAGGAGATTAAGCTACCCGTTTGTCTGCGCATGAGGAACGTTGGTGGTTTTTATACGAAGAATGGCGAGTCTCACACGAGTGATGCGGTTCGATATGCAGACTGAGCGAAGGAATTAATTCTGTTTGCCATACAGGTATGAACGAAGTTGCGCGGATTCCAGGCGCTCAAATAGTTTGGAGACGACAGTAAGGTTAGAGTTAGGACGGTAAGATGTCGCGGCATTCGGATTCACGCAGCCCTTTCTTAACCTCAGGGGTAATTCATAATTCGCTTGCAACGGGGTCGAATAAATACCTGAAGACAACGAACTCGTATTGAACAGATGACTCAGAAAAGGCAGCCAGAGCTGGAATGAGGTTCTTTCAAATAGCGAATCGTAGGAATTACATCACATAGTGATGATTTGTATGGGTAAAAAAAATGTTATGTACAGCATTTAGGATGTCTTCATCTGTAATTGTTTGGAAACACTCAAATTACTTGAATCGGATACACTGTGATGAGAGTGCGGAGGAGAGAAATCTAGTCGTTTAGCATCTTGGAATCCTTTGTATCTTCTCGGAGTGAATGTATGAATATCTTTTAGCACTGAGTTTGCTTTCTTTTCGTTTTTTTTTTTGTTTTTTTTTTTTTTTTTTTTGTTTTTTTTTTTGGGTTTAATATCTTCGCAACCCCCCCCCCCCCCCCCCCTCCCCCCCCGCCCACCCCCCCCCCCCTAGAAAAATTGGATGAGGTAAGGCGACTGATGGTCGAATCCCCATTAAGGCGACTTGAAAGAAACGCCATAAACCCTGAGGGTTACCGACTTCAGATGTAACTTTTGCTTACAGAAGAATTCACGTTTTTTCTTTCATACAGAGCGATAATACCTCCTCAGACAGCTTTAAAGCATCAAGATTAGAATAACTGTTGGAGTCGGAATCGGATGAGGAGTCCAGGAGGTCTGTACTGTGAGGTCCCTTCGTAGGGAGCTTTTGAGGAGCCCCCTCGTTCTCCAACCCCGCTTGCCACCACCGAAACCTGGCGCCTTTGGGCCCCACGTCTCGACACTCAGTATCGTACCTATGGATCAGATGGACGTTGCCGGAATTCTTGCAGTGCCGTAAGTAAAGGAAGGGTATTTGTTTATTGTTCCAATTGCTTGCAGTTCAGAGTGTTAGTCATATAGAGAAGCCATGTTCGTTCACTATCAAGGCCCTGCCAATTGGATTGATCAGACAAGGACGAGCCCCCGCCCCACCCGCCCCCCTCCCCGCCCCCGCCCCCCCCCCCCCCCCCTAGCACAGAGGTCCCCCCTCACCCCTCGCCACGTAATTCTTTGTTGAGACGGCACCAAGGTCGATAGGGTAATGCTCGTATAACGGGATTGACCAGGAAATGAGGGAATGGTCGGATGAGGGCCGACTTCTGTGACTTCTATTCAACTTTAAGTGGCAAGCAGTTGTCGTTTTTGAGTGATAGGAGAATGTCCAAGGATCCATCCAAAGGTTATGAGTAGGACAATTGATTCGCTCTAAAATAATCCATGAGGAAGACATTGATGGTCAAAAATATTCGACTGAGTATATGAGGATTATCATGTCGTTCCAAGTGAATGTTTATAGTCTCCCAACGACCAATAAATGGATCGTGAAGAAGGTTGCTAGGGAAACAGATGATGCGTGATAACTCGTTGAAGAAAGAGAGCCCCCCCCCCCGACGAACCCATCGCCCGACCTGTACGATAAATCAGCAAAACAACAGCAGCTGAAGCCGGCCCGGCATGACAGCCCAGAACACAGATAAACTCCAAACGTTTTTATTTCCAAATCAAATTTGGATTGATCTTAGGATGGACAAAAGGGGTCCCAACAGAGACGACAGCTTACTCCACCGTGATTGGTTTGACATTTGGCATTCGTCCGATCCACGATGACGAAGGTCGATCGGCAACATTGTTGTAACCCCGTGTGACGGGAGTCTCCTGGATGCAAGAGGAGTCTCCGTCATGCCACGTCTCCACAAGTGAACATGGAAATGAAAAGATCGATCACGTCGATTTCCACAATGTCATTCCTCTTATGTGGAGGAGGAGATCTAACATTTAAGGAGCCTAAGTTGAAATGGGTTAACATTCTCAGAAGAGCCGATGTAGAAGATGGTGACGGTCCAAGAACGAGGTAGAGTACGGGAGATGTCGTTGGGGGACGATGGTTACGGTCATGGCCACGCCTTCACAATTAGAGATTGAGCGTCGGGAATCTTCCTGACCGCGACACTCCTCCGCCAGGGCCTGTCCTCACCAATTAGCATCCATTGTTAGGTCAGTTGAGAGAGGAAACATTAAGCAGTCAGAGGCGGTGCCGTGAATGGGAAAAGTTAATGAGTGATCGTAGTTGATCCGGTCGAAACAGAGGGAGAATCGTCAGGATTCATTGCCAGTGAGGTGGTTCTTTTCGGAGACCCCCCCCACCCCGAAAGAAAAGCCCCCCCCCCGGCAAGGGGGAGTTGGCCGGAGGTTCGCTCTCGCCCAGGACTTAGATAGTAGGCTGGTTGAAAGAATAATCGCTCGGTGCACTTTTCCTTCCCTAAGGGAGAAGAGTAGGGCACCCCCCCCGTAGGCCCCCCCCCCCCGATGAGGCGGAGGCGAAGGAGTTCTTCACGCGAGTATCGCAGTGGGAAGAGAGCTCAAGGGCAGCAATCCAGCTCCAATATACAACGTCATAATGTGAAAGCATCAGAATGAGGCGAAGGGACGATGGCATGATTCATGACTTAGCGAACGGTCACTGGGTTCAGGCGGACCTGTAGAATATGTTCACAATAGGATAGAGACGTACATGTCCACTAAGTTAGAAGCAGCGAGAATGACGGATAAATCAGCACCGTGATGGCCATGACTGAGAGGTTTGATAAAACATGGCAGACAGGACAAAGAGACAGGTAATGGGCGCGTGGCTGACGATTAATGAAAGTCGGATCAGCTAAAAAGTCCAGATCGGCCTTGAAATAGAAGGCTCAGGCGATTTGAGCAGTACGAGAAGCAGAATATCTAAGAAGTTTGCATGGTATAAAAAATCATCCCGTGGCAAGGTCTGAACTAAGCTGTACGTGTTTTATAGAACAGCGAAGTACGTAGTTGCCGATGAACGAAGGAGCAGATGATTGCGACCGTTCGCAGATGATCCGACGGCGTCAGGCAGAGATATGCATGATCCTTGTTCTCATACCTTGGTGTTGATATGAAGGGAATGCATTGATGTACGATTTACAGACGAGGAAGTGTTCTTCGTAATTCACAAGTGCATTTCGCAAAATCTGTAATATGTAATTTTTTTTCGCTACCTGATTATTATTGGATCATAAGTTTAAAAGTTAGAGGCGGAAATCATGATATGAACGGATAAATATAATGTTTGATTGGAAGATATGCGCAGATAAGAATATACCAAATAAGGACACTGTGTATGCGTAACATGCCTTCGTTACTATGATTCATGCCATCTGGAATTCATATAAATCGGCATCTCAAAAAGTGTCTATAGACTAGCATCCTGATATATATGCCACTAATTTTTGGGTAGCAACAAAATATTTCAAAAATTGTTCAATAAAAATACATGAGGATCAATACCGTGATTACGGACAAGTTTCATGGTAAATAAAACGCTTGCGTCCTATGGCATACACCTGGTCAACACGACTTATCTTAGCAACAAAATATTTCAAAAATTGTTCACAATAAAACTACATGAGGATCAATACCGTGTTTCGGACAAGATCATGGTAAAATAAAAACGCTTGCGCCTATTGGCAAACACCTTGGTCAACACGACTAATCTGCGAAAAAAGTTTCTTTTTTGCAAAACCCATGTCAATTCATTTCAGTTGTACGAAATTCTTTCAGCCATGAGAAGCTTCAGCTTTTGAACTGTTGACAGGTTTTCATAACACAAGTCTGGATAAGCCGGTTTCGACAGCGAAGTTATGATGCTCTCTAGGGCTTCAAACAGAAATGGAACTATGGGCTTGTCGTCTTGAAATTTCTTAAAGAAAACCTCAAATTCCTTAGTTATTGTGACGAAAAGACACAATTTGGCCTTGAGCAGAGGATCATTCAGCATTTCCTTCGCAGTGGTTACCCCCCCGTGCGGTGTTCTTGTAGGACGACGAGTCAGGCTAACCCCCCACTTCTTGATATTTTCCCCAGGACATTTGCTTGCGAGTTTGGCAATTGTTCGATGATCACTTACGCAAACTGCTACGTTCTCAACCCATCGAGGGCGTCGTTCGAGTCATTATGGATTTGGGGAGAGGAGGGGGGGGGGCAAGGGGAAGGGGGGGCGGGGCGGGGGAGGGGTGGGAGATGGGGGGGGGGGGGGGAGGGGCGAAAGGCAGGAGGGGCGGGAGGAGGGGGGACGGGAGGTTTGCAGGCTAGATTGCTTTTTTGATTTAGTTCCCCCCCTCATACCCCCCAGTTTATTTCTAATTGTACGACATGTTTGAATGTAGGCCCCCCCCCCGGTTGTTAATGTATAATTGTGTGTCAAGTTTTTGTTGTTGTCACTATACTTCGGTCGCACGTTTAATGTGGGTCATGAAACGTCAATAATCCGCTCAAAGAGACGCAATATTTGCGTTTGCTTTGGGATACCCAACAACTTCGCAGGAATTTCATCACCTCAATGTGAACATGGGGGAGTAGTGACGTCAACAATCATTTTTTTAAAATATATTTGTCCATCGTCGATGTGTAAGGAGCAACTTCAATGTCCAAAATGTGTGTATCATCATGCTCACGAGATTCTTCAACAGATGATGTGTTGCGATATTGACATTTAGAAAATCCATTACCACCTTCAGGAGTTTAGAATTATCCAGGTCATTGACAGCTCCCCGAGAGCTTGGTGAAACTCTGATGTAGCAGCATGTCCGAGAAATTTAGAAGTCTTTCTAGCTTGCAGTATCTGGTCATCTACCTGTCTTTAATCCAAAACTCTCTCACTGCTGTGAACATATATTTGTCCGCGATGTATTTACATGAGTTCACATTGCATTTCATATTTCAGACCGTGTCATCTTAGTCCTAATCAGCCATATACTACATATGAACGCACAAGACGTGGGAGATCTGAACCTCCTGAACAATCTCCAGAGACAAATCGCCCATTGAGACAGGTTAGGACCGATCAACCTGGTCAAGCTCAAATCAACGGCATGAGTAGGATGAGAAAATGAAGCGCCAGTCCTAATGCCGGGATCCAGAACCTCCTCGGCTGAGTATGTGTGTCACATTCGGAACGGAAAAAGCAGCTTTTTCCGACCAGCAGAGAGGATCGGGACGCAGCTTCGGACAAAAAGCGGCGGAACAGCTAACTACAGCATTTGACGATTGATGGGAACATTTAGAACTTTTCGACCAGGTTTCGAGTTTTAGGACTTTGTAGACATCGCATGTTATCTCATTCATCGCGCACAAACCTCGAATGTGTTCGTTGAAATAATACAAAACCAGTGAACTGTCATGCCGAGATCGGGCGCTTAGATTTATATGCATCTGCTGAATTCAATGAAGTTGTTGAATAAAAAGGATGCCACCGTTTGTTCGAGATGTTGGTTCCCCCTGAAATAAAAAAGCATTTTTCGCTGACGCATGCAGAAAGTAACGAAGTATCTGTAAGCTTTTTAGGTACCATTCAGGCCAAAAGCCATACCAGAAAGGATGCAAGGCTATCATCCACAATCGTTAACACTGATGGTTATAGCAGCTTCAATTTGAAGGTAGGCGTATTTTCTGATGTTCGACTTGTGTACTGTTCTAATGTCATGTGCGGTTTTTTTGCTAGCGCACACAAGATATTCTCTTCAATTTACGAAAGATTTCATGAATTAAAGTGTACTCCAGGGCAAATTCGATAATGATTTTAGTGTTCTTAAAAGCAAATTCATACATCAGCTGTCACGTCTTCATCTGCATCCGGAATTCAGCGATTCGGCTAACTAGATATCCGCTCGTCTAATTTTTGCTTAAAAAATAATAAACCGTTTAAACTAACGTTAAGTTATGGTGAGGGTTGTTTCGAGATGAATCATGGGACAAAACTATAGCCTCCAGTTAAGTGGCAGTAACTGCAACAGATGAGCCCCTGTGATACCGCTTGCCTCATAAACAAATAAAAAAATACAGGTGGTAACAAATACAAGCTGCAGTAGATTAGAACAATGAGGATTTTCGCTAATTTAGCTAGGTCACTTAAATAGCCTAGAGCAAGGAGAAAACGAGAGCAACACCTTAGAACTACAATGTTTATGTTATCGAAAGTTGCAAACACTCGTAAGCTCAACAGTTCGCATTATTCGAGTTTCTATAGTTATAGTCATCGCTATACTCTTTGTTCACCAGATATACATAACGATAATCTGGAAAATGTTATACATCAGTCAAACTGAAAAAATTTATAATCCGTCACAGAATTTCTGATTCTGCTTCAGTTCAAGTCAAAAGTAGGATGGAGCATTACTGATGACATATGACATTTGCCGGTGAAGTTTCATGGACGCTAGCACTGCTCAGTTTGAATACCAGAGTGATTCTAAGGTTCCTATATCTGTCTCATAAAATACTTGTGACTGATTATAAAGGCCTATTTTAGGGGGAATTCATGTTCGGGACCCCTTTACAGTCCCCCCACAACAAAGAGACCCTAAACCGATTGAGCTCCAACTTTGCAAAACACACTCATTTAGATGTAAGAGTGATAAAGTATGACTGACTCAGGATCCATTTCTGTCTCATTCATTACTTGTGATGATTATAAGGCCTATTTTAGGGGAATTTCATGTTCGGGACCCCTCTCCCAGTCCCCCCCACAACAAGAGACCCTAACCGATTGAGCTCCAACTTTGCAAAACACACTCATTAGATGTAGAGTGATATAAATTCATGACTGACTCAGGTTCCATCTCTGTCTCATAAAATACTTGTGACTGAATTATAAAGGCCTATTTTAGGGGAATTCATGTTCGGGACCCCTTTACAGTCCCCCCCACAACCAGAGACCCTAACCGATTGAGCTCCAACTTTGCAAAACACACTCATTAGATGTCGAGTGATAAAGTATGACTGACTCAGGTTCATCTATGTCTCATAAAATACTTGTGACTGATTATAAAGGCCTATTTTTAGTGGGGAAATTCCATGTTTGGGACCCCTTTACATTCCCCCACAACCAGAGACCCTAACAGATTGAGCTCCAACTTTGCAAACACACTCACTAGAAGTAGAGTGATAAAGTATGAATGACTCAGGTTCCATCTATGTCTCATAAAATACTTGTGACTGATTATAATTCAGACATTTTGAAATTTATTGCTTTATTTGATCTTGCTGAAGTAATTATTTGACTGAATGACTAAAGTCGTGCATGGTCAGTAGATAAAGCATCAAAGATAACCGGTACAGTTGATGAGTTCGTAAAAAGCAATATTAAAAAAGTTGTGACTGATTATATAATTTTCAGTTTGACTGATTATATATTTTCCAGATTACCCATACATAACATATTGAAGTCGTCAAAGATGATGGTTGAAATAAATAGGGGATCTGACATCAAGAATATTTTCATTGGCTAAAAGATGGACGAATACGAATACGAAGAATTGAATGCGAAGATTCAACGCGTTGAAGAAGTTGCATACATCAGCGACAGCTGGAAAAGCGCGACGTAACTTTTGGATTTGCAAAGGTTTCAACCATAGAAATCAGATTTTTTGCTTTTGTTTAAATTAGTGGGACTAGAATGGCCATCAGCTGATTTTGATGGCAATTTCAGCTGTTCGGTTCGGCGCCGAAATGTGTCAAGGACAAATCAAAGTGATAGATCCTATCAATTTGATGCGTTTTTCATTGAAATTGTTTATTCACAAGTTTTCTAATTACCTGTCTGTAATCAGTTTAAAGGAGTACGCCCATGTGTGGTGATGTCTTTGTAAGAAATGATTTACAAGTCAAAATTAAACTGAAGGTACCGGTACCTGACCTTGAAACCATCTGCGCATGTGAAATAGTCATTCTGAAATTATTCTTCAGTCAGATAATTTGCGAATAATTCATGCCACGTGCGTGTCAGTGCTGCAGTCCCAGATTTATCAGAAGGTAACGCTGCCTGGAATTCCGTGAAATAATTTCAACGAACGAAAAAAATCATTATTTCTTTCTGTGCAAGCGCTGTAAAAAAATGATAGACCGGTGGCATTACGGCGTTATCCCCCTTAGCCTACGACTACAGCACTGGCGGTGCGTGTCTCGTGGAAGTTGCCTTTGCCTGTAGTGCTGCTAGAAGCATGCCTCTATCATTACACATGTGATTTTATAATTGTATATTAGAAGTGCAATTTTTCATAGTTGATCAGCATCACAAATGTTCTATGCTCTTGCATGTTGCTTATAGAATATAGGTGAGAAATAGCCCTGGTCTTTCATAGGCTGATGTTGATGCATAAATATTTGACCATCCTTGAATGTCGTCCGGTAAGTTTATGTAGGCAAATCACGCAAGTGGCACAATAAGGCATCAACAGGCTATTGATCACATTCAAAGGATTATATAAATGCAGGCATACACTATTAACATGGCTTTGATTATTTGATTGTTGATTATTTAGGTGTAATTAAGGATTGCAATCCCGGCACTTTCGGATTATAAAAAACAAGTCGGTGCAGCTCTTAGGTTTACATGCCTCAAGTTCACTTTTCGACCTGCTTAATGTTTCAGTCCGAATGGAATTGCAAATATGCAGTGCACCACACACGTCCGGAGTTTTTCATTTACAGATTCTTCTGAAGTTCTAGCGTGCCAGATGAATGATCAATTACTAGAAATCCCGAAAACAAGTACGCCAGTGCGCCGAAGCCTGCCATCCGGTCGCGGTCCGGCGCACCACTGTATCGATGCCAGTTAGTGTCCGACGCATACAATTGGAACTGCGTAACCTCGTCGAATGGTTCACGCCGCCGAACTGGAATCCATGCAGTGGTTCGTTAGACTACTTGGCGCACTTCTGAGAGGCACGTCTGTACTCGGCGCTCTGCCGCGAAAAATGTCAGAAATACTAAAAATTGATCATTTGTCCGGCGCGCCTGGAACAGTTGAGGCAAGACTAATTAATTTCAGAAGTTCTAGAAATAGTTCTTACTTCTGTCGCACTGTATCGTCAACGTTGAGTCTGGCCCGTCTGTCGCTGATTTTAAGAAGCCTAATTTCATAAATTGTAGGATCAGATTCTACGTTTGGCGCGTCAACCTCTAGTCTAGCGTGCTTGGCACTGTTTTCAGCAAGCCTAATTTCAGAAATTCTAGGAATACATCCTCCATTTCGCGCACTGGCGCGTCAACCGCGAGTCTGGCGCGCATGGGACTTATTTCGGCAAGATAGATTTCAGAAGTTCTAGGATCAGATCTTGCGTGTGGCGCACTGTCGCGTCAACCTCTAGTCTGGCGCATGTGTCGCTGGTTTTAAGAAGCCTAATTTCAGAAATTCCAAAAATAGATGTTGCGTCTTGCGCGTCAACCTCTAGTCTAGTGTGCTATGCACTATTTTTGGCAAGCCTAATTCCAGAAATTCTACGAATGCATCCGCCATCTCGCGAACTGGAGAGTCAACGTTGAGTCTGTCGTTCCTGGCACTGGTTTCAAAAAGCCTAATTTCAGAAATCTAGAAATAGATGTCACTTTTGTCGCACTGGCGCGGTTCAACGTCTAGTCTGTCGTTTCTGTCACTAGTCTCAAGAAGCCTAATTTCAGAAATTTCAAAAATAGATGTTGCGTCTTGCGCTTCAACCTCTAATCTAGTGTGCTTGGCACTGTTTTCGGCAAGCAGAATTTCAGAAATTCTAGGAATACATCCTCAATCTCGCGCACTGGATCGTCAACGTTTAGTATGGCGCGCATGGGACTTATTTCGGCAAGATAAATTTCAGAAATTCAAGAAATAGATCTTACGTCTGTCGCACTGGCGCGTCAGCTTCCAGTCTGGCGCATGTGTCACTTGTTTCAAGAAGCCTAATTTCAGAAATTGTAGGAGTAGATCTTACACTGGCGCGTCAGCTTCGAGTCCGCGTTCCTGGGACTGGTTTCGGCAAGTCTACTTTCAGAAATTCTAGGATCAGATCTTGCGTGTGGCGCACTGTCGCGTCAACGTCTAGTCTGGTGAATCTGTCACTAGTCTCAAGAAGCCTAATTTCAGAAATTCCAAAAATAGATGTTGCGTCTTGCGCGTTAACCTCTAGTCTAGTGTGCTATGCACTGTCTTTGGCAAGCAGAATTTCAGAAATTCTAGGAATACATCCGCCATCTCGCGCACTGGCGCGTCAACCGCGAGTCTGGCGCGCATGGGACTTATTTCGGCAAGATAGATTTCAGAAGTTCTAGGATCAGATCTTGCGTGTGGCGTACTGTCGCGTCAACCTCTAGTCTGGCGCATGTGTCGCTGGTTTTAAGAAGCCTAATTTCAGAAATTCCAAAAATAGATGTTGCGTCTTGCGCGTCAACCTCTAGTCTAGTGTGCTATGCACTATTTTTGGCAAGTCTAATTCCAGAAATTCTACGAATGCATCCGCCATCTCGCGAACTGGAGAGTCAACGTTGAGTCTGTCGTTCCTGGCACTGGTTTCAAAAAGCCTAATTTCAGAAATCTAGAAATAGATGTCACTTTTGTCGCACTGGCGCGGTTCAACGTCTAGTCTGTCGTTTCTGTCACTAGTCTCAAGAAGCCTAATTTCAGAAATTTCAAAAATAGATGTTGCGTCTAGCGCTTCAACCTCTAATCTAGTGTGCTTGGCACTGTTTTCTGCAGCGTCAGCTTCGAGTCCGGCGTTCCTGGGACTGGTTTCGGCAAGTCTACTTTCAGAAATTCTAGGATCAGATCTTGCGTGTGGCGCACTGTCGCGTCAACGTCTAGTCTGGTGAATCTGTCACTAGTCTCAAGAAGCCTAATTTCAGAAATTCCAAAAATAGATGTTGCGTCTTGCGCGTTAACCTCTAGTCTAGTGTGCTTGGCACTGTCTTCGGCAAGCAGAATTTCAGAAATTCTAGGAATACATCCGCCATCTCGCGCACTGGCGCGTCAACCGCGAGTCTGGCGCGCATGGGACTTATTTCGGCAAGATAGATTTCAGAAGTTCTAGGATCAGATCTTGCGTGTGGCGTACTGTCGCGTCAACCTCTAGTCTGGCGCATGTGTCGCTGGTTTTAAGAAGCCTAATTTCAGAAATTCCAAAAATAGATGTTGCGTCTTGCGCGTCAACCTCTAGTCTAGTGTGCTATGCACTATTTTTGGCAAGTCTAATTCCAGAAATTCTACGAATGCATCCGCCATCTCGCGAACTGGAGAGTCAACGTTGAGTCTGTCGTTCCTGGCACTGGTTTCAAAAAGCCTAATTTCAGAAATCTAGAAATAGATGTCACTTTTGTCGCACTGGCGCGGTTCAACGTCTAGTCTGTCGTTTCTGTCACTAGTCTCAAGAAGCCTAATTTCAGAAATTTCAAAAATAGATGTTGCGTCTAGCGCTTCAACCTCTAATCTAGTGTGCTTGGCACTGTTTTCTGCAGCGTCAGCTTCGAGTCCGGCGTTCCTGGGACTGGTTTCGGCAAGTCTACTTTCAGAAATTCTAGGATCAGATCTTGCGTGTGGCGCACTGTCGCGTCAACGTCTAGTCTGGTGAATCTGTCACTAGTCTCAAGAAGCCTAATTTCAGAAATTCCAAAAATAGATGTTGCGTCTTGCGCGTTAACCTCTAGTCTAGTGTGCTTGGCACTGTCTTCGGCAAGCAGAATTTCAGAAATTCTAGGAATACATCCGCCATCTCGCGCACTGGCGCGTCAACCGCGAGTCTGGCGCGCATGGGACTTATTTCGGCAAGATAGATTTCAGAAGTTCTAGAAATAGTTCTTACTTCTGTCGCACTGTATCGTCAACGTTGAGTCTGGCGCATGTGTCGCTGGTTTTAAGAAGCCTAATTTCATAAATTGTAGGATCAGATTCTACGTTTGGCGCGTCAACCTCTAGTCTAGCGTGCTTGGCACTGTTTTCGGCAAGCAGAATTTCAGAAATTCTAGGAATACATCCTCAATCTCGCGCAATGGATCGTCAACGTTTAGTCTGTCGCGCATGGGACTTATTTCGGCAAGATAAATTTCAGAAATTCAAGAAATAGATCTTACGTCTGTCGCACTGGCGCGTCAGCTTCCAGTCTGGCGCATGTGTCACTTGTTTCAAGAAGCCTAATTTCAGAAATTGTAGGAGTAGATCTTACACTGGCGCGTCAGCTTCGAGTCCGGCGTTCCTGGGACTGGTTTCGGCAAGTCTACTTTCAGAAATTCTAGGATCAGATCTTGCGTGTGGCGCACTGTCGCGTCAACGTCTAGTCTGGTGAATCTGTCACTAGTCTCAAGAAGCCTAATTTCAGAAATTCCAAAAATAGATGTTGCGTCTTGCGCGTTAACCTCTAGTCTAGTGTGCTATGCACTGTCTTCGGCAAGCAGAATTTCAGAAATTCTAGGAATACATCCGCCATCTCGCGCACTGGCGCGTCAACCGCGAGTCTGGCGCGCATGGACTTATTTCGGCAGGATAGATTTCAGAAGTTCTAGGATCAGATCTTGCGTGTGGCGCACTGTCGCGTCAACCTCTAGTCTGGCGCATGTGTCGCTGGTTTTAAGAAGCCTAATTTCAGAAATTCCAAAAATAGATGTTGCGTCTTGCGCGTCAACCTCTAGTCTAGTGTGCTATGCACTATTTTTGGCAAGTCTAATTCCAGAAATTCTACGAATGCATCCGCCATCTCGCGAACTGGAGAGTCAACGTTGAGTCTGTCGTTCCTGGCACTGGTTTCAAAAAGCCTAATTTCAGAAATCTAGAAATAGATGTCACTTTTGTCGCACTGGCGCGGTTCAACGTCTAGTCTGTAGTTTCTGTCACTAGTCTCAAGAAGCCTAATTTCAGAAATTTCAAAAATAGATGTTGCGTCTAGCGCTTCAACCTCTAATCTAGTGTGCTTGGCACTGTTTTCTGCAGCGTCAGCTTCGAGTCCGGCGTTCCTGGGACTGGTTTCGGCAAGTCTACTTTCAGAAATTCTAGGATCAGATCTTGCGTGTGGCGCACTGTCGCGTCAACGTCTAGTCTGGTGAATCTGTCACTAGTCTCAAGAAGCCTAATTTCAGAAATTCCAAAAATAGATGTTGCGTCTTGCGCGTTAACCTCTAGTCTAGTGTGCTTGGCACTGTCTTCGGCAAGCAGAATTTCAGAAATTCTAGGAATACATCCGCCATCTCGCGCACTGGCGCGTCAACCGCGAGTCTGGCGCGCATGGGACTTATTTCGGCAAGATAGATTTCAGAAGTTCTAGGATCAGATCTTGCGTGTGGCGCACTGTCGCGTCAACCTCTAGTCTGGCGCATGTGTCGCTGGTTTTAAGAAGCCTAATTTCAGAAATTCCAAAAATAGATGTTGCGTCTTGCGCGTCAACCTCTAGTCTAGTGTGCTATGCACTATTTTTGGCAAGCCTAATTCCAGAAATTCTACGAATGCATCCGCCATCTCGCGAACTGGAGAGTCAACGTTGAGTCTGTCGTTCCTGGCACTGGTTTCAAAAAGCCTAATTTCAGAAATCTAGAAATAGATGTCACTTTTGTCGCACTGGCGCGGTTCAACGTCTAGTCTGTCGTTTCTGTCACTAGTCTCAAGAAGCCTAATTTCAGAAATTTCAAAAATAGATGTTGCGTCTAGCGCTTCAACCTCTAATCTAGTGTGCTTGGCACTGTTTTCTGCAGCGTCAGCTTCGAGTCCGGCGTTTCCTGGAACTGGTTTCGGCAAGTCTACTTTCAGAAATTCTAGGATCAGATCTTGCGTGTGGCGCACTGTCGCGTCAACGTCTAGTCTGGTGAATCTGTCACTAGTCTCAAGAAGCCTAATTTCAGAAATTCCAAAAATAGATGTTGCGTCTTGCGCGTTAACCTCTAGTCTAGTGTGCTTGGCACTGTCTTCGGCAAGCAGAATTTCAGAAATTCTAGGAATACATCCGCCATCTCGCGCACTGGCGCGTCAACCGCGAGTCTGGCGCGCATGGGACTTATTTCGGCAAGATAGATTTCAGAAGTTCTAGAAATAGTTCTTACTTCTGTCGCACTGTATCGTCAACGTTGAGTCTGGCGCATGTGTCGCTGGTTTTAAGAAGCCTAATTTCATAAATTGTAGGATCAGATTCTACGTTTGGCGCGTCAACCTCTAGTCTAGCGTGCTTGGCACTGTTTTCGGCAAGCAGAATTTCAGAAATTCTAGGAATACATCCTCAATCTCGCGCAATGGATCGTCAACGTTTAGTCTGTCGCGCATGGGACTTATTTCGGCAAGATAAATTTCAGAAATTCAAGAAATAGATCTTACGTCTGTCGCACTGGCGCGTCAGCTTCCAGTCTGGCGCATGTGTCACTTGTTTCAAGAAGCCTAATTTCAGAAATTGTAGGAGTAGATCTTACACTGGCGCGTCAGCTTCGAGTCCGGCGTTCCTGGGACTGGTTTCGGCAAGTCTACTTTCAGAAATTCTAGGATCAGATCTTGCGTGTGGCGCACTGTCGCGTCAACGTCTAGTCTGGTGAATCTGTCACTAGTCTCAAGAAGCCTAATTTCAGAAATTCCAAAAATAGATGTTGCGTCTTGCGCGTTAACCTCTAGTCTAGTGTGCTATGCACTGTCTTCGGCAAGCAGAATTTCAGAAATTCTAGGAATACATCCGCCATCTCGCGCACTGGCGCGTCAACCGCGAGTCTGGCGCGCATGGGACTTATTTCGGCAGGATAGATTTCAGAAGTTCTAGGATCAGATCTTGCGTGTGGCGCACTGTCGCGTCAACCTCTAGTCTGGCGCATGTGTCGCTGGTTTTAAGAAGCCTAATTTCAGAAATTCCAAAAATAGATGTTGCGTCTTGCGCGTCAACCTCTAGTCTAGTGTGCTATGCACTATTTTTGGCAAGTCTAATTCCAGAAATTCTACGAATGCATCCGCCATCTCGCGAACTGGAGAGTCAACGTTTAGTCTGTCGTTCCTGGCACTGGTTTCAAAAAGCCTAATTTCAGAAATCTAGAAATAGATGTCACTTTTGTCGCACTGGCGCGGTTCAACGTCTAGTCTGTCGTTTCTGTCACTAGTCTCAAGAAGCCTAATTTCAGAAATTTCAAAAATAGATGTTGCGTCTTGCGCTTCAACCTCTAATCTAGTGTGCTTGGCACTGTTTTCTGCAGCGTCAGCTTCGAGTCCGGCGTTCCTGGAACTGGTTTCGGCAAGTCTACTTTCAGAAATTCTAGGATCAGATCTTGCGTGTGGCGCACTGTCGCGTCAACGTCTAGTCTGGTGAATCTGTCACTAGTCTCAAGAAGCCTAATTTCAGAAATTCCAAAAATAGATGTTGCGTCTTGCGCGTTAACCTCTAGTCTAGTGTGCTTGGCACTGTCTTCGGCAAGCAGAATTTCAGAAATTCTAGGAATACATCCGCCATCTCGCGCACTGGCGCGTCAACCGCGAGTCTGGCGCGCATGGGACTTATTTCGGCAAGATAGATTTCAGAAGTTCTAGGATCAGATCTTGCGTGTGGCGCACTGTCGCGTCAACCTCTAGTCTGGCGCATGTGTCGCTGGTTTTAAGAAGCCTAATTTCAGAAATTCCAAAAATAGATGTTGCGTCTTGCGCGTCAACCTCTAGTCTAGTGTGCTATGCACTATTTTTGGCAAGCCTAATTCCAGAAATTCTACGAATGCATCCGCCATCTCGCGAACTGGAGAGTCAACGTTGAGTCTGTCGTTCCTGGCACTGGTTTCAAAAAGCCTAATTTCAGAAATCTAGAAATAGATGTCACTTTTGTCGCACTGGTGCGATTCAACGTCTAGTCTGTCGTTTCTGTCACTGGTTTCAAGAAGCCTAATTTCAGAAATTCCAAAAATAGATGTTGCGTCTTGCGCTTCAACCTCTAATCTAGTGTGCTTGGCACTGTTTTCTGCAAGCAGAATTTCAGATGTATTCTAGGAATACATCCTCAATCTCGCACACTGGAGCGTCAACGTTTAGTCTGGCGCGCATGGGACTTATTTCGGCAAGATAAATTTCAGAAGTTCTAGAAATAGATCTTGCGTCTGTCGCACTGGCGCGTCAGCTTCCAGTCTGGCGCATATGTCGCTGTTTTTAAGAAGCCTAATTTCAGAAATTCTAGGAATTCGTTTTTACATCTCGAGTCTGGCGCGCTTGTCACTGGTTTCACCAAGACAAATTTCATTAATTCTAGGAGCAGATCTTATACTAGCGCCTCAATGTGGATTCTGGCGCTACTGGGACTGCTTTCAAGAAGCCTGCTTTCAGAAGTTCTAGGAGTTGATCTTACGTTTGGCGCGTCAACGTCGAATCTGGCGCCCCGGGCACGGTTTTCGGCGGGCCTAATGTCAGAAATGCGCGCCTGGCTTCAAGAAGGCTAATTTCAGGAAATCTAGGAGTAGATATTTCGTCTGGAACGTCAACCCCGACTCTGGCGGGCTGTGTGTTGGCTTCGGCAAGTATGATTTAAGACGTTCTATGAACTGAAACTACGTCGAATCTGGCACTCTGGTACGTCAACCTGAGACTTGGTGCACCCAATTCGAATCTGGAGCGCATGATCCTGACTTTATCGAGCTTGTTTTCAGAATTTCTAAAAATGAATCATTATTGTGACACAGGGCACACAAGATCCCGATATAACAACAGTTGGCGTACAAGTTTTTGTAACACATATATCATGCTCGATAATCAAGCTGTCATGCAGATGTGATGAAACTTATAGCTGAAATTTGCTGTTAATGATCGACACCTACATGAGAGTATTTGATGTTGCTCATTTTTACTTTATGGCCTTATAGGACCATGTTTCTAAGAAGTCTAATAGGGTTCCGTTTATGGCCAAAGTATATTGATTTTTCATTATGATTTGGATAAATAAGTGAATGTGTGAGAATGTAGTAGCAGTAAGTAATAACTTAGTAGCAGATTAGGCATAACATCAATATCTGGTACTCAAATGCTACAACAACATGCGTTGGAGCAAAAAATGAACATGCGAAAATCTAGGTGATTTACAGATGTCAGGATGACAAAACAAAATATTGAAAGGTCTCAAGAAGTCTGCTTTTTCACAGGCATGATTGCTTATGGGCGCTTTTTTCTTGGTATTTGATTTCTTTCTTCCGCCCATCATTTCGCTGCTGTATGATTAACTTCACTTTGAGCACTGTTCAACTATTCATTTGATAGTCTGACTCCTATCACTTCGCTTTTATCGGAAAAAGCTACTGTAAATTCCGTAAAACTATATCCAGTAGCATTCTACCTGCTTCAGTTTTATCTTCATCCTCTCATCTTCAATGAACTTCTTCTCTTTCTCGTCCAATGCCTCATACTTCCTTTTTGCAGATTGAACAGATTTAATTGTTGCCGCTGTTTTCATTAACTTGTATATTTCTCATTGTCAGTCAGCAGTTGTTCCCTTTTTTGCTGACAATGAGCACCCCACGAACAAAAAGTATGAACCTCAACATCTCCTTGCGAGCATCTTTTTGATAGTAATCATTGCGGAGTTTCAATGGACATAGTCTGCTTGCTTGTTCTGCTGTTACAATATTTTTTACTGTCTACTGGCTTCTGAACTCATGCGATAGTTTTGGTAACTCTTTTTGTGTTGGTATTGATTTTTTGTCATATCGCCGAATGCCTTTCAGAAGGCATCGCTCTAAAAATGGTCAAGACAGATGATCGGAGGTAGTATACTCCACCAGTTCATTGTTTTTAAATTGACCCTCAGGATGACAAAATAGTCTCTGACCATAGAAAGTCATCTCCTTGGTCGTAAATGAGACGAGGTAGCGCAGGCGAGCTCTCCGATGACAGCAATTGTCCTCTTATCTCCACAATCAAATCTGAGACAGGTGGGATATTTGAAGCATTTGTGAGTTCAGAAGAAGTTTCCTTTGATGGTGGCGCCTTTTCATTCGGCGATTCTTTTATGGCGTTTCTTCTCCTATTATCTAAAATAAGCTTGAAATCTTCAATCGTACATGAAGAGTTTACTCACAATTGATTTATTCACACACATATATGAGATAAGGTCAGAATTTATCTCACAGATACATGTTTAAAGTACAATTGATTGCTTTTTTGCAGTAAGTGACTCTATATTTGTATGCTCAAAAGTACATAAAAAACCGTAAACTTTCAAATCAAGTGGACTTGAAGCCAAATCAAAGCATCAGCACCACCCAAGTGAAAGGCAGATCTGTCACCATAATTTCATGAAAGGGCACTCATCTGAGATATGCTCCATTGTCTAACATTCGCTGAATGGAGACTCATGAAGGCCTCATTTACGCAGTGTCTCACAAGAACTACCCGCGAGGCAGCGTAGACGATTGAGCAGCGTCCATTGGCCACAAGGTAGCTTCGCACGAGGCAGATCACGGATCGTATCTGCGACGAGGGCCTTGTTAGGAGCGTCCACGGCGGCCCACCGTTGATGCAAGGCTGCAAGAATCTATAAAGATGGTTCTGGAAAGGTTCACCACACTGGGTAATGAAACGGAAGGCGTAGATATGGCGGATGCGCGATGTCGTGAAGAAGGGGAAGTTTCGAACTTATTCAATAGAATTCGATACGCACACAGTTGCTGTTTCTCTTCTGAGGTCAAGTGGAGCAATATTGGTGAGTGCGGGAAGACAGTCAGTTTTCATTGCTCTGATGGCACCGGATGTAGTTTGCATGGCTTCATTTAGTTGGACATCGACTCGTTTGCAATGTGTTTAGTCTTCCAAACAGGACAGCAGTGTTCAGCTGTTTGGTAGCATAATACCAGTCCTGTTTCACGCAGTACATTAGCATCAGTGTCCCACGTTTAGCCAGCGATGATATTCAGAAGATTACTTCTTGTCTGTATTTTTTAGCTCGGTTTTGTCAGATGTTCATTGTAGGATGACGTTCGATCCAAGGTATGCAGGCTTGGGTTCATGGGATATACACGAAAACTGTCAATGTGCACGTCAAATTGATCGCCTTTTTGACAGTTGTTTAGGTAAAACCCGGTAGAAACAGTCTTTCGTGTGACTTGGTTGTAGTCTTCATCGAGTACATAAGTCAACTATATTAGATGTCTGCTTCATTCGCCACTTAGGCAGGCTGTTGTGCGGTCGTCTTACCGCGCAGCTCCTGTTTGCGGCTTGCTTTCTGCTTTGTTGCTTTTGCTAACTATACTTAACCGCCATCGTGTTAGTTTCTCCGCCTCAACCTCAGGACCCACCTTGTATTATTGATTACGAACCTCATCTTCTTGCTGTTCTACAGATATTTTACCATGGATTTACTTTATTCATTTACATTAAGTGCTTTCTCGCATTTTCCATTTCTCAAATCTCAAGTCATGATCAGACATAATAGTTGCTTAGTCATCACTCATCGTTGCAACTGCTTATCAATCCCTCGCTCGCCCTGTACCTAGTGGATACATCGCTTGCCGTCTGCTGACTTTTATCTCATCACACAACGTTTTGATCGACTCGCTTGGCAGTGTGGCAGTGTGCAGTGTGTTTCCCCTGCATCAATCCAACGACTTCTTGTGACCATACGCCTGCAACGCGCTTCTGTGTTTTTGTAATTGCACTCACCGAATTACTTTTGTATTGTGAGTCTAGAAATAAAGATTATTGTTATTATTATGTCATCATTTAGCACAGCGTTGATTTCTGTTCGTAAAAGTTCGAGCTCGCCGGTGCAACAAATGTCATCGGCATGAACGAATTTTCTGCTCGTTGTCGAAAAGATGCCTGTTATTTACGTGAGGTGTTGAAGAGAGTTGATGCTGAGACTGATCCTTTAAGACGGTCGCTCTTGCAAGAGGTTGACAGTCTATGGGGGTAAGCATCTGCTGCGTTTTAAGAGAATGCTTTTATGCAATGCGCTGTATAAGCCTACTGAACAAGTATGAGGAAATTTAGGATAAAAACAATCATAACAGTTTGACAGTGAACTCGAAGCGCAATACTTGTGTTGAGATTAGTGCTAGTTAAGCAATTATGAATTCTATCTTTTTTATAAGAAGTGTAACCCATGCTAAAGATAACAATTAATGTAGATTTCTAAAACAAGCAGCTGTAGGCATTCAGTAAGTCTTAAAAGAAACACTGGGGGCAATCAAATAATAGTGATCTATCTCACGTTGATAATTTAGAAATCAGGATCTGTAGTTATGCCAATAGCTGAACAATATTAATTACTGACAGCCGTTAATTGCTTGACGATGTAAACCGTCTGATTTATGTGTAGCCACACTCCAATGAAGTTGGTTTTGTAATAAATCTCGTAAAATCTACTCATTGATAAATTTAGGTGCGGGTTCCACTTGAGGGCGGGTGATACTCAAGAAAAAGCGGTATACACTGATATTGATCATCCTATTTATCATCTCATCTCTTCCTCAATAACTCATACCAACCCACGCCAACTTAGCTATGTGACCTTACTGACATTGTGATTTTCATTTTGCAAAAAAAATATATATATATTCACTATACTTTAGCATTTAATTTGATTGTGTCTGCTATCTCTTCCTTCACTTTCATTTGTTAAGTTTTGTAATTTCCCATAACTTCAAAATATATTGTGTCGCCCCACAATAATAAGTATCGGGATTCTTTGTCTCAAATGTACGATTATTATTGAAATACTTAGCATTTGAGATCACAAAGGTGATAAATACATCATCTTTCATTTGTGAATTGTGCTATTCAGTTTCGGTGTCGTGTATTGCGTTTCAAGAAAACGTTGTTTCAAAATTTTCACATCTGGTAGGTAGAATAATTTTACTGCTTTCATGTTATGTATTGATCAATATCAGTTGCCAAATCTACATGCCTAGCTACAAAAGTCCCTTGCATGTCTAATTGCACTGAAGCCAAAACCAAGACGAAGCCTTTACCAACATATCATTGATCAGCTTTGGAGGAACTTGATCTCAGACAAATGTTTATCCTCAAATATAGATGCTAACTCCTAACGACGAGACAATCACATCACACTTGCTATGGATTTTAACTGAATTTTATATTGGTCCTTATCTCAATGACTAGAATGTTGGTACTGAAATGCATATTCGCGCATAGTTGTGATTTTCAGAAGGTGATCACGAATGTACTAAAAATGAGGGTGGGTGCGTAAATTCCGGAAGCGGTCATTTCCTCAACTTTATTGATCCCGTTGATTATGTGTTCATGTAGATGATTTAAAAAACATAAGATTATGATGATAAAATGCGCAATTGAATAGTGACTGTCTACATTTTAGAGATAGTGACCTCAGTCTACTCAACCGTGGAGTCGGGAGCGTTCTCTGTGACAGGACCACAGTGGTGCCAAAATGTTGAAACCATTTGATAGCCATTTGCAGACCGAAGATGGAGTTAATTAACTCAATTTTTAGGCTACCAAGTGGACATCTCAAGCAGCATGCATCACTGTCGAAAAAGGGACACAGAGAGACGGTAACTGGAAGCAATGTTCATTGATTCTTTAAGAAGTAGTTCGACATACAAGTGCTAGTAAGCTTACCTCTCATTTTGACATCTTACTGCTTGTATCTGATTATGTTTATCTTTATCCGAAGGGCGAAGTTTACAGCATGACCAACTTCGCCAACCGGGATTGTTCCACTAACAAAACCGGTGAAGTATGTGGGATCTTCTTGTATCCTTTCATGTTGCTTTTCTTTTTCATCTTGAAAGTTTATTTTTGAATCAGCAGATGTCTAAGGAGAATTCAAACGTTAATTGATGGCTGTCACTAAACATCTTTGTCGCAGATTTGGAAAGGTGTCTTTTTTGACTTCCTCGCTTACATGTATGTCTCATACCCATACAAGCAACTTATAGTTCAAGTGCAATTGCTATTAATAATATATCCGTGAAATACACGTACATGCATTAGCGGTTGGATTACGTCAAAATGAAGGCCACTTGGTTTACGTTTGGGGTGTCTGAGACGTTGTGTCAGACACTCCATATTGAAATAGCTTGGAACATCATAAAAATATAGTTTTTAATTTCTTTTTATATGATGTGTGGGATATAAGAAGAAATAAATAATAGGCAATATAAAAGTTAGCTCACTAAAGTAGCTGCCCAGAAATCATGGGGTTTCGTGACAATTTCCGTCTGACATGGTGAAATGTAGCATAGCGTTCATTAGTAATCCGTGTGTATAAGACTATAAATATTTTTTGCTAATATAGTTTTCTCCAAAGTAGTTTTCTCTGAAGTAGTCTCTCCAAAAAATACTGACAGCATTTATACCTATGCAAGAAGACGCGTGAATTCATGAAATGCTAAGACTCAAAATGTCGAAAGAAATGAATTTTGCTATCATACGGGGATACGTAGGTATGGCTATAGGTTATGATTTTGTACCTATGATTTATTCACTTGTACAACATCCTACTACTCCTTATCATCTTAGCTACAATTCCCAACCTACCAGATGCCTAAACAGGCCTACTTGATTTGCATTTTTGCAAGCATCCCAGGAAACCAGTCGTCATCCATGCGACACGAAAAGTACGTGCGGACAGTGATTACGTTTGTTCGAAATTGTGGTGTCCAAAATGTTTCCGTTTTTTAAAATAGGAATATGCGTTGACTCAAACGTGCCGATCGGGTGATCTTATAGTGTTGCGCTGGTGGGTGGATAAGTCATCTTTTGTAATATGATCAAACCCGGTTGGACAAGAGCAAACTACATGCAGTATTGTCAGAGATAGCATACTATCTCCCTAAAAGTACAGGGAGAGGAGAAATGATCTCCAGATGCAATACACTGACGACATGCGATTAATCTGCTCTCCAAAACATGACAAGAAGATCTAGCACCCTATTTTTCAGATATTATAAATGTAGAAATCTATACAAAACTTTATCTCAACTATGCGCAAGGATCGGAAAATTTAATAAAAAATTTGTTATGTCAGTCAGCTTTTAATTGTTCAATTGCGAGATGCTTCTCTAAATTAGCCTATATGACTTGAGAATTTTACTGATCAATGCGTATACCCTCAAAATGGCAAAATATATTTTGAGAAGTCATTATTTCGGATTTTTTATTCTCGGTGCCGAGAGCCATCGAAAGCTCGTGTATTTTACTGTGGAGTGTAAATTAAACAGATAGAGAAATCCGAAATAATGACTTCTCAATCATTGAACCCATCTGAAAAATATTCAGCATATTAAAAAATGTACTTTGCTACGACTAAGCAACTGCTTTACATATAACCTCCGAATTCGTTTACACAATTTGCAATAGCAGAATTATTCTTCTCCACTACACATGGAAACAGAGAAAATAACGGAAATCCCATAGGAAACCTACCGACAAATCTTCTTGCGATAAAACGTAGTTTGTTACACTTAACTACAACTCGATTTTCCACAATATTTGATGTCCTTTTTCTCTCATCAATACAAGAATGAAAAGAAAATCTGTTGTCGCCTCCTCGTACCGGCTGATAGTTTCCGGACAGAAACATGACATTCCATGCAGATCATCCTTTACATTTTGAAGAGATCTGATCATGACCGGCGCTGTGGCCTTATGTTAGTGTTGGCTCTGCGTCCGAGAGACCTTTGGTCAAACCTTGGTCGGGTCAAACCTAAGACTTTTAAAATAGGTACACTTTGCATTCTTGCTAAACACTCAGCACAAAAGGAATGAGAGTGGGATAAATAACACCTCGGCCACATGGAAGAAAGTCTCCATGCCTAATGTGCTTCCGAAGATAAACAAGGTTCATTTATTTATTTTTTTCATGTAAAACGCTTAACTTCCTGTTGAGTTTTCAGTCAGGTGACTTCAGACTATTAGCAGGTATGAAATGGAGATTCGAATTATTAGATGCGTGATCTCTGTGAAGTAAGCAAGATAATAAGATGATTTAGTGAATGAAATAGTCGGGTATAGAGCTGCTTTTCAAAAAGTATTTTTTAGGTCTAGAGGATACTAACAAATCTCGCATCCTTAGAATTTTGAAATATATATATATTTCCGTCCGAAGTGGTTGGAATCGATTTGGTGAAGAATTTTTTGTTCATTCCAAATGTGAGTGTAGTCTTGAATCTGAAAATCTTTCAAAATGCTCTGCTATGTCTGCTGCTAACTTCGACTTGATACTGCAAATTCAACAGTTGCAGACACCGTCATATAAATCAGGCAATGGTTTATTGGCTTTTACACTTGGTACAGAAGAGACTATGGGCCCATCACCCAATGACAAAAACATGGATGAAACTGCCAAGCTAAGTGAAACATGAGTCAATTAAAAAGTCAAACATGAGTCTCGGGCTAAAGTCCTCGGGATTCATCAAATAATTTCCCTCTCTATGTCCCACAGAATCACATCCATCCTCTATCCATTGTAAAATACACCTAGCCATGTCTATCATAGCCCTCATTTGTTACGATTTCTATGTCCTCTGGAGAATTTATTGAGAGCAAAAGGATTGATGACCTGAAATTTCTAGTCACCATAGACAAGAAACGTCAATGATAACCGATAACATGTAGAGATGTTTAACAGTTCTCCATTCCCGCGGGCTTTGATGTAAATACAATGAGAATAGTCACCCATCTGAATCGGACGTAAATCATGAAATCTTAAAAGCCAAAGTGCCCTGAGATCATTCTCACTAAAGCTAGATGGGTACAATTTCTATATTTTAGATCCATTTTAACGAATTTCAGATATCTTAAAAGTTGAAATTGTTGATGAATTCCCTATCTGAAATTCAACTGGAGAATTCTTCTGGAGATACCAACTGTTTGGGAGTTATTTAAGTTGCGTGCACATCACCCTATAGTGAAACGTGATAGGTTTTTGTTTAGCGAAATGTACGGCTTTTGTGATATCTTCCATTTCAAATAAGCAGCTGTTTATTTTTCACTTCACACCAGTCATTGTTGACCGCCGTTGACTCAATTTTTTTCTCCGTTTGATAATGGCATTGTAGTGCATTTTAGCCCACTACCTATGAAGAATTGAATTAAAATGCATTGCTGATGAATACGTGTTTCAGGGAACTGGAAATTAAGACTTAATGCAAGCTTACGGAATATACTCAGTAGTTTGAAATTAACGCATATTTGGGGTAACAGGCCACAAATGTGCTGCCCATTTTACTTAGCAAGAAATTCTACTTACCTACAGGTAGCCTGTCTATGCGGCTGAAGTCGTCGTCTAAGCCTGAAAATGCTGTTGAAGATGATGATTGAGACCGCTTCAGAATGTAGTCGTTTGTCTATTGCTGCTTCATTTCTCTCTTCACACCAGTCATCGTTTTATTGACCGACGTAAACTTCATTTTTCTTTCCGTTCGATAATAGTATTGAAGTGCATTTCAGTCCAGTAACTACGAAGAATTGAATTGTAATGCATTACTGATGAAGACTGTTGAACTGGTATACGCAATCACGGTGTCTTACTCCTTTCGTATAACAGCCTTCTACGATTCGACACGTAGTGTTTCTATGATACTGAATGTTTGGTTTTTTGACATTTGTTATTTGTTTTAAGACAAGAAAGGAAATCAAATATGTCGTAATTATCAACTTTTCTTTGTAGTTACATTGATCGCACGTTGCTTGGCATTATAATTTGGGGTGCCTGCAAGGCGCCATCTTTTTCATCTATGTTTTCCTGCACGAGAGGTCGCGACTGCTTTGATTGATGTAGTCTCCCCTCTTGATGTTTGGACTGATGATAGGTGTTGCAGCGAAATCTTCCCGTGGTGAGTTAACATGAATTGCATGTGTCAATCAACGGTGTCATCGAGCTATGCCGGTTTAGATCAAGAAAACTACATGCTCGAACGTGTATTATGACGTACAAATTTTCGGACGAAGCATTTTTCAAGTGCAGATTTAATGGCAGGCTAAGAAAGCGACACTAAATCGAAACTGTTGAAGCGATGCATTGTCGTCAAAGCAGCAACATTCTTATGAATGGTTGTTGTGGACGTCAATTGGATGTTAAGATGATCCTTTTTGCTTGTCTTTTTGCAAGATCCTCTTTTTGTGACCTTTCTTGAACGATTTTATTTTATCTTATTTTACTTCCTTGTAAAGTCTTTTGAGCGTTGATTAGTTTTTAATTAGTTTCATTGACAGCTCTATTATTATCTTAAGCTGTCTATTTACTTGTCTGCTAGAGCTGTCAATCTGAATAACACTCCTCGGCGGAAAGATTTAGTGTCGGTTTTCTAGCATGCCATTAAATCTGTACTTGAAAAGGCTTCGGCCGAAAATTTGTACTTCATAATACACGTTCGAGCTCACCAAAACCGTTTTCCTGATCTATAATTGCATATGTCCTTATAATTGCTTGTCAACTAACATTTCCAATTTTTTTCAATTCTGAAGACTTCATGCTACATTTGCAGGTTTTGATTATCAGTGCTCGTGTGCTCATACACTAGAGATCGCGGCTGAATTTTTTTGACGGTCTCCGTTCTCCCCTACGAAGAATGGATAATGGACGTAAAACGAAAAAGTAAGTAAGTCGTGAGTAAGTCGAGAGTAAGTATACTCTCGGTGTATGGACTGATGGTAGAATTCATCAGTGCCCGAGGTCATGGAAAATCTGGATAAGTCATGGAAACATCAAAATTTGAAAACGTCATGGAATAGTTGCGGAAATTTTAATTTCTGGAAAGTCTTGGAAAAGTCATGGAAAAATATGTGATGTTCTATTCTCAAATATGGTTGCATGAATGAGTCTTGTTGCCATTTTTTGAGCTGCCAATGGGTAGGACTAGCAGACCTGCGATTTCTTCAGATTTCAACGCAAATCTGGTAGAGGCCAAATGCAATGCAGCTTCTAACGTAAATTTCTAGATTTTGCACAACATGAGATCACCCTTAAGCAGCCTTTTATTCGATAGAGCGACGGTTATAATAATCAACATCACAAGGCACCCCATGTACATGAAGATGTAGCAGTCAGATCTACGTACGCGTAGTAAATTAACAAATGTTGCTATACATAGAAGTGCAACACTGTAATATTTAAGGATGCGCGATGATTGCCTATGATTAGCCTAGTAGTTTAAATCGTCACCGCCTGCAAAACCCACAGGTCAAGTCCAATATGTCTACAGAGCGCTAGAGATTCGAATTATTTTTTTCTAGTTAGCATTTTTTTGGTATAAATTTTAATAATTATGACTGATTAGATGAATGAAATAAGTCAGGCTGTTGAAGCACTTGCTTTATCTAAAATTTCTCCCGAAAAGCAGCTTAAACAGGAAATAGAAAGCGATCGCAGGATTAAGGTCTGGAACTACACTAGTAAGACGATGAAATTTATAAAACCATGGATTTTGGTTGTTAACCGGTTAGCTATTTCAAGCCGATTAAACGAAAGTTTGAACCGTGCCAATGACTGCGGCATGATCATCACAGAGAAGACTACTGAAAGGGTAGATGACTTCCTTGAAGAGATCCTACTTGCCGACAGGAAGCAGCCTGTCTATGCGCTTGAAGTTGTATGAGCCTGAATACACGGTTGAGTCAGTTAAAATATGAGGGTGGACTTATCACATTAAAACAAATTTCCTGTGATATCAGGACTGCATCAGTTCTGTCAGCGCTTCGATTTGATCATTGCAGACTAGTTCAGTGTCTCTACAGGAAACAGGTTTCTTTATTTATCCATATGACTTACATGAGTGAAGCTCCATGTCAGATAGAAGCTTCCGATAGTGATTGATGCCGCTTTCGGTTGCGGTCGTTTGTCTTTTGCTGTTCCCTTTCCTCGTCGCACCAGTCATTGTTTTATTGACCGCCGTTGACTCCTCTCTTCTCTCTATCTAATAATAGTATTGAAGTGCATTTGAGCCCACGAGCTGCAAAGAGAAGAAAAAACTTGTAAATGCAATCTCAGTGTTTTACTTCTTTCGGTCAGGAGTCTTCTATGATTCGACACCTGATGTTTTTATGGTACTGAATGTTTAAGTTTTTTAAATTTGCTTTTCGTTTAAGATATGGACGGAAATGAAGTATGTCGCAATGTACCGAGGTGTTTTTTCGTTGTAATTATATTGTTTGCTCGTTGACTGGCATTTCAATCCGAGGTTCCTGCAAGGCTCCATGTTTTTTTCATCTATGTTTTCCTGCACGAGAGGTCGCGACTGCTTTGATTGATGCAGTTTCCCCTCTTGATGCTTGGACTGATGATAGATGTCGCAGCGAAACCTTCCCGTGGTGAGTTTACATGAATCCGTGAGTCCTTATAATTGCTTGATAACTAACTTTTCTATTTTCAAAGAGTGTATTTGCCTTGCTTTATATGTTTCTGTTCTGTAGTGGTGCTGTTCAATGTATCACTGTATGTCGTAACATCATAATAATGATGGATATTTGAAAACTTTATGCTACATTTTCAGGTTTTGATCATTTGTGCGCAACTGCTCAAGCACTATAGATCGCGGCTGAATTTTTCTGACAAAGTCTCCTCTCTGGGTGTGTGGACTAATGGTAGATGCAACAGTCAGATCTACAGGTCCACAGTAAGTTAATAGATGTTGCAATGCATAGAAGTGCGAACTGCACCGCATGCAAATCTCGCCAAAGTTTACCCCAATATGTCTACAGAGCGATAGAGATTCGAAACATTTTTTCTGGTTTTCATTCATTTTAATTATTAAGACTGATTGGGTTTGTAGCTTAAAATCAAAACCTCAGTTGCTTTCATAGGGCCACGCTTGTTCTTTGGGTATGTACAACAGGTGAATGATGCCCTGATCATCTGTTGTATATGAATGCCACACTGCTAGCAGTTCATTCAATTCTACGAGATAACGATAAAGATCAGAAGACGTCTTGGGTGTCACTATTATCTGGTTCCGTGGTTTATCCCACTTCATCACACACAACTAAGGAATCATTGGTAATTATTGGCATAGAAAATTATTTTTCGACTTTCGGGCAGGCCACCGTTCAGAATTGAATTTTTCTTTTCAAGGAGTGATGAAGATTTAGAACTCAAGTATAGTTCACATATGCTACTATAAGTAGTAGGTATGGGAATATTTTGGCGATTATCAAGTAGTACGCAAGGCAAATTTATTTGTGAATGAAAATAACCAATTTGACTGAACAGACGTTAGTAAATGCATCTTTGTTCTCAAATCAAAAATTTTAGGAATTAATTCATATTACAGCTTTTACCTCATTCTCGGAGTAGACCTGTAATTACAGATATTGAGTAACTGTGTCAGTTTATGATAACCTTCGGATATTCGTCAGTTCAAGTGAAAATATGTCTTTATGATGTTGCTTATGTTGATGATCATAACGTAGAATAATAGACTACGTCGTAAAATTAGTAATAAGAAAGACAGGCATTATATACGTGTACATCTTAACAGCACAGGCAATTAAGTACGGCATCAACTCGGGAATAGAGGAGAATACATGTACACCTACTATGTATGAATATAATTGATATGGAACGGTTTGGAACTTGGAAATGAAGCGTCAGGCTATTATAGGGGTACATAAACCCGTGACAACAATTCTTGGACAATAGCATGAAAAGTAGATAAAAAATACCAACCTATAACTCTGAATCCACATCATCACACAGCAATTCCTCTGATGCAGGTTTACCTCTTATACGCCATCGATACATATCCTCTTGATAAAGACCACGAAACATCGCAACAAGGGCCGTCGCTGCAACATCCGATTTCACCATAAGCTGTGAACGCCATACTCTGTCTACATTCATAGCTGATAGTTATAATGGCTGCTGAAGCCTGATAAGAACGCAGATGATATAATTATTGAAAAAGAAGACTCAAATTCATCATGCTGACACGAATAACAACAATGGAAGAAGAGCAAGGAAAATCAAAGCAACATCGACGGTAATAGGATGGACCGACAACATCAAGCAGTGGGTACAGGGAAGAATGATGGAGGCAGAAAGGAGTAGGCCTACACCAACGGTCTGTGATGAACAAACGACACTTAATCTGTCATTAAAACGATAGTATCGAACTTATCAGCACAATGACCAAGATTAACTAGCTTAAACCCAAATTTGCTAATGACAGTTCCTGGGATGCCAAATTATAACCAAAATTTATCGGAGAAAATGTAGTCGAGGAATAACGGCGTATACTGAGGGTCACGCGATTCTTATGTCAGCTACACAGTCAGAGCAACTCCTGCTTCTCGACCAAGGACAGAATAACTAAGCATAATTCACGAGCGCGTTCGAGGAAAGTGAATTCAATCTCGATATCTCGACCATTTATTAGACTTTCGAGAACTCGAGATTACAGTGCCGAGATCTCGATATTCCAGATTAGATTAGCTTATTATTTTTATACTTAACAAATAAAATTAATGTTTCATTGAATTGCCTGTTGGAACATTAGGTCAACTGTTGACGCAAAATGTGCTAGTGTTCTCAAACTTGCATATTATTGAAAGCCATCTGAAAGGCCATGAGTTATATAGTCTTGAAGATGCACAATGCTAAGTGACTGTACCTTTGAACTGTCTTTTAAATGACTGATAGCTGTATTTATCAGTCATCCATGAATGCTAGCTGTGTTAAACACATATGTAGGCCTACATGTTGAACACCTACTCCAAGTCAATAATTATGTCAACTTCATGCTGCATCTAAACAACTAGTTACAAAATATTGTGTTATTTGGAGTGGACGAGGGAATACCGACCTCCAACCCACTTTCATACTGAATACAGATATCGTGAATTTGAAATGAATTTGCAACATATTTTGTGCGGCGGACTAATTCAAAATCAGCATTTCTATCGGACTATTGTCGGTCCCGGGAAATCAAGGTGGATCAAGGTGAAGAGAAATGTAGAGCATTGCGTTGTGTACAATCGTGCACGGTGATAACTTTGTTTTAGGTTCCTGTATATTTAATGAAGCGCATTCTTCCGTATTGTAAGAGGCTTTTTACGGAATTGACTTACATGAGCTTTGTTTATCATGTACTAAATTCCTTTTCACCGTTGCAGGATTGCTAGTTTAAATTATCGACGAAGGAAAAAGTGATTGTAGTTTCATATAGAAGACTCTAAATACAACATAAATTTTAATGAATAGTAACACTTGTTTTCATGAATTTCATTAATTGCCGTAGTGAATACGTCTCAGAGTTTTTTTTATTTTTTATGAGTATTGCATACTCATAGGCTGTCCATGCTTATCAAATGCTCAACTAGTTTATTAAGCATGTTTTCACAACACTGTCGAATTGGGGAATTCTACCTACTTTCCACCTGCTATTTCACACAGTTTTGGTCAAGAATCCGGTAATTTGATTCATCTCCTACGCCTTTGCTTCATCTAGCTGGATATTTAAAACTTTGATAAACAGAACTGTTTTCACTTGAGATAATAAAGTATAAAATTTTGTGAAACACCATTCTTATCGCATTTATGCAAACAAGGATCGTTCTTTAATCGTAATTGAAATATTTCTATAATTAAGAAGAAAGACGGATTTATGAAATTAAATCGGCCACTGTCAGACATCAATTCTCTTGAGCACCTGTCACCATATGCAATAAATTGCGCTTTATGAGTAATTGACACTACTTGCAATCTCGAATTCGAGATATCGGTACTTGGAAAATATTGAACTCGAGATTGAATTCATTAGTTCGAGTCGCACTTTATCTGAATCGAAGGGCGCCACTTAGTTAGTTAGTTATCCAGTTTTAATCCGGTGATTTCCCCGTGTCCGAGGGTGGCCGGATGTACCTTATCGTGCCGCAATCGCCTTCACACCTAGTCTCCATTTCCTTCTGTCCAATACATACTTTTTCGTCAGGCCTATCCAAGACATTTCTCTTCCACTAGCGTCTTCCACATTTTCTTGGGTCGTCCTCGCTTTCTTCTACCCCCAAAATTCAGCGCTCTCCTCAAAGCACTAAATTCATCCGTCCTCAAAACATGGCCACACCATCTCACTCCATTTGTCCTTAATAAACTATCAACACCTTCATTCAACCCAAGCAACCGCATCAGCTCTTCACTGTTGTAAAAATGGCGCAGTGCTTTTTCGTCGGATGTGGCAGCAGCACCAATACTTAGCGCACAAATTATATAGCTTCTACAGATTCCCAAAAGATGTCCTTGTTCAATTAATGGTGTCGGAGCACAGGATGGAAAGACTTTACTCCTAATAAGCATAGTCGAGTATGTTCTGACCACTTCGCCGACATAAACAAGACAAAATATCTATGAGATGGTATGTTATCTGACCAATATCGAGCCAATTAGTCTCTATTTCGTTTGCGACCTACCGCAATCTAATGTCTCAAATGATGCCAATGACTGAATATTTTTCAGAATGCATTCTGTCTAAAAGTGATCTTAATTCAATGATTTCGAATTAGAACAACATTTTGACTTTATCTAGAAATATCGTAAATTGAAGCCACTGCGATGCATCGAAGCATTCATACTATATTCATTTCAGACAATATGTTACCAAATTTATGTACGTACAACTGTCAAATACTGTATATGTGCAACATGCATAATTTTTATCTTAATATTGAGTGAATAATACGTCACTTCAAAAAATGGTGAACGGAGTTTGATAGCACTTCTCCTATTATGGAAGAGATACACCAACTGTAAAAAGTTAACTGCTGAATTTAATTAATATTAGTGCAAGTACTTTTATCTTTTTTCAAATCGCATGACCTGAGAAAACACTTGATCACCTTCCATGACTTCTTATTGACAATTTTTGAAGCTAATGGCTCACTGCATAGCAGCAGTCAGCGGAGAATAGTTGCAGGGTCGTGAGAAGGTTCTGCTAATTCACTATCATGTTGATGACTTGGAACTAACTTAAATGATTCGATCTATCCAAGCGATGACCAAGACAGTGGCATAGGTGGTGGTGATGATTATGACCCGCTTTTAGTCAAAAGACGAGAAAATTAGCCAAATTGTATGCGTTTCATCTCTCAAGTGATCGTCTTGAGAACGAGAGCAGTGAAACACATGTTTGCATAAAAGTTTTTTCCTTCAACACTTCGCAGACCTGCCCGCCAGATTCATCAAAAATGCCAGTTATCTCAACATGCATAGTGACAAAGTGGATTTCGGACTTTAGGGATTATTCCACTATGCAGTTCTTGTCAGAAAATCCCGCTCGGTGCATCTGATGTGGGTGACACTCGTCACATGTCTATCAGTTTGCATGCGACAGTCAACTGGTAAACGCATTAAGAAATTCGTCATGAATTCTCTATTCATGAATCAAGCAATGTCTACAACTAACGCCGCTCGGAAGATAAATTCGAGGCGCGCGATACATATCACAAATTTTGATGGATGAATTCGCCAAAATCTAATGACACTACTCAGTTACTCAATGTAGAACATTAATCGCTAAAATCTGGCTCTTATTTTCAATCATTGTTGATGTACGTCATTTCATTAGGCGTGTTGAATTTGCACTAAAATTTCCCTGCCAAATGACAAAATTATTGAAGACAACATGACTAAATGCCGTCGATAGCATGACTTATGCAAGGGCTAAAATAGCATATCGAAGTAATGTTGTCAATATGTAAAAAAGGTCTGCATTTGACTATTTGACTTCGAAAAACATTGCAATTGACTTCAAGCTATTGCAATTACCTAGTCGGTGCAATTTTGGCCGCGCAGCTATTTTACAGGCTGAGCCGGTCCAATCAATTTCCATGTCTTAACACATATCATATTTCTCAGTTACAGGAGACTTCAAAACACTATACATGACCAAAATCTCTATTAATTGGTTCACTTATTGTAGAGAATTTCTATCTTTTACTTATTTATGATGTTATTGATTATTTCCTTTCGTAGACATATTTATGAAACACTCGCTATCACCGACTCAGCTACTGTGATAGTCGTCAGACCAAAATTGTACTGACTGAGTTCATTTATCCTTCACGACAGCGCAAATCTGAGAATAGTTTGACCTTCATTTACAGGAATTGTAGCCTAGAGAATTCATTGTTGACTTTAATATGGCATCCGACTCCAAATTCTAATACATAGATGGTCCTTCAAATGAAGCATAAATGATAAAATTGAAGAGTTTTCGTCTCGTCTGTGGGAAAGCAAGCAAGACTACATGTCATCTCACCAATATAAGGAGCTGCGAGGAACCCCTGAGGAGACATTGACAAATTTGATGCTTTGATCTTGCTGAATTATCTGTTTGAGGAAATGCAATGTAGTATATTGAACAAATTTCCTGGATTTTGGTGCCTGAATTCAGACAAAAAAATGTGTACATTAAATTTAGAAATACAAACACGAATAGATATGATAGGCACTTACGAATTACTTCTGAGAATTATGCAACTCAACCGACAGTTCAGAAAATCAATGTAGCTCTCTTTGACATCCACATAATGCAACAGCATTCTACCTCTTTGATGATCGGTGCTTCTGTAAAATGCGAACATCTGAAAGATACCGAAAACAGCTGATTTACTGTCCCTGACCTACTTCTGGAAGCCGCCATCGTTTATGTACCGTTGTCATGACAGCGCGCGTCCACGAAGTTCTATTGTTCTCAATGTCAATGACCGTTCTAGTCCTTTTATATTATATAGTGTCGGATTTCTATGGTTTCAACCTAGCAAAAACTATTGTTCAGAATTGTGTATTGTGTCGTAAACTTGCCCATAGAACCCACACCGAGCTGATGGCTTCCTTACCCAGTGATCGTCTCAAGCCGTTTACGCCCCCCTTTTATAACACCTCAGTTGATTATTTCGGTCCATTTGACGTAAAGATCAGTAGGAACAAATCGGAAAAGAATTACGGTGTGATATTTACATGTATGAACTCTCGTGCTGTTCATTTGGAGTTGGCAAAGGATGCTTCTGCGGATGGATTTATACAGGTTTTGAGAAGATTCTTTGCAATAAGAGGCTTTCCGACTCTTATTCTCAGTGATAATGGCACTCAAATGGTGGGAGCGGAAAGGCAACTCAGACAAATGATACAAGAGTGGGACAAGAAAAGGATAACTGAATTTTGCGCAGACAAGAATTCAAAGTGGAAATTCACGACACCATTAGCACCTCATCACAACGGTTGTACTGAGTCGCTAGTGAAAACTGCTAAGAGGACGTTAAAGACCGTTATAGGAGAACAAAAACTTACAGCATTTGAACTATATACTTTTCTGTTGGAGTGCGGTAATATCATGAATCAACGGCCACTCGGACGAATCAATAATGACCCGAATGAAGGAAGCTACATTTGCCCAAACGACCTTCTGTTAGGAAGAGCCAGCTCTGCTACTCCACCCGGCCCCTTCAGAGATGGAGAATGTTTCAAGGATCGCGTACGGCTCATTCAAAACTTATCCGACAATTTTTGGAAACGCTGGTCTCGTGATGTTCTTCCTACTCTTTTCCCCCGGAAAAAATGGCAGACTAAATCGAAGGAAATTCAGATCGGAGATATCGTCGTAACTGCCGATAGCAACACTGTCAGAGGAAAGTGGACTTTAGGAAAAATCGAAGAGGTTTTCAGAGGTCAGGATAATAGAGTGAGAAATGTTAAAATTAAGGTTGGTCAATCTTTTATCCGTAGACCAATTACTAAGATTGCGGTGGTTTTGAATTCTGATTGTGACGGTTGCTAATCATTTTTTGTGCTGCTGGGAGGATGTTTCGTTGTATTCTTAATTGAATTTTATCTTTCGTGTCCTTTTGTGACTCAGCTTGTTGCATCGCTGTTGTGGTTGATCCCATTCCTATTGCATCACTGACTTGCTCATCTTTCCCTCGGCCTCGCCTAATGGCATCCCTTGTACCCGCACGCAGTTTACTTACGGACCAATAACTTTAGATTGTTCCCTGTTATACTTGGCTGCCTGCCGGTCAGCGTTCAGTTTCGCTTCTCACCACGCATCAACAATTTCGAATTGTCCTGTCTTGTTATTGTTATTAAGTCGTTAGACTTTACGTTTTGTTGCCTTATGACTTTCCATTAATTGGAATAGCTATCTACTGGTCATTTCTTCAAAACATAGCGAGCAATACGATACGAATTGTTTTCATGTGTGAACTGCGGGGATAATAGACCATCATTCGAAATTGTTCTACGATATTGTCTCAGAAGTTTGAACACGGCTATTATCTCATGGACATCAAGGAAGCGAAGAATCGACGAAGGGCGGCGAAGGCTGGATTTACAAGATGTGGAAACTCTCTGACGTACGTAATGGACGAATCCAGGCCGACGGAGGAAGCCCAAGAAGCTCTCGATAAATATGTCAAGGCATACAATTTGCTCGAAACTCGACACGAGGAATTCACGATCTTAATTGAAGATAACGCCTTCGAGGAGGAGGAGAGGTTCATAGACGAATGTCATCATCGGTTTCTCGAACTGAAATCATTGGCAAGGGACTTCATCAACCGTTGCAGCTTATCCAAGAAAGGTGAAATCGACTCAGAAACCAAATTGGCGGGGAAATCTTCTGCAGCTGTTTGTGCGTCACCGAAGGAGAACGAGACATCAATCAGTGAACCGAAATCAGAAGTGGATGACAATTCTCTAAAGGTGAGCAAGTCAGTGATGCAGTCTGTCCCTGCGTTTGGGAAAATGAAGGTTTCGAAACCTAACTTACCCACCTTTTCTGGTGATGTGCGTGAATTTTTCGAGTTTAAGTCAGATTTTAAGCATCTTGTTGAAAGTCAGTGTTGTAAGCGTGATGCTGTCACTATGTTGCGTTCTTCTCTCATAGGAAAACCTTTAGATATGGTTAGAGGTTTAGGCCAGGATTATGATGCTATTTGGGATACTCTTGATACAGCCTACGGTAACCCACGATTTATCTCTGACGCTATAACTAGTGACATAATTAAATTCAAACCCCTAGCTGATGGAGAGGACGCTCGTTTCTGCGACCTGGTCCAGCTTGTCCGCAGATGTTTTAACTTGTTGAATGAGATTGGTAGACCTGAGGACATGGACAACAACTATGTCATAGCCCTGTTGGAACAAAAAATGACAAATGACGATAAAAAGATTTGGTCTAGACACCTGGAGCATGAAATGAAACAGCCTACTCTGTCTGTTCTCCTTGACTGGATGACGGTAGAGATGAGATTACGGCTCCGTGCAGTCTCTGCTGTCAGATCAGTTTCGCGCCAACCTAAGACGCAGGTCAATCAAGTTACGGTTAAAAACATCTCGGAAAAATTTTCAAAATGTTGGTTATGCAACTCAAACGCACACTACATTGATCAGTGCCCAAGCTTCCTGTCTAAGTCAGTGAAGGAAAGATACGAGATAATGAAAGAAAACAGGTGCTGTTTTAGTTGTTTGAAGAAAGCTGGAAAAAATCATCGTGCACAGACATGTTACAGAAAACAAGAATGTGGCGAAGTCCAAAATGGAGAGACTTGTAGAAAATTTCATCACAAGTTATTGCATGAAAAATCAGTTGTTTCGGTGGGAATGGCATCAGCCATCAATGGAGACAGTCTTCTTCCAATCGCTACATTGAAAATGTTAGGAAACGACGACAGCAAACAATTTACCGGTAATATTTTGCTCGATTGCGGTGCTCAAGTCTCATTGATAAGAAACGCAGTAGCTGAAGAATTGAATCTGTCCGGTAAGAATGTCTGTGTATCTATTGTGAGGGTCGGAGGGGGCGAGGAACATCGGTTAGTCACGAAGATTTACGAAGTCTACATTGTCTCATTTAAAACTGGACAAAAGCTTCGTGCTAGAGTGATCGGTATTGACGAGATCAATGATACTCACCTACCGCAGATTAATACTGAGGAGCTGAAACGCACGCTAGCAATCGAATGTGCAGTGCCTCCTCGTAGATCGGGAGTAATTGATCTTTTAATTGGCATTGATCATGGGAGCCTGCATAGTGGAGAATCTGTTGAATCAGACAACTTGGTCGGTAGAAACACGCCAATGGGATGGTTCTTTCTCGGAGGCAATAACGAAACGCATGGCCAACATTCTACGAGTATAATGCATGTCTCTATCATCAGCCCTGATAATATCAGCGACTTTTGGAGTACTGAGAGTATGGGAGTTACAGTTCCCGAATGCAAATGCGTAGAAAACAACGGCGATGATGAGTCAGACGAAAATACGATGACCAAACTGTGCGAAAAGACAGGTAATCAATGGACAATGCAATACCCTTGGCGCAAGGATCCGATCTCCCTCCCCGACAATAGAAAACAAGCTGAGAGATTGTTATACGCAAGAGAAAAGCAATTAATGAAAAATCTAACTTTAGCGAAGTCCTATGACAATCAAATCAAGGAGATGATTGATGCACAATTTGCTAGAAAGTTGTCAACTGAAGAAATTGCGAATTATTCTGGGCCTGTGTTTTATTTACCTCATCACGGCATCGTAAAGGAAAGCAAAAGTACCCCAATCAGAGTCGTATTCAATTCATCTGTAGTTTTTCAAGGTCATTCTTTGAACAGTTATTGGGAGAAGGGACCCGATCTCTTCAACGATCTTCTCGGAGTTATCCTCAGATTCCGTGAGAATAATGTTGCCTTAGTTGGAGACATCTCGAAGATGTATCATCGAATAAAGCTTTCTGAGAAAGATCAACATGTTCACAGATTTCTTTGGAGAGACATGAATTCTCAGAAACAACCGGATACATACGCGATGACTGTGCTGACATTTGGCGACAAACCTGCTCCTGCTATGGCCATGACAGTCCTGAGGAAGACGGCCGATGAAAGACAAGATGACCTTCCGGCTGCGGCAAATACGATTCGTCGAAACTCATACATGGATGATATATGCGACTCGGTCCGAAATTCAGATGAAGCCGAAGAATTGTCAAGACAGATAAACCAAGTGTTAGCAGGCGGCGGATTTACAATAAAACAATGGACATTCAGCCACACTTCGAAAGACAAAGAAGAAATTTGCGATGGAGATGGGAAACTAGAGAAAGTTCTCGGTATTCTTTGGCAAACAGAATCAGATGAATTATGCATTAAAACGAATATTAATAACGAATTGGAGTTTACTAAGCGGAAAGTCTTCAGTGAAATGTCTAAGATTTTTGACCCGTTGGGCTTGGCGGCTGCCACGGTGATTGGAGTTAAAATCGCATTTCAAAATTTGTGGAGAACTGGACTTGAATGGGATGACCCTCTTCCATGCGAAGATCAGCGAATGTGGAAACAATTCCTTACAGAATTAATTGAACTGCAAAATATCCGATTCCCCAGATCCATTACTCCCCCTGATTGTACTCAAGAATCCCCAACACTTTGCATATTTGCCGACGCTTCGGAGAATGCATTTGGAGCTTGCGCCTACTCGCGTTGGAAGATTAAAGACGGAACATACGATACACGGCTTATCTGTGCAAAGTCTCGAGTTGCTCCCATCAAAAGGTTGACCATTCCGAAACTTGAACTTCAAGCCGTAGTATTAGCGTCAAGACTTAGCAAGTTAATACACGACGAAATGAGGATTCAATTTAACCAAACTGTGTTATTCACGGACAGCATGATTGTCCTTGGTTGGATCCGCTCTGCTCCCTCCGGTAAATCAATTCCATTTATTACTTGCCGAGTCAAAGAAATTACCAGTCGAATACCCCCATCTCAATGTAAACACATCCCAGGAAAATTGAACGTCGCAGATCAAATCTCGAGAGGAGTAAACGCAAAAGAATTGCAAGAGACATGGCAACGAGGACCCGATTTTTTATCTCTCCCAGAAAGTGAATGGCCAACGACTCCGATAACCCCAGCCCCTGATGAATCCACAAAGAACACTATGATTGCCACAGTGACCTTAAAGAAACCTTGCATCGAACTGAGCAACGTCTCAAGTTGGAAGAAGGCAAAGAGAGTAGCAGCATATGTCCAGCGATTCATTAAAAACAGTCGAACCCCAAAAGCGGAAAGGATTGTAGGACCGCTGACTGTCGAAGAAATAAGAAAAGCTGAACTCACTCTAATCAAAGAGGCACAGAGGACAATAGCCGAGAAAATGAACAATGGTCAGTTAAAGAATTTGACGCCTTTCATCGACAATGATGATGTGATTAGAGTAGGGGGGGCCGCATGACAAATGCCGACTTTCTTTCCTACGACAGTAAACACCCTATTCTGTTACCGGGAAATCATCCTGCCTCCAAACTCATCATGCGTGAAAATCATGAGCGTGGACACTGCGGTGTTGCAGCGACAGCTGGAAAAGCGCGACGTAACTTTTGGATTTGCAAAGGTTTCAACCTAGCAAAAACTATTGTTCAGAATTGTGTATTGTGTCGTAAACTTCACCATAGAACCCACACCGAGCTGATGGCTTCCTTACCCAGTGATCGTCTCAAGCCGTTTACGCCCCCCTTTTATAACACCTCAGTTGATTATTTCGGTCCATTTGACGTAAAGATCAGTAGGAACAAATCGGAAAAGAATTACGGTGTGATATTTACATGTATGAACTCTCGTGCTGTTCATTTGGAGTTGGCAAAGGATGCTTCTGCGGATGGATTTATACAGGTTTTGAGAAGATTCTTTGCAATAAGAGGCTTTCCGACTCTTATTCTCAGTGATAATGGCACTCAAATGGTGGGAGCGGAAAGGCAACTCAGACAAATGATACAAGAGTGGGACAAGAAAAGGATAACTGAATTTTGCGCAGACAAGAATTCAAAGTGGAAATTCGCGACACCATTAGCACCTCATCACAACGGTTGTACTGAGTCGCTAGTGAAAACTGCTAAGAGGACGTTAAAGACCGTTATAGGAGAACAAAAACTTACAGCATTTGAACTATATACTTTTCTGTTGGAGTGCGGTAATATCATGAATCAACGGCCACTCGGACGAATCAATAATGACCCGAATGAAGGAAGCTACATTTGCCCAAACGACCTTCTGTTAGGAAGAGCCAGCTCTGCTACTCCACCCGGCCCCTTCAGAGATGGAGAATGTTTCAAGGATCGCGTACGGCTCATTCAAAACTTATCCGACAATTTTTGGAAACGCTGGTCTCGTGATGTTCTTCCTACTCTTTTCCCCCGGAAAAAATGGCAGACTAAATCGAAGGAAATTCAGATCGGAGATATCGTCGTAACTGCCGATAGCAACACTGTCAGAGGAAAGTGGACTTTAGGAAAAATCGAAGAGGTTTTTCAGAGGATAATAGAGTGAGAAATGTTAAAATTAAGGTTGGTCAATCTTTTATCCGTAGACCAATTACTAAGATTGCGGTGGTTTTGAATTCTGATTGTGACGGTTGCTAATCATTTTTTGTGCTGCTGGGAGGATGTTTCGTTGTATTCTTAATTGAATTTTATCTTTCGTGTCCTTTTGTGACTCAGCTTGTTGCATCGCTGTTGTGGTTGATCCCATTCCTATTGCATCACTGACTTGCTCATCTTTCCCTCGGCCTCGCCTAATGGCATCCCTTGTACCCGCACGCAGTTTACTTACGAACCAATAACTTTAGATTGTTCCCTGTTATACTTGGCTGCCTGCCGGTCAGCGTTCAGTTTCGCTTCTCACCACGCATCAACAATTTCGAATTGTCCTGTCTTGTTATTGTTATTAAGTCGTTAGACTTTACGTTTTGTTGCCTTATGACTTTCCATTAATTGGAATAGCTATCTACTGGTCATTTCTTCAAAACATAGCGAGCAATACGATACGAATTGTTTTCATGTGTGAACTGCGGGGATAATAGACCATCATTCGAAATTGTTCTACGATATTGTCTCAGAAGTTTGAACACGGCTATTATCTCATGGACATCAAGGAAGCGAAGAATCGACGAAGGGCGGCGAAGGCTGGATTTACAAGATGTGGAAACTCTCTGACGTACGTAATGGACGAATCCAGGCCGACGGAGGAAGCCCAAGAAGCTCTCGATAAATATGTCAAGGCATACAATTTGCTCGAAACTCGACACGAGGAATTCACGATCTTAATTGAAGATAACGCCTTCGAGGAGGAGGAGAGGTTCATAGACGAATGTCATCATCGGTTTCTCGAACTGAAATCATTGGCAAGGGACTTCATCAACCGTTGCAGCTTATCCAAGAAAGGTGAAATCGACTCAGAAACCAAATTGGCGGGGAAATCTTCTGCAGCTGTTTGTGCGTCACCGAAGGAGAACGAGACATCAATCAGTGAACCGAAATCAGAAGTGGATGACAATTCTCTAAAGGTGAGCAAGTCAGTGATGCAGTCTGTCCCTGCGTTTGGGAAAATGAAGGTTTCGAAACCTAACTTACCCACCTTTTCTGGTGATGTGCGTGAATTTTTCGAGTTTAAGTCAGATTTTAAGCATCTTGTTGAAAGTCAGTGTTGTAAGCGTGATGCTGTCACTATGTTGCGTTCTTCTCTCATAGGAAAACCTTTAGATATGGTTAGAGGTTTAGGCCAGGATTATGATGCTATTTGGGATACTCTTGATACAGCCTACGGTAACCCACGATTTATCTCTGACGCTATAACTAGTGACATAATTAAATTCAAACCCCTAGCTGATGGAGAGGACGCTCGTTTCTGCGACCTGGTCCAGCTTGTCCGCAGATGTTTTAACTTGTTGAATGAGATTGGTAGACCTGAGGACATGGACAACAACTATGTCATAGCCCTGTTGGAACAAAAAATGACAAATGACGATAAAAAGATTTGGTCTAGACACCTGGAGCATGAAATGAAACAGCCTACTCTGTCTGTTCTCCTTGACTGGATGACGGTAGAGATGAGATTACGGCTCCGTGCAGTCTCTGCTGTCAGATCAGTTTCGCGCCAACCTAAGACGCAGGTCAATCAAGTTACGGTTAAAAACATCTCGGAAAAATTTTCAAAATGTTGGTTATGCAACTCAAACGCACACTACATTGATCAGTGCCCAAGCTTCCTGTCTAAGTCAGTGAAGGAAAGATACGAGATAATGAAAGAAAACAGGTGCTGTTTTAGTTGTTTGAAGAAAGCTGGAAAAAATCATCGTGCACAGACATGTTACAGAAAACAAGAATGTGGCGAAGTCCAAAATGGAGAGACTTGTAGAAAATTTCATCACAAGTTATTGCATGAAAAATCAGTTGTTTCGGTGGGAATGGCATCAGCCATCAATGGAGACAGTCTTCTTCCAATCGCTACATTGAAAATGTTAGGAAACGACGACAGCAAACAATTTACCGGTAATATTTTGCTCGATTGCGGTGCTCAAGTCTCATTGATAAGAAACGCAGTAGCTGAAGAATTGAATCTGTCCGGTAAGAATGTCTGTGTATCTATTGTGAGGGTCGGAGGGGGCGAGGAACATCGGTTAGTCACGAAGATTTACGAAGTCTACATTGTCTCATTTAAAACTGGACAAAAGCTTCGTGCTAGAGTGATCGGTATTGACGAGATCAATGATACTCACCTACCGCAGATTAATACTGAGGAGCTGAAACGCACGCTAGCAATCGAATGTGCAGTGCCTCCTCGTAGATCGGGAGTAATTGATCTTTTAATTGGCATTGATCATGGGAGCCTGCATAGTGGAGAATCTGTTGAATCAGACAACTTGGTCGGTAGAAACACGCCAATGGGATGGTTCTTTCTCGGAGGCAATAACGAAACGCATGGCCAACATTCTACGAGTATAATGCATGTCTCTATCATCAGCCCTGATAATATCAGCGACTTTTGGAGTACTGAGAGTATGGGAGTTACAGTTCCCGAATGCAAATGCGTAGAAAACAACGGCGATGATGAGTCAGACGAAAATACGATGACCAAACTGTGCGAAAAGACAGGTAATCAATGGACAATGCAATACCCTTGGGGCAAGGATCCGATCTCCCTCCCCGACAATAGAAAACAAGCTGAGAGATTGTTATACGCAAGAGAAAAGCAATTAATGAAAAATCTAACTTTAGCGAAGTCCTATGACAATCAAATCAAGGAGATGATTGATGCACAATTTGCTAGAAAGTTGTCAACTGAAGAAATTGCGAATTATTCTGGGCCTGTGTTTTATTTACCTCATCACGGCATCGTAAAGGAAAGCAAAAGTACCCCAATCAGAGTCGTATTCAATTCATCTGTAGTTTTTCAAGGTCATTCTTTGAACAGTTATTGGGAGAAGGGACCCGATCTCTTCAACGATCTTCTCGGAGTTATCCTCAGATTCCGTGAGAATAATGTTGCCTTAGTTGGAGACATCTCGAAGATGTATCATCGAATAAAGCTTTCTGAGAAAGATCAACATGTTCACAGATTTCTTTGGAGAGACATGAATTCTCAGAAACAACCGGATACATACGCGATGACTGTGCTGACATTTGGCGACAAACCTGCTCCTGCTATGGCCATGACAGTCCTGAGGAAGACGGCCGATGAAAGACAAGATGACCTTCCGGCTGCGGCAAATACGATTCGTCGAAACTCATACATGGATGATATATGCGACTCGGTCCGAAATTCAGATGAAGCCGAAGAATTGTCAAGACAGATAAACCAAGTGTTAGCAGGCGGCGGATTTACAATAAAACAATGGACATTCAGCCACACTTCGAAAGACAAAGAAGAAATTTGCGATGGAGATGGGAAACTAGAGAAAGTTCTCGGTATTCTTTGGCAAACAGAATCAGATGAATTATGCATTAAAACGAATATTAATAACGAATTGGAGTTTACTAAGCGGAAAGTCTTCAGTGAAATGTCTAAGATTTTTGACCCGTTGGGCTTGGCGGCTGCCACGGTGATTGGAGTTAAAATCGCATTTCAAAATTTGTGGAGAACTGGACTTGAATGGGATGACCCTCTTCCATGCGAAGATCAGCGAATGTGGAAACAATTCCTTACAGAATTAATTGAACTGCAAAATATCCGATTCCCCAGATCCATTACTCCCCCTGATTGTACTCAAGAATCCCCAACACTTTGCATATTTGCCGACGCTTCGGAGAATGCATTTGGAGCTTGCGCCTACTCGCGTTGGAAGATTAAAGACGGAACATACGATACACGGCTTATCTGTGCAAAGTCTCGAGTTGCTCCCATCAAAAGGTTGACCATTCCGAAACTTGAACTTCAAGCCGTAGTATTAGCGTCAAGACTTAGCAAGTTAATACACGACGAAATGAGGATTCAATTTAACCAAACTGTGTTATTCACGGACAGCATGATTGTCCTTGGTTGGATCCGCTCTGCTCCCTCCGGTAAATCAATTCCATTTATTACTTGCCGAGTCAAAGAAATTACCAGTCGAATACCCCCATCTCAATGTAAACACATCCCAGGAAAATTGAACGTCGCAGATCAAATCTCGAGAGGAGTAAACGCAAAAGAATTGCAAGAGACATGGCAACGAGGACCCGATTTTTTATCTCTCCCAGAAAGTGAATGGCCAACGACTCCGATAACCCCAGCCCCTGATGAATCCACAAAGAACACTATGATTGCCACAGTGACCTTAAAGAAACCTTGCATCGAACTGAGCAACGTCTCAAGTTGGAAGAAGGCAAAGAGAGTAGCAGCATATGTCCAGCGATTCATTAAAAACAGTCGAACCCCAAAAGCGGAAAGGATTGTAGGACCGCTGACTGTCGAAGAAATAAGAAAAGCTGAACTCACTCTAATCAAAGAGGCACAGAGGACAATAGCCGAGAAAATGAACAATGGTCAGTTAAAGAATTTGACGCCTTTCATCGACAATGATGATGTGATTAGAGTAGGGGGCCGCATGACAAATGCCGACTTTCTTTCCTACGACAGTAAAGACCCTATTCTGTTACCGGGAAATCATCCTGCCTCCAAACTCATCATGCGTGAAAATCATGAGCGTGGACACTGCGGTGTTGCAGCGACAGCTGGAAAAGCGCGACGTAACTTTTGGATTTGCAAAGGTTTCAACCTAGCAAAAACTATTGTTCAGAATTGTGTATTGTGTCGTAAACTTGCCCATAGAACCCACACCGAGCTGATGGCTTCCTTACCCAGTGATCGTCTCAAGCCGTTTACGCCCCCCTTTTATAACACCTCAGTTGATTATTTCGGTCCATTTGACGTAAAGATCAGTAGGAACAAATCGGAAAAGAATTACGGTGTGATATTTACATGTATGAACTCTCGTGCTGTTCATTTGGAGTTGGCAAAGGATGCTTCTGCGGATGGATTTATACAGGTTTTGAGAAGATTCTTTGCAATAAGAGGCTTTCCGACTCTTATTCTCAGTGATAATGGCACTCAAATGGTGGGAGCGGAAAGGCAACTCAGACAAATGATACAAGAGTGGGACAAGAAAAGGATAACTGAATTTTGCGCAGACAAGAATTCAAAGTGGAAATTCACGACACCATTAGCACCTCATCACAACGGTTGTACTGAGTCGCTAGTGAAAACTGCTAAGAGGACGTTAAAGACCGTTATAGGAGAACAAAAACTTACAGCATTTGAACTATATACTTTTCTGTTGGAGTGCGGTAATATCATGAATCAACGGCCACTCGGACGAATCAATAATGACCCGAATGAAGGAAGCTACATTTGCCCAAACGACCTTCTGTTAGGAAGAGCCAGCTCTGCTACTCCACCCGGCCCCTTCAGAGATGGAGAATGTTTCAAGGATCGCGTACGGCTCATTCAAAACTTATCCGACAATTTTTGGAAACGCTGGTCTCGTGATGTTCTTCCTACTCTTTTCCCCCGGAAAAAATGGCAGACTAAATCGAAGGAAATTCAGATCGGAGATATCGTCGTAACTGCCGATAGCAACACTGTCAGAGGAAAGTGGACTTTAGGAAAAATCGAAGAGGTTTTCAGAGGTCAGGATAATAGAGTGAGAAATGTTAAAATTAAGGTTGGTCAATCTTTTATCCGTAGACCAATTACTAAGATTGCGGTGGTTTTGAATTCTGATTGTGACGGTTGCTAATCATTTTTTGTGCTGCTGGGAGGATGTTTCGTTGTATTCTTAATTGAATTTTATCTTTCGTGTCCTTTTGTGACTCAGCTTGTTGCATCGCTGTTGTGGTTGATCCCATTCCTATTGCATCACTGACTTGCTCATCTTTCCCTCGGCCTCGCCTAATGGCATCCCTTGTACCCGCACGCAGTTTACTTACGGACCAATAACTTTAGATTGTTCCCTGTTATACTTGGCTGCCTGCCGGTCAGCGTTCAGTTTCGCTTCTCACCACGCATCAACAATTTCGAATTGTCCTGTCTTGTTATTGTTATTAAGTCGTTAGACTTTACGTTTTGTTGCCTTATGACTTTCCATTAATTGGAATAGCTATCTACTGGTCATTTCTTCAAAACATAGCGAGCAATACGATACGAATTGTTTTCATGTGTGAACTGCGGGGATAATAGACCATCATTCGAAATTGTTCTACGATATTGTCTCAGAAGTTTGAACACGGCTATTATCTCATGGACATCAAGGAAGCGAAGAATCGACGAAGGGCGGCGAAGGCTGGATTTACAAGATGTGGAAACTCTCTGACGTACGTAATGGACGAATCCAGGCCGACGGAGGAAGCCCAAGAAGCTCTCGATAAATATGTCAAGGCATACAATTTGCTCGAAACTCGACACGAGGAATTCACGATCTTAATTGAAGATAACGCCTTCGAGGAGGAGGAGAGGTTCATAGACGAATGTCATCATCGGTTTCTCGAACTGAAATCATTGGCAAGGGACTTCATCAACCGTTGCAGCTTATCCAAGAAAGGTGAAATCGACTCAGAAACCAAATTGGCGGGGAAATCTTCTGCAGCTGTTTGTGCGTCACCGAAGGAGAACGAGACATCAATCAGTGAACCGAAATCAGAAGTGGATGACAATTCTCTAAAGGTGAGCAAGTCAGTGATGCAGTCTGTCCCTGCGTTTGGGAAAATGAAGGTTTCGAAACCTAACTTACCCACCTTTTCTGGTGATGTGCGTGAATTTTTCGAGTTTAAGTCAGATTTTAAGCATCTTGTTGAAAGTCAGTGTTGTAAGCGTGATGCTGTCACTATGTTGCGTTCTTCTCTCATAGGAAAACCTTTAGATATGGTTAGAGGTTTAGGCCAGGATTATGATGCTATTTGGGATACTCTTGATACAGCCTACGGTAACCCACGATTTATCTCTGACGCTATAACTAGTGACATAATTAAATTCAAACCCCTAGCTGATGGAGAGGACGCTCGTTTCTGCGACCTGGTCCAGCTTGTCCGCAGATGTTTTAACTTGTTGAATGAGATTGGTAGACCTGAGGACATGGACAACAACTATGTCATAGCCCTGTTGGAACAAAAAATGACAAATGACGATAAAAAGATTTGGTCTAGACACCTGGAGCATGAAATGAAACAGCCTACTCTGTCTGTTCTCCTTGACTGGATGACGGTAGAGATGAGATTACGGCTCCGTGCAGTCTCTGCTGTCAGATCAGTTTCGCGCCAACCTAAGACGCAGGTCAATCAAGTTACGGTTAAAAACATCTCGGAAAAATTTTCAAAATGTTGGTTATGCAACTCAAACGCACACTACATTGATCAGTGCCCAAGCTTCCTGTCTAAGTCAGTGAAGGAAAGATACGAGATAATGAAAGAAAACAGGTGCTGTTTTAGTTGTTTGAAGAAAGCTGGAAAAAATCATCGTGCACAGACATGTTACAGAAAACAAGAATGTGGCGAAGTCCAAAATGGAGAGACTTGTAGAAAATTTCATCACAAGTTATTGCATGAAAAATCAGTTGTTTCGGTGGGAATGGCATCAGCCATCAATGGAGACAGTCTTCTTCCAATCGCTACATTGAAAATGTTAGGAAACGACGACAGCAAACAATTTACCGGTAATATTTTGCTCGATTGCGGTGCTCAAGTCTCATTGATAAGAAACGCAGTAGCTGAAGAATTGAATCTGTCCGGTAAGAATGTCTGTGTATCTATTGTGAGGGTCGGAGGGGGCGAGGAACATCGGTTAGTCACGAAGATTTACGAAGTCTACATTGTCTCATTTAAAACTGGACAAAAGCTTCGTGCTAGAGTGATCGGTATTGACGAGATCAATGATACTCACCTACCGCAGATTAATACTGAGGAGCTGAAACGCACGCTAGCAATCGAATGTGCAGTGCCTCCTCGTAGATCGGGAGTAATTGATCTTTTAATTGGCATTGATCATGGGAGCCTGCATAGTGGAGAATCTGTTGAATCAGACAACTTGGTCGGTAGAAACACGCCAATGGGATGGTTCTTTCTCGGAGGCAATAACGAAACGCATGGCCAACATTCTACGAGTATAATGCATGTCTCTATCATCAGCCCTGATAATATCAGCGACTTTTGGAGTACTGAGAGTATGGGAGTTACAGTTCCCGAATGCAAATGCGTAGAAAACAACGGCGATGATGAGTCAGACGAAAATACGATGACCAAACTGTGCGAAAAGACAGGTAATCAATGGACAATGCAATACCCTTGGCGCAAGGATCCGATCTCCCTCCCCGACAATAGAAAACAAGCTGAGAGATTGTTATACGCAAGAGAAAAGCAATTAATGAAAAATCTAACTTTAGCGAAGTCCTATGACAATCAAATCAAGGAGATGATTGATGCACAATTTGCTAGAAAGTTGTCAACTGAAGAAATTGCGAATTATTCTGGGCCTGTGTTTTATTTACCTCATCACGGCATCGTAAAGGAAAGCAAAAGTACCCCAATCAGAGTCGTATTCAATTCATCTGTAGTTTTTCAAGGTCATTCTTTGAACAGTTATTGGGAGAAGGGACCCGATCTCTTCAACGATCTTCTCGGAGTTATCCTCAGATTCCGTGAGAATAATGTTGCCTTAGTTGGAGACATCTCGAAGATGTATCATCGAATAAAGCTTTCTGAGAAAGATCAACATGTTCACAGATTTCTTTGGAGAGACATGAATTCTCAGAAACAACCGGATACATACGCGATGACTGTGCTGACATTTGGCGACAAACCTGCTCCTGCTATGGCCATGACAGTCCTGAGGAAGACGGCCGATGAAAGACAAGATGACCTTCCGGCTGCGGCAAATACGATTCGTCGAAACTCATACATGGATGATATATGCGACTCGGTCCGAAATTCAGATGAAGCCGAAGAATTGTCAAGACAGATAAACCAAGTGTTAGCAGGCGGCGGATTTACAATAAAACAATGGACATTCAGCCACACTTCGAAAGACAAAGAAGAAATTTGCGATGGAGATGGGAAACTAGAGAAAGTTCTCGGTATTCTTTGGCAAACAGAATCAGATGAATTATGCATTAAAACGAATATTAATAACGAATTGGAGTTTACTAAGCGGAAAGTCTTCAGTGAAATGTCTAAGATTTTTGACCCGTTGGGCTTGGCGGCTGCCACGGTGATTGGAGTTAAAATCGCATTTCAAAATTTGTGGAGAACTGGACTTGAATGGGATGACCCTCTTCCATGCGAAGATCAGCGAATGTGGAAACAATTCCTTACAGAATTAATTGAACTGCAAAATATCCGATTCCCCAGATCCATTACTCCCCTGATTGTACTCAAGAATCCCCAACACTTTGCATATTTGCCGACGCTTCGGAGAATGCATTTGGAGCTTGCGCCTACTCGCGTTGGAAGATTAAAGACGGAACATACGATACACGGCTTATCTGTGCAAAGTCTCGAGTTGCTCCCATCAAAAGGTTGACCATTCCGAAACTTGAACTTCAAGCCGTAGTATTAGCGTCAAGACTTAGCAAGTTAATACACGACGAAATGAGGATTCAATTTAACCAAACTGTGTTATTCACGGACAGCATGATTGTCCTTGGTTGGATCCGCTCTGCTCCCTCCGGTAAATCAATTCCATTTATTACTTGCCGAGTCAAAGAAATTACCAGTCGAATACCCCCATCTCAATGTAAACACATCCCAGGAAAATTGAACGTCGCAGATCAAATCTCGAGAGGAGTAAACGCAAAAGAATTGCAAGAGACATGGCAACGAGGACCCGATTTTTTATCTCTCCCAGAAAGTGAATGGCCAACGACTCCGATAACCCCAGCCCCTGATGAATCCACAAAGAACACTATGATTGCCACAGTGACCTTAAAGAAACCTTGCATCGAACTGAGCAACGTCTCAAGTTGGAAGAAGGCAAAGAGAGTAGCAGCATATGTCCAGCGATTCATTAAAAACAGTCGAACCCCAAAAGCGGAAAGGATTGTAGGACCGCTGACTGTCGAAGAAATAAGAAAAGCTGAACTCACTCTAATCAAAGAGGCACAGAGGACAATAGCCGAGAAAATGAACAATGGTCAGTTAAAGAATTTGACGCCTTTCATCGACAATGATGATGTGATTAGAGTAGGGGGCCGCATGACAAATGCCGACTTTCTTTCCTACGACAGTAAAGACCCTATTCTGTTACCGGGAAATCATCCTGCCTCCAAACTCATCATGCGTGAAAATCATGAGCGTGGACACTGCGGTGTTGCAGCGACAGCTGGAAAAGCGCGACGTAACTTTTGGATTTGCAAAGGTTTCAACCTAGCAAAAACTATTGTTCAGAATTGTGTATTGTGTCGTAAACTTGCCCATAGAACCCACACCGAGCTGATGGCTTCCTTACCCAGTGATCGTCTCAAGCCGTTTACGCCCCCCTTTTATAACACCTCAGTTGATTATTTCGGTCCATTTGACGTAAAGATCAGTAGGAACAAATCGGAAAAGAATTACGGTGTGATATTTACATGTATGAACTCTCGTGCTGTTCATTTGGAGTTGGCAAAGGATGCTTCTGCGGATGGATTTATACAGGTTTTGAGAAGATTCTTTGCAATAAGAGGCTTTCCGACTCTTATTCTCAGTGATAATGGCACTCAAATGGTGGGAGCGGAAAGGCAACTCAGACAAATGATACAAGAGTGGGACAAGAAAAGGATAACTGAATTTTGCGCAGACAAGAATTCAAAGTGGAAATTCGCGACACCATTAGCACCTCATCACAACGGTTGTACTGAGTCGCTAGTGAAAACTGCTAAGAGGACGTTAAAGACCGTTATAGGAGAACAAAAACTTACAGCATTTGAACTATATACTTTTCTGTTGGAGTGCGGTAATATCATGAATCAACGGCCACTCGGACGAATCAATAATGACCCGAATGAAGGAAGCTACATTTGCCCAAACGACCTTCTGTTAGGAAGAGCCAGCTCTGCTACTCCACCCGGCCCCTTCAGAGATGGAGAATGTTTCAAGGATCGCGTACGGCTCATTCAAAACTTATCCGACAATTTTTGGAAACGCTGGTCTCGTGATGTTCTTCCTACTCTTTTCCCCCGGAAAAAATGGCAGACTAAATCGAAGGAAATTCAGATCGGAGATATCGTCGTAACTGCCGATAGCAACACTGTCAGAGGAAAGTGGACTTTAGGAAAAATCGAAGAGGTTTTCAGAGGTCAGGATAATAGAGTGAGAAATGTTAAAATTAAGGTTGGTCAATCTTTTATCCGTAGACCAATTACTAAGATTGCGGTGGTTTTGAATTCTGATTGTGACGGTTGCTAATCATTTTTTGTGCTGCTGGGAGGATGTTTCGTTGTATTCTTAATTGAATTTTATCTTTCGTGTCCTTTTGTGACTCAGCTTGTTGCATCGCTGTTGTGGTTGATCCCATTCCTATTGCATCACTGACTTGCTCATCTTTCCCTCGGCCTCGCCTAATGGCATCCCTTGTACCCGCACGCAGTTTACTTACGGACCAATAACTTTAGATTGTTCCCTGTTATACTTGGCTGCCTGCCGGTCAGCGTTCAGTTTCGCTTCTCACCACGCATCAACAATTTCGAATTGTCCTGTCTTGTTATTGTTATTAAGTCGTTAGACTTTACGTTTTGTTGCCTTATGACTTTCCATTAATTGGAATAGCTATCTACTGGTCATTTCTTCAAAACATAGCGAGCAATACGATACGAATTGTTTTCATATGTGAACTGCGGGGATAATAGACCAGTTGGCCTATATAACAATTAGGTAAGAGTGCATAAAAACTATTATTGATATATGCAAAATAAAAAATTGTCAATCCATTATAATTGGTGAAATTAGTTTCAGTTAAATCATCAAGAAAATCACAGAACATATGTGCTAGGGAATAACATCTGTAATATCACGATGTATGATAGGTTTAACCTTCAGAATTTTATAGGCCTATGGAATACATGGAAAGAGTCTGTGCTTTTTCAAAAATTCTCCTTAATATGTGATTTAGATGGACAATGCATTCAATTAAGCTACTGCATCACAGCATTTCAAATTAGAAATACATTAGACCATAATTCTTATCTTGATGACAACTGAACAAAGAAAGAAATTCACATTACACCTAAATTAATCATTCTAGGTGCATTGACTGCTTTAGTGTTGTTTTGGGAAAAGTCAAGTTGATCTATTTTACATCAGCTCGATATATTTCAATAGCTCAGCGCTATCTTCAGGAGCAAAGGATTACAAGAATGTTTATCCAAAATAATAGTGTTATTCTATATGCGTGATTTCTGATTTCTTTGTACATTTTGAATCACTTTTATGAAAATTCTTGAAATCCCTTGCTCCTTGCGCTGAGTTACTGAAATATGTTGAGTTGATGTAAATCATCAACTTTACGAAAATGACAGTAATGATTCTAGGGGTTTTCGATTGTAAACATCTGAATGAATTCTTTTGACGATACTCGTATGCATAAAGTTCTTATTTCATTTAATCACATATTAAAATATGAATTAGCATGCTGATACTTACATGTTGCGACGAAAGTAATCGACACAAGTACATGAGAAGCATTGAACTCGAAACACTAAGTTGAGAAACCAAACGACATTGACTATGGAGATAATACAGATTGTTCTGCTCTGCTGATTTCTCCCGATTTTCTCTTGATAGATGTATCAATCTCCTTGAAGCTATCGGATGAAAGGTTGCTTTCGTTCAAGGAATTCTTTACCATGTCGAATGTTGCATAATTTAATCCATGTGTCACTAAATTTGATATTGTGCACGATAAAATAGGCAATACTGAGACACGCTGGTCTCTGAAGACAGATGAAGGATAGCAGTGGCGTGCGTAAAGTCCACAATATTAGTGCCGGATCACTGCTATATTTGACGCAGCATCATATCATCATGTGCGTTGCTCGCTGTGTGACTGCAAGTGAGAGTCAGCGTCATCGATCCATCTGTAGCTGTCGGCAGGCGAACCCGGACAAAGACAAATGCTGCCGAAGCATGGAGAGGGATGGAATTAGTCTGCTAAAGCGAGAAGGGCGGGGAGATTGCGCAACGGAACCTGTCTGTGTAAAAGCTTTCAAAATCACATCACTTGCGCAGATTTCAGATACGAAGTATACTACTGAAAGCAAAATGAATATCTTTTAGCCTATAATTGGTTACTTAGGTTGTCATCCAAGGTAATGAAATCATTCGGAAAGGGAAAGCTGCAGAGTTGATAGAAAAATACGCAAGCACACAAAAAGATAATTTATTTCATTTGAAGACTTTATTGTGAAATGCGAATTTCTTTCTTGTGAGATTTAAGTGACAGTTTGCAATGCAAAAACATACTGTCGTCTTTTTTGAGACTACATTTTTTTACATCGCATCGAATGTATCCAAATGCATATATGAGAATATAAGAGAGATTAGAGCGAACAAGGGGAAAAGGAGAAAAAAGGAGAGGGATATGAAGAAGATTAAGTGGAAAATAAAAAAGACACGGAGTGAAAGAAAAGAGAAAAGGGGATCGAGAGGATCGTGGAACTGGAGGATAGAGATGAAAGAAATTGGGATAGCAGCAGCAGGAGTTGGGATGACGTCTGAGTTGGGATTTATGAAGACAATGGGAATAGGAAGAGGAGAATAATTGATGAGAGAATGAGTGAATTTTCCGTCATACAAATTAAACCTATGAATTTTGAGTTTGGAAAGAAACCAATCGCATTACTAGACATTCATGAATTTAAGTGGGATAAGATGATAAAATGATGGGCAAATGATATGGGAATTCCATGTCAGATCCCATCAAACGCCCATATGGTCTGATGGTGGGATGACGATCGCCCACGCAATATCCATGAGCAATGATGGGACCTCACTGTTACCATGTACGTTTTTCACTGTGAGACTTGATATCGATATAGAATCATCGGAAATTAAGCGACAATTCTATATCGGCAAATGAACGACTTATAGACATAATATCGATATGAGAAGCATCGGAAATAGGGCGACAATTCGATATCGGCAAATGAACGACTTATAGACATGATATCGATATGAGAAGCATCGGAAATAGGGCGACAATTCGATATCGGTCGATGGACTACAAATCGCTCACTTTTCGATTATGAATTGATCGGAAATTGCACGATTTCACGATTGAACGATTTCTCGATGCTGAATCGAGAAAACGCTTTGAATCCGAGCATTTTCCGAACAATTTTTACCACCGGGAGAATTTATCCACCTGAATTGTTAGCGGAAAGAAATGCTGATAAGAGGTCGTTTACCTTGATGTGAAAACACAAATCTCACAAAACAGCTTGAGAACTTCACACAAGGTGGATTATTTCTCTTTTCTGTGGTGCAACTGACTTTACCGGAGAGCATGATCCCTTACAGATGGCCTACCATGTTTTTGGCTCACAAGTAAAATCAGATATTGTGGAATATGCTCGAAGTTACAAGACGCTTTACACAAAACTAACAAAACACCGAAAATCATGAATTGCTTATTTTCAGCATTACTTGATGAGTTACACAGAAAAGGCTCTCACAAGACAAATGAATAAATGTTGGATTCCATGAAGTAGGCCTATTATAGGCGGATTAAGAAACAATGGCAATAACAAATTCAGGAGAAGAAATAATATTTTCCATGTTTAGTCTTAGGTATATAGTGTTCATAAGTAGTAAGCAAGTGACAAACACTCGACCGGCGCCCCCCCCCTCTGGAACGGCAGAGTGTCGTGGTCGGCCGCCGTGGTGCTTCGGGTCTGAGTCCCCCCCCCTCTGGAACGACAGAGTCTGTCGTGGTGTGCCGGCCAGGTGGGTTCACAACATGTTCGCTGACTCCCCCCCCCTCTGCAACGACAGAGTGTGAGACTCGGATGTGTTGGTCTCGTATGGGTTGACGTGACCGACCGCCTAGGTTGACGTGGCCGACCGCCTAGGTTGACGTGGGCGACCGTCTAGGTTGACGTGGGCGACCGTCTAGGTTGTCGTGGATGGTGAAATGGCTGCCAGATTCGGATTCAGCGTAAAATTCTGCATCGGTAGGGTGAGTTTCAAGGCAATTGGCGAGAAAAAATTTTTCTTCAAAATTTTAACAGAGTTAGAATTTGGGACGTTTTGGTGTGTAGCGCCCGAACGAAGCATCGGATGAGAAAACGGAGGCCAGATTCGGAATCTACGTGAAATTTTGGGTTAGGAAGGATGTTTCCAGCGAAATCGGAGAGAAAAAATTTTCGGCTGACGTCCCCCCCCCCTCTGGACAGCTTGCTTCGATTTTGGCTTCCAGTGGACGGATTTTGTCGTGCGATAGCTCGTTTGAAAGCTAAGAGTGAGACAAATTCAGTGAAAGAATCGGCTTGTTCCTATCTGTCTTCGTTTAGATGTGAGACGCCATTTAAGATTTTGGGACATTGGTGAAAAACGACAGAGTTAGAATTTGGGACGTTTTGGGCTGTAGCTTCAAAACGAAGCATCGGATTGGAAAACGGATTTCAGATTTGGAATCAGCGTGAAATTCTTTATCTGTATAGTGAGTTTCAAGTCAATCGGAGAGAAAAAATTTTCAACATTTTTCGAAAAAACGACAGAGTTAGAATTTGGGATGTTTTGGTGTGTAGCGCCCAAACGAAGCATCGGATGAGAAAACGGAGGCCAGATTCGGAATCTACGTGAAATTTTGGGTTAGGAAGGATGTTTCCAGCGAAATCGGAGAGAAAAAATTTTCGGCTGACGTCCCCCCCCCCTCTGGACAGCTTGCTTCGATTTTGGCTTCCAGTGGACGGATTTTGTCGTGCGATAGCTCGTTTGAAAGCTAAGAGTGAGACAAATTCAGTGAAACAATCGGCTTGTTCCTATCTGTCTTCATTCAAAAGTTAGAGCGGTTACAAGATTTTAGGTCGGAGCTCGCTCACCTGAAAAAATCCTAAGTGTCAGAGTGGCTTTGTATGGGTAAAAATTTGAAAATTTTCCAAAGTGTGGAATTTCGACCTGGGACCGTCACCAAAACATTTTTCATCAAATTTTGAAATTTCACTGACGTCCCCCCCCCTCTGGACAGCTTGCTTCGATTTTGGCTTCCAGTGGACGGATTTTGTCGTGCGATAGCTCGTTTGAAAGCTAAGAGTGAGACAAATTCAGTGAAACAATCGGCTTGTTCCTATCTGTCTTCATTCAAAAGTTAGAGCGGTTACAAGATTTTAGGTCGGAGCTCGCTCACCTGAAAAAATCCTAAGTGTCAGAGTGGCTTTGTATGGGTAAAAATTTGAAAATTTTCCAAAGTGTGGAATTTCGACCTGGGACCGTCACCAAAACATTTTTCATCAAATTTTGAAATTTCACTGACGTCCCCCCCCCTCTGGACAGCTTGCTTCGATTTTGGCTTCCAGTGGACGGATTTTGTCGTGCGATAGCTCGTTTGAAAGCTAAGAGTGAGACAAATTCAGTGAAACAATCGGCTTGTTCCTATCTGTCTTCGTTCAAAAGTTAGAGCGGTTACAAGATTTTAGGTCGGAGCTCGCTCACCTGAAAAAATCCTAAGTGTCAGAGTGGCTTTGTATGGGTAAAAATTTGAAAATTTTCCAAAGTGTGGAATTTCGACCTGGGACCGTCACCAAAACATTTTTCATCAAATTTTGAAATTTCACTGACGTCCCCCCCCCTCTGGACAGCTTGCTTCGATTTTGGCTTCCAGTGGACGGATTTTGTCGTGCGATAGCTCGTTTGAAAGCTAAGAGTGAGACAAATTCAGTGAAACAATCGGCTTGTTCCTATCTGTCTTCGTTCAAAAGTTAGAGCGGTTACAAGATTTTAGGTCGGAGCTCGCTCACCTGAAAAAATCCTAAGTGTCAGAGTGGCTTTGTATGGGTAAAAATTTGAAAATTTTCCAAAGTGTGGAATTTCGACCTGGGACCGTCACCAAAACATTTTTCATCAAATTTTGAAATTTCACTGACGTCCCCCCCCCTCTGGACAGCTTGCTTCGATTTTGGCTTCCAGTGGACGGATTTTGTCGTGCGATAGCTCGTTTGAAAGCTAAGAGTGAGACAAATTCAGTGAAACAATCGGCTTGTTCCTATCTGTCTTCGTTCAAAAGTTAGAGCGGTTACAAGATTTTAGGTCGGAGCTCGCTCACCTGAAAAAATCCTAAGTGTCAGAGTGGCTTTGTATGGGTAAAAATTTGAAAATTTTCCAAAGTGTGGAATTTCGACCTGGGACCGTCACCAAAACATTTTTCATCAAATTTTGAAATTTCACTGACGTCCCCCCCCCCTCTTATCGATTGCATATTCACAGGGTATATAAGAACGGGATCGGGAGAGGAATTTCACTAAGTTGAGAAACTGACTACAGGTAAGTCGTTTCTCTTGAGGTCCGATATCGGACTTCTGACTTTACATTGCTGATATCAGCTAAGGTGTCAGACTTATAGGTTAGTCAGTATAGCATGACTGACCATTTGATGATAGTAGGCCGAAATCTTCAAACGGCTATAACTTTGCTTCTACAAGTCCTTTAGACTTGATTCAAAAAACATTCGACAGCGTTTGCTATGCTGAAGGTGACAGACTACTTATAAACGTTTTATGAGTAGTACTAAAATACTGAAAAATTTAAATTCATATTTAATGATAATAATTAAAGTTTTTGAATAAAAAGCAGTCGTTTATGAGTCTCTGTGACTTGGGTCGTTTCCTCTTGTAAATAACTCCACCGGTTTTCATGTCAAAACTGGGGCCCGGATACCAACACAGTGATATGACGCACGCTCTGTCCGATCGAGGTTGGATTTGTGGGTCGAGGCCTTGGAGCTGGGATAAGATCCCCTCTGAGTAATGCCTGTAACGGATTCAAGAGCTTAACACCCAAACGGTTGCTGACTTGCTATCAAATGTTTGGTGACTTAGTCTTTCAATACATATCAGCAAGTAGTATCCTATAAACACTTGCTATCAAATTTTACTCTATCTTTACAGAATTATCATGACGAAAGCGAGTAACGCCAAGATGCTAGTGGGGAAGTGCAGTTGTGGCAAGATTGCTAGAGGTAGCGAACTCAAGAAACATTTGAAAGAAAAAGAGGGGACGATGGGCCATGAGAGGAAAGTGATGTTGAGGTTGTGTGTGTCTTGTCGGAAATGTGTGATGGGGGATGAGAAGGAATTTATGAAGGCGCATTTGCAGTGTGAGAGTGGGAACATCGGAGAGAAGGGGTTCAAGGCATGGTTTGAGGGAGAGTTGTTGGAGAGGGAAGAGGTGACAAAGGCGGTGGCAGCGATACAGGACGTGATTGGGGAGAAAGTGGTGAGGAATGCGAGTGAGGGGAGTTCGAGTGATGGGAGTTCGAATGAGGAAGTTGAGTTGAGAGCGAATATGAAGAAGAAGGATGATGTTGATTTGGATGCGGTGATGGAAGATTTGTTTGGGGACATAGCGGATTTGAAGGAAGAGTGGGAGGGGGAGGAAGTGGCTAAGCCGATGGCAGCGTCATCGCCACGGCAGCAAGAGGCGTATGACACGGAGGTATTTGTGAGAATGAAGGATCGTGTGATGGCTTTGGAAAGTAATAATAGAAAAGTTTTGAAGGAGAATGAAGAGCTGAAGGTGAAGGTTGAGGGGTATAGGGCAACAAGGGAAGAGTTGGAGAGCTTGAGAAAGAAGGAGAAGGAATGGATGGCGGAAAGGAGCGAGTTGATGAGGAAGGCAGGTTTGGTGGAGAGTTTGCAGGCGAGTGTGTCGAGGAAGGATGAAGAGATAGAGCGGATGCGAAGCGTGGTGAAGGAGACGGAGGAGGTGAAGGTTATTAATAAGAGGTTGACGGGTGAAGTGGAGCGACTGCATGAGCGTTTGAAGTGTCGAAAAAGGAGAGTGTATGAAGTCCATCTTCCCCTCTTTGAGAACAATGTGTGCGACGCCCCAACCATCACGGATGATCCCAACGTAACACAGCAGTGTTATGAGGGCGACGGAGTCCGATGTCTCCACATGAGTATGGACGTTACCGGCCAGCTTGAAGACTTCGTCGTCCGAAAAGTTCGGAAGAAAGTTCCCAGTAAGCTTCCTCAACATGATCATTTTTGTAGCTCATCTAATCTCCTATTCTTTTTCTTTCAGAGTTTTTGCAGAAGTGAGAGGAGTGTCGGTGGACGGAGAACGACCCATGGGCTCTTTTAAGGGCCAACCTTCTAATGCAGCTAAAGCGGTCCCAAGCCCGCCACATATCCTCGGATATGGAATGCAGAGGGGAAGAAAAATAATGAATGGAATGAAATGGGAGGACACTCACGCGCCACACGCAACATAACACACTTCTCTCTTCCGTAGTCTAACAAGCTCTTTACACATGGATCGCAGTCGATTGCTATCCCTGTATCAGAAGTGTAAGCTATCTTAATTTTATTTGATACTATTTCATCTATCATCATCGTCCATATGAAATGTTTTAAGATTTACAAGTTAGACTAAGCGTGCTACTATTTCCAAATGAAAATGTATACATGGTTAAATCATCCACTTAACCCCATCCGTAGTCTAACAAGCTCTTTACACATGGATCGCAGTCGATTGCTATCCCTGTATCAGAAGTGTAAGCTATCTTAATTTTATTTGACACTATTTCATCTATCATCATCGTCCATATGAAATGTTTTAAGATTTACAAGTTAGACTAAGCGTGCTACTATTTCCAAATGAAAATGTATACATGGTTAAATCATCCACTTAACCCCATCCGTAGTCTAACAAGCTCTTTACACATGGATCGCAGTCGATTGCTATCCCTGTATCAGAAGTGTAAGCTATCTTAATTTTATTTGACACTATTTCATCTATCATCATCGTCCATATGAAATGTTTTAAGATTTACAAGTTAGACTAAGCGTGCTACTATTTCCAAATGAAAATGTATACATGGTTAAATCATCCACTTAACCCCATCCGTAGTCTAACAAGCTCTTTACACATGGATCGCAGTCGATTGCTATCCCTGTATCAGAAGTGTAAGCTATCTTAATTTTATTTGACACTATTTCATCTATCATCATCGTCCATATGAAATGTTATAAGATTTGCAAGTTAAACTAAGCGTGCTACTATTTCCAAATGAAAAAGTATACATGGTTAAATTATTCACTGAAGCCCCATTCAAGTACGTCAGTATGAAAGCAAAGATAATACGAAATAAAAATTTATTATGGCATGTATTTTAAAAGGTCTTCATCGTCAATATCGTCCCAGAGTCTGACTTCACATAGATCACAAAAACAGTTGAGCTGCTTTAATCGTTCTTCTGCAGCGTCCCTCACGTTGTCAATGTACGCCCACTCCGCCACGGTTCGCGGTTGGGAGTTAGGGGTGTACCACTCCCATATTTGATGCAACTGCGACTTGCTGGTCATCTCCATCACATCGTCAGTATCGTACTGGAGATACTTCCACCTCACGCCTGTTAAGTCGGGACACTCCTTCTCACATACACTCTCCTCTTCCTCATCCGCTGGTAATGATAACTTCCTGATATTGTCCAGTTGGTACACCTTCTCCACCTTCGCCTTTCTTGGTGCATTTGGTGTAACGAGCACCTTTGCTGATGCGCATGGAGAGGAGAACTCCAATGCGGTATTTGGTGTTGTTGGAGGACTTGTCATGTTGTCTTTGAAATGCTGACTTTGAAATGTTTTCTAATTCTTAAGTATCAACAAGCAACCAATCAGAATGAACAGCCAATGAATGATGAGCATGAAAGGATATAAGCAAAGTGACATCCGTGTCATTTCACTCTGTCTTTGAGACGTATAAGTGAAGTATTCTCTAGCGAATTCTGCTATTATTTGAGGTGTACAAGTGAATTCCAAATTTGAGACATATTAATTGAGTGAAGTCTCTATCTTATTGAAGCATCAACCTTAAACATAATTTCGTTCAAATGGTAAGTTGAAAATTTCCTCTCTCATCTCCCTCAAACGTGTGGCTAATAGCATCTTCCTCAATTTCAGGCATCAACTTCATCACCAACACCCTCCCTTCTCGAGGAAAGTTTAGAGTTGTTGAGTCAAGGTAGGTTGTAACAATATACTGACACTTGAACAGAGATGAAAGAATGATTTCTCTTTCAGGTGATACCAGTTCCATCTCGTGCGAGTCCATATCAACATTGTCGCGGGAATGCGACGATCGGCAATGTGCTGACTGTGGACACATCTTCACGAGGAAGCGTGATCTCACCCGACACATCAAGCGAGGTGTTTGTCGACCTAAGCCGGCATCAATCTCCGAAGGTAGGGATGATTCTGTTAACGATGTCTCCTTTTCTTGCGACTTGTGCGCTCAGTCTTTCGAGACACGTTTTGAACTATCTTCGCACAGACTTCAACATACACACGCGAACGATACCTACACCAACGGTACCTCCTCTATCCGACTCACTGAAGTGTCCATAAATAATTTAGTGAGGAACTACCAGATGGACTCCTCAGAAACCATTGCTAACTTTGAGGAATGGTTTCATCAAAATTCATCATTGATAGAAGCGCTCTTCAACAATTTAGACAATTTTAGGATGAAGGCGCTCATCTATCTTAAAATAAAATATGTAAAAATCGACCACCATACTGGACAAATAATAGAGAGGTTGGAGTTTCACATACCCTCCTCTCCTGCAACCGAAGTTGTAGACTGTGAGTCTTGGATAAATTTTCATATCCAAGGGTTAAAATTAAATATAGATAAATTTAACGAGCGTGATAGTGGACTCGTTTTTGATGGTATTGAGACCGCCATGATTAAAATCAGTTTATTAGGAAATCATAGTGGTCGAGGCTCCTTTAAACTTCCGAAAAATTTAAGAAATAAAGCAGCAGTCATTTCTGTAGATTGCGAATCGCAATGTTTTAAGTATGCCGTCCTCTCCATTCTCCACTATAATGATGTGCAGAATAGTCGATACCGCAAGAGTAAGTATCAACAGTGGGAGAATGAATTAAACTTCGATGACTGTAATAGTGACGATATGAAAATTAAAGATATAGAAAAATTTGAAAAATTGAACAACATCAAAATAGTTCTCCATGTTTGGGAAAAAGGATTGAAGGGTGTGCGCTACAACTCGCGTTCGAGTTGTTATGAACGTACAGTAAACCTGTTATTAGTAAAACAGGATGATAGTGAGGAATGGCACTACTGCGGTATTCCCAAAATCTCTCGCTTATACCACCACTTAGAAAACTCTAGTAGAGAGTTATATTACTGCGACAGATGTATTCGCCACTTTAGGAGGAAAACTAAATTTGAAACTCATTACGAATGGTGTAAGCGAGGTAAACTGCAAATGGAGCGCATGCCCAAAGATAAGGAGTTTTCATATAGAGAGAATGGTGATGAATTAAGTCCTCTTCGTGTCATCTATGCTGACATCGAATGTTATATCGATGATAACATCCATCGACCAGCAGCCATTTCCTGCTATGAAGTATGGCATGATCACTTTAGGGGTAGGCAAAATAAAATGCGCGTCTGGCAAGGTGAGGATTGTATTTACCAATTCCTACAATTCCTCGAACAGGCTGTAAAATTTCAACAAAAACATGATGGTGAACTCTATCGCAGATCATTGCATATGACAGCAGATGATCAAGCAAAATTTGATAGTTGCAACATTTGCCACAAATGTAGGAAAACATTTGACGATGATAAGATTAAGAAAGTGCGCGACCATGATCACATCACTGCTAAATTTAGAAACGCACTCTGTTCAAAATGCAATTTTTCACTTAGGATGAAACGGCGTACATTACCCGTCATTTTCCATAATTTCAAGGGCTACGACAGCCATATGATAATAAAAGGAGGTTTAGGTCAAATGAAAGAGTGGAAGCTTGATGTAATAGCGCAAACGAGAGAGAAGTTTATGGCCATGACAGCAAAAGTGCCTGTCGATAAAACTAAAGAAAATAAGACGGTCTATTTTGATATAAAATTTTTAGATTCCTACCAATTTATGACTGCTTCACTGGCCTCTCTCGTGCAAAATCTAAAGTCTCTTCCACTAACACAAAATCTTAAGAAACAATACCCAAATCTAACCGATGAAGTCATCACACGGAAAGGAGTCTTTCCATATGCATATTTTGATGCGATTAGTAAACTCGGCGAGACTTCTCTTCCGCCCATAGATAAATTTAAAAATGATTTGACCGGCGCAGAATGTAAGACCGAAGATTATGATCATGCACAAGATGCATGGATAAAATTTGACTGCCATACATTTGGCGAATATATGATTGCCTACCTTAAGTTAGATGTATTTTTGCTGGCTGATGTATTTCAGGAGTTTCGACGAGTGGCATTAGAAGAAGATAAGTTAGATCCCGTCCACTTTGTCAGTCTGCCAGCCATGTCATTTAAGTCTGCTTTTAAAATGACTGGTGAGACCATTCATCTCTTACAAGATCCAGAGATGTATAATTTATTTGAGCGAGGAATTCGCGGTGGTCTCACATTTGTAAATAAACATAGGTTAAAATCTGAAACAGTAGGCAATGACCAGACTCATCTGAAGTATTATGACCAAAATAATTTGTATGGTAGTTCATTATCCAAACCGCTACCTCACTCTGAGTTTAGCTGGTTAGATGATAGTGATATTCAACATTTCTCCAACCCTTCTAACATACTAGCAATTCCAGATGAAGGTGATTGGGGATATTATTTTGAGATAGATCTAATCTATCCAAATAATATTAAACATAAAACCGTAGATTTTCCACTCGCACCCGAATCAGGTGAAGTGAGTAAAGATATGTTTTCCGACTTTATGAAACAATTTCATAAAGATTTAGAATCATGTGGACAACCCGACTATAAGCCTTGTCGCAAACTTTTACTCACCCAGTATGATAAAGAAAACTATCTAGTCCACTTTAGCATCTTAAAATTTTATTTAGAAATGGGTATGATTTTAAAAAGAGTTCACCGCATTATTAAATTTAGACAGAAAGCCTTCCTCAAGCCATATATTGATAGCAACAGCCAGAAACGTGCACTAGCCCAAAATAACTTTGAAAAAGATTTTTATAAATATAAGAACAACAGTCTATTTGGTAAGACGATGGAGGATGTTAGAAAGCGCGTAAACTACAAACTAGTTAATGATGATCAAAAGTATCACAAATTGACCTCATCACCTCTATTCATCGATAGAGACATTATCGATGAGGACCTTATAGGTGTTAAAATGATAAAATCTGAAGTTGAGTTGTGCAAACCCATCTATATTGGTCAAGCTGTACTAGATTATTCTAAGCTTGAAATGTACCAACTCTTTTATAAAATACTAAAACCATGTCCTCTCGTAAAAGAGGTTCGTTTGTTGGGTGGTGATACAGATAGTTTCTTCTTAGGTATTACCACTCAAAAAGATTTAAATTTCAATGAAGTAGGAAAATCTTTGGAAAGATATTTTGATACATCAAATTATCCTGCTGATCATCCACTCTACTCCATCAAAAATAAGGCAAAACTTGGCTGCTTTAAGGATGAGACAGCAGGGAAGGAAATAGATGAAATGATTCTCCTCCGTCCAAAAATGTATTCTATGAAATTAAAGGATAGTGATGATAGCATTAAGCGCGCTAAAGGCATATCAAAATCCATTGTGCAAAATATGAAACATAAGAATTTCAGGAAAGCCTATAGAAATAAAAATATAACGTTTGTCAATATGACAATCTTAAAATCTAAGTCGCATGAGATCAAAACTCATACTTTTAGGAAACGGGCGCTTTCAGCATGGGAGGATAAGAGGTGCTGGTTAGAACACAACATATCTCTTCCACATGGACATCCTGACACAAACATACCACCACCCAAAAGAATTAAACTCACACTACCACATTCAGGAGACGTCTTAGCATAATCATCCTTAACTTAGTATTTTGATGTTGATTTCTGTAGATAAACATTGTTGTTTTATGTATCGCATGAGATTGTTTTTTCCTTGTGAATATGTGTCCACATCTGTACATTCCCCATGTGATGACTTTTCCACTGAAAGACATTTTTCCTATCCCTGTATATTTCCACCCTTCACGAAGTAAAAAGACTTTTTGTATATAACAATGTTTATTGAAGTGCGCTCATGTATATATTTTCAGTGGATGTTGTATAAAGTCTGTTGCTTCACATTCATGTACATATTTCAATAAACATATCACAATGACTTCACTTTGTTTTCCGAAACACTAACGTTATGAGGGATTTAGTATCTTTCACATGGATGCACTCTTGTAAACCATTGGTAATTTTGATAGCAATAGAGGGTATAGTTTGTTTGACGACGGGATGATAGAAAATAGATTCAAACATCTTCTCGACTATTCCATATGAAGCGTCTTTATCATGAATGAAATCACGTAAAATGTATTCTTTTTTCTCACCAACAGAAATAGGTAGAATCAAATCACTTTGAATGTAAAGGTGCTGTTCATGTTTATCAAGTGTCATTGGTGTTTCTATACCAATCGTATGCGCAGCAGCAAACACTGTTTGTAGCATTGAAAAACCAAAGAGTTTTTTCAAATTTTTACTCAATTGACATTGAATGTCATCACCCAGTTTCAGAACAACGCGTTGATTTTCAATTGAAAACGAAATGTGGTGTGTCTTTGCATCATATTTACTTTTCATCACATGCTTCAACTTCTGTTGTATATAAGGATTTACTACATGAATGAAGCTTTCAACTGTATGATATAGACGCGGCATTATATTGATAGCAACTTTAGATTCTTCATAAGACTGGTAAATTTTCTTGATGCGATCGCCATAGATGTCCACCCACCATTCATCATTAACTGAATCAGCTTTAGTGTGATATTCATGAGAAGCATACACCACACCGCTTCCAATAATAGGTGTATAATGTCTTACAAAATGACGCAAGGTTGGAGAGAAATAAACTGTAAGTTTGTCATTATATTTCTGAATAACCAACTTATTTTTGTCCGCCATAATTTTCTCTCCATACTTCTTACCCACAGTCTCATTCCATCGTTTTACTAACTCAATAAGTGATAAAGGTTGAACACCACGCTTTTTCAAAATGATGCGTTCTTCGCATTCTACAACATCTTCATCAAATATTTTAAATCTATAATGAAATTTGTTGATTCGATTTGAATAAACTTTTCTAACATTTGCAGTAGCAATTGACGTTAGATGTAGTCCATGACCAAAACCGAGATGCGGATAGAATTCACTATCCAACCTCAGCGTAAGACCTTTAGTAAAAGAATGAAAGCGGAGGAACTGTCTCCCACTCCAATGATAGATAGTAAACTCATAAGCTTTCTGATTTTTATTCTTCATGATGGAAGTATTACCACTGTTGAATGCCTTAATAATTTTCTCATTCCCAAATGGCTCATAAGAATCTGATTTTATCTGAATCCATTCATAGTTCCACTTTCCATCTGATGTTAAATTGTATGGGAACTGAAATGCATTATTCATCGTTATTCCATCATGGGTGCGAGGAGTCAATATCATTTCTTCCAAATCATTCACATTCTGAATATTGCTATCATAGCAAATACTAGAAACGCCAACCTCCCATTCACCTTCTAAATGCAGTGGGCGATTTAATTCTACTCGATAGTCTGATGGTTTATTTTTGGGAAATTTATTCATAGAAGCATTACTGGGCAAGTAGATTAGAAACGAGTCCTTATTTTCACTTTCCATATTATTCACATTGGAAAAATATATTAGCATACGTTTGCATTAACTCTTCATTCGGAAATGGAGTGTGATACTTGTCACAGCATCTTTATGAAAAGGAATCAACGCACCAGCATCGTCATAAATGGCAATATCAATTTGTGGGATGTAGTTTGATTTCAGCTTTGTATAATGCACTTTCTTGAAAGTATGCTCAGATAAAATACTGCAGCTCTTTGGCTGGTATGGTATCATTGCTAGCAATGGAGCTTCAACATCTCCCACACGTACATCTTCACCAATATTGGAATATATCTGAAAATAGTTAATACGACGCGATAGCGACATGTCTGCGCTAGCTTTGGTTACAGTACCACTTTTAAAGATATTTTGGTCAAAACCCAAAATGTCCATTAGAGTTTTATCCATAATTAGTTCAATACCTTTTCCACTTATAGTGAGAGACAAAGTACCTTCTTTTTCAGAAAATGAAATATGTTGCTCATTAATCACTTCATTTAAATAATCTACAACCAATTTAACCGAAGTAATAATGCGAGGCATCAACACTCTTGTTTCATGTAAGAAACCACCAAAAGGCTCTACACACTTTCTGTATAAAGATACGACCCATTCTGTATCAAATTGATTTGGCCTTTCACATGGTAAATGTTGCATATCAGATTTTCCATGAACAGCTGCAGAACGATGTCGTAAGAACTGATGAAAATCTTTTGAACAAACTAATACTAGATCATCATCATTTAATTTGCTTATTGCAATATGATTAGATGATTTGATATAAGTCAATGTTGCCACTTGTTTACCATCAACTCGAAGGAGATAATTAAATTTCTTCAATAATGTTTCAGGAGTCATGTTTGTCTTTCTTGGCTTAATCACAATCTTCTTCACCAACGTCTTCTCATTTCTTGGAATAAGATCTACATAATAAGCTTCCTCTCGATATATTAACTGTTTATGACCACTTATGTGGTAATTAACGTTAAAATTATCATAGCTTGTTAAGGCGCTAGCGAGGTAGCCTAAATCATTTCTTAAACTTGGACTTAAACCAACAATCCAATCTTTCTCAACTACATGATGTACATAATTATAATCATCATTGTGCGGAGTAAATTGGACAATATGTTTACACGCTTTATTCAAGAAATCATATATAAACTTTTTACATGATAAGAGATCTTTCTTTGACCACTGTGGAATGTATACTCGGCACCCCTTTTCACATTGATAAGCAGCTGTACGCCTCATATTAATAGTCATCACCTCATGATCAAAAGTATAGACACAGTTGCTATAAACAAGTTGAGTGACACCCACTTCCCAATTCCCATTTAGCTGTTGTGCATGATCAATGGGAGTAGAAAAGAGTGCGGCTCGATTACTAGTAAATCTCTTTGTAGCCGCATTGCTAAGCAAAATATGATAAAACGACATTTTTATATTGCTAATCTGCAACTTTGCATAACATCATGAAGACTTGGATTTTGGACTCTCTACAATATATCAGAGTTGATCGTGATGGAAACGTACATTTCAAAAATTCTCATGGTCATACATCAAGAGGAATTACATTAACATGGCGACAATTTGTCAACCTCAATGATATCATGAGGGATTTGGAATATTTTGAAACATTAAGATTCATCTCCTTGGGTGATCAAGTTTGGCTTCAACATTACAGAAATGAAATTCAAATCTACCATTCTCATTCCGCAAACTGTTTCTCATTTCGCAAATACAATTGGGAGAAGTATAGAAGATACATACATCGCTCCATCATGACATTTATTCGTCGTGAGTTCATCGCCCTACTATGCAAATCTTAATCAGATATGATTACCACGCACCATGAGTTGGAAATTAGATTCCCTACAACGTATTGAAACGGATCATGATCGAAACGTCTATTTCAAAGATTCAACTGGAAATGTGAGAAGAGAGTTTGCTTTATCTTATCGTCATTTTCAATCTCTACATCATATCATGAAGGACTTGAAATACTTCTATATGAAAAGACATTCACGTATTGGAAATCGCATCTGGCTGCGCGTCAACAATCGGCGAATTCAACTCTATCATTCCCAACTTCATACTAACTTCACATTTCATCAAGGTAGTTGGGAAAAGTATAAAAGGAAGGTACATCGCTCAATTTACTCATTCTTTCATCATGAAGCGCCATCGCTACACCATCGTCAACATTCTCCGTCGCTTCAGACTCTACACCAAAATCGATCTCACAACATTACGCCAACAGCTTCCAAACAGCAAGTATTACCCGGGCCGTCCTCAAATGTTAGTGGTGAAGATGAACAATTCACGGAATCTTCAACTCTTCCCAAATGGGACTGTACAGATTCTCGGCGCCCTTTCTCATTCATCGGCGCAGTCAATGCGCTTAGAGCTACAAAGACTACTACGTCGGATATGGAAGAGGGAGAGGTGTGTGATGTCGAATCTGACTGTGGACAATATGGTGATCTCTACTCAATTGAGTGACAGTCTATCATTTTTGAAGATTCGTACCAGCAGTTACAGTTTGTGTTATGAACCCGAACTTTTTCCTGCAGCTCTCATTAGTTGTTGGTTGCCTGTGCATGTGGCAATCTTTCATAATAGTAAAGTGATCATTACTGGACTAAAATCTCATGAACAAGCAAATATGATCCTAGACTATCTCATTGAGTATGTACGTACCCAGCGGATTGTAAAATAAAAAACAATTTTTTCCAACATGATGTTTTTATTTCAAATCATGATAGAACTTACAAATCATTTTTTCATTAGAGGATGGATTACATGAAAAGTTTTGAATAATAGATGCAAATCGAGATACATGTAAACGTTTTAAGATGAAGTACAGTACAAAAGCACCACACGTTGATGAAAGTGGATGTTGTAGTATGCGTTCATTTCGCTGATATTGACGCGTATGTTTTCTCAACCACTGCTGTGTTGGTATATTTGGAGGTTGAGCAAGAGAGTCAAATAGTTCACCACGTCGGTCTTCTCCAATAAAGATCGCTTTCCAATGCTCACCGCCTAAATTCTGTGAATGAGTGTTTAGCACAATAAAGATGGGATAGTGATTTACTGCAGGTGGTAAGGTATCGAGTGAATAGACATTATCGAAAGCTTTCAACGTCGCTTCGTCTGCATTACGCTGCACTTTAGTCTTAATATCGTCAGCAGTCAACCAACTCATTAACGATTATACTGAAGAATCACGTCACGATACTTTGTAATTTCAATATTTGAATCGAAGACTGCATAAATTAATACATTGATCGTCTCAGGTAGTGTTCTTTTGAACGTCAAATCCAAACGAATATTATGAGGCACGTTCGCTTGACGATAGGGTGCACTAATATCGCTGTCAGCAGTTAAATCAAATGCATAAATAGTATATCCACTCTTAAACTCTTTCATAGTCAGTCCGTTGGTGTCATCCGTATTGTAAAAGCCAAAAACATCCATAAAATCAACATAACTGCGCATAAATTGATCTGAAGCAAAATCTGGTTTGTAGGGTGGACCAGGATGACTCACACCATTTACACGTAAAGCAATTTCACTTAACTGATTGTGTTTAAAATTGAAAGGATTCTTCTTTATATTACCATTAAATGCATCATTTTCAACCATTGCCACCATGAGGAGCTTCGGTGCTTCCGATGGAAAGAGGCCATCTTTCATGAAACTCTTTTGATCTTTCGGAATTGTAAAGGTGAGAAGCTTTGTATGCTGAATGGGGTAAATGGCATTTTGGCGGTTAAGGCCTTCAGCATGCCCTCTAATGACACTTGGATTCGGTACTACTCGACGAATGTAAAGTGCAATATCTTCCACATGAATTCTAAAATTGTCAACTTTAGCAAATGCATTCAGCGCAAATTCAGGCTTATTCAATGTCAGCTTGAGTCGCATGCTGGTATTACACAGTAAAAACTTTGACTGTCTAAAGAAGTCTAAATTCAGCGGACCATATAGCTGACATACTCTACTATCTTTAATCATAGCAGATCGCTTTACAAAGCCACTGTTTGTTTCAACATCAAATTTTCCTGCTTCATCTCTGTACCATCCCATGGCTTCCATATGACTTTTTTGTGCTGCTGGATGAAACTGTGATACATGATTGAAATATGATTTATAGGGATAATCGCTTTGACCACCTTCCACTTGCTGCTCTCCAATCGTTAGAGAAACATCACGAAGTAATGTAGTCAATGGTAAATTGTTCAGTCCAACTTTATGTGCATCGTCAATAGCAGTTCCATCTGCTTGCTGAATTCTAAACCTCAAATCAAGCATCGCATAACTCAAATCTATGTAGTCATCACTACCACCAGGAATAACAAATTCAATGGGGCCAGCATTCTCAGCTGTTCGAGGATGATAATCTACAATACTTGAACTAAGAATATCTGTCTGTATGGCTTGTTGATCGAACAAACAAAAACCGGAAGTTTTACACTCCATGATTAGAAGTTATAGCAGCGTCGTCGTTTAGCGCCTGATGAATGATTAGAGCCTCTGCGACGTTTGCGTGAATGCCTTTTGACTGAAGATCGCACCTTACCAGCTCCGCGATGTTTCCTCCTTCCTTTATTCATTCGTTTAGGTGATTTCTTTCCTTGAGTAACACCAGCAATGGTCTGCTTCAATGTTTTTAAACCGCGTTCCTTCCCACGATTCAACAAACTGCTCTTAAAACTTCTACCTCTGGAAAGATCACTAGCAACATCACCAGCAAAGCCAACGGCATTACTTAAAACATTTCGTTTTAAAGATCTACCGACATTGGATATGAGAGGTGCTACAACAGATTTCAGTGCACCAAGTATGCTACCTCCACGTTGGCGGCGAGCACCGATGTAAATTTGTCCTCCGCCACTTACATAGGAGGGTCGTGAATAAAATGAGGCAGTTGGATTCATAGCTCAAACCCTAAACATTGTTAGTTACAACTTTGCATGAATCACTGTCGATCACTTAGATGAAAGATGTCGGCACGACGCATCCAAGAGTTCATACTTGAAGGATAACCAGCCCATTTAACAAGACACCATTCTTCACCTTGCCGTTTTTTACATCGAATGATTTTCTCTACCAAATATGTTTCACTTTCAGTGACTACCTCAATCTCATCGCGGTAAAAGCTACCCTCAATTTCTTCATTATCGTAATCTTTCAACTTGTAGGTGGTCGGAGAGTCTTTTTGATTAATCCTTGATACTGTAAATACCTCCTCTGTCCAATTCGGAAGGTACCCTTTAGCAAAAACACTTTTCACTTTTGAGATACGAACTTTATCGCCAATTTTCACATCACTTTTCACATGAGTGCGTTTACGTTGGAATGATTCGCGCACTTTATCTACATTGTCAGCATTTACATCTACTGGTCTGAGTCCAATAGAACGATGGATAGAGTGATTGTAGGCATGGAGTGTATCTTGTAGAACCTTTGTCCAATTTTGTGTCAAGTTGGCAGTAAAATGTCGCCACAAGCGATTTTTTAATGTGCGATTAAAACGTTCAACGAGTGCAGCTTTATAAGCGCTCTTTACACTAAACAACTCAATGTCATGCCTCTCAAATAATCTTGTCACATGCTGATTTTCAAACTCTTTTCCTTGATCACTCTGAATTCTTTTTGGAATGCGACCTTCTCGAAAAATTGTTTGGAATGCTTTTGCTACTCCTTTCCCTTCTTTAGTTTTTAAAGGTTGAGCCCACGCATAACGCGAGAAAATATCAATGACGGTTAAAATAAAATTATTGCCCGAGTTATGTTTTGAAATGGAGGCAACATCGCACAAATCTGCTTGCCACTGTTCATCGATGTCATGAACAATATAATGGCGGGTGCGGTACTTCTTTTTCGCTTGTTTGTGGAGTGTATAGGTAGCCTGACCCTTTAACCATCGTTTCACTTGTGATTGTGGAAGACCACTCGCTTTTGATAATTTCTTGATAGATGCAAATCCTGCCGGATGTTTTACATCATAATAGATTGACTTCAAACGTTCAGTCGATGACGGCTGACTCTTTTTCCTCCTTCTCATCTTTTTTCTTTCTTGCCTTTCTACATTTACAACAACTGCAGCATTTAGCTTTAGCGGTTTTGCGATCGTGTTCACATTGCTTAGGGGTTTCATTATGAGAGCTGGCGCAGCAAGTGCAAGTGACAACGACATTCACCTCTGGCGGCTCATTACATGGCAAGCAACACATCTGCTTCATATTAATAGTCTGAGAACATGTATTTCCTAGGAGGAGCTGTTTTACGTTTTCCTTTTACCAGTTTTAGTGGCGATGTAGATCTACGTCGAGTTCTTCCTCTTGTTTGCTTAGTGAGTGTGGGAGGGGATGTAGCAGGTGACGTCTTAAACCAATTTGTTGGCATTTTCATCGCCTGAAGCATTGGAGTAGTAGCCACTGTTGAATCAAGTTCTTTCAATGTCTCATTATTTAAAGCAAATTTTGGCACATTATGCTTTTTCAATAGTTTAAGAAAGTATGACCAACCAGGTGGAACATAGCCCTGACGGCGCTTTCTACGTGTCGCATACTGAATCAAGTCTTCATAACGTGAAGCATCAATCACTTTATTTTCATCTGTAATGATTTCTCCTCTATCATTTACATTGAGATGGGGTTCAATACTGTTGAAAAGAGATATGGCATGTGCGCGAGATGCTAAAGGTGTAGCAGTCGATACAGAGTCACGCATCTTATTCTTCAAGTTTTTCAATTGCTCAACAGTTTCCGATTGTAATAATACAGCACGATGTGGATCTTTGATGTGAACATTTTGCTGATAATCTATTTCTTTCCTATACATTTGATTTGCAAGAGGTTGCTTTACTTGCTGCATGGCAGTCAATTGTACATATTCATCCTGAGGAATAACAATCATGCGAGAATAAGAACTCATAGTTTGTAGATAATCATGGGAGTTTTCAAAATATCACTTCGAAATCTAAATTCTTCCGGACACTCTTGCGTAAAGTCAATGAATAAGTAACCGTATGGTTTTTCAGTAGCTGCTTGAAAAATTTCAATTAAGGCTTTTGATCCTCTGGGTGCAACTTGTCGCGCTAAAATTTCAAATTGACTTTTATCTCGCGGATTCTTGAAAATAGCATAATAGTGTGTATTCAGGTTTCGTGTACGAGCTTCTTTTCCATCAGGAAACAAATTTTGTGTAATATAGATGATAAAACACCTTTTATGGTGTGCTGCGCGAGTGAACATATCTGTAACATCTTTTGAATTCTTACTTTCTTTTAATAAATCATCCAATACAACAACATCATTAGACTGAAGTTTATCCACTGGAATAATTCCTTCATGTCGAATAAAGTTGCGACTTTGCAATTCCTGAAACAGCGACGGTTGATAAATACCATAACACCAAATCACTCGATTGATAGGTTCCTTAAACAACTCCCTTCTTTTATCCAATAAATTCAGCGTGAAAACAGTTTTACCTGCATGAGATGGACCTGATACAGTCAGAACTTTATCACATTGAAGTCTGAAATCCATTTTATTACTTTGAGACTCAACATTTGCATAATTAACGCTTAGAGCCAAAGATATTTCCCAATAGGTTGCCCACGGCAGGAGCTATCATTGGAAGTATTGCTGAAAGGAAACCGCCCTTTTGTGTTAGAGTTTTCCTCTTTCTTTGAAGGGCGACTTTAGGATTGGAGATGAAACGCAATTTCGTAGCATATCGCTTAAGTAACTTTCGTTGTTTTGGTGCTAATTTCTTCGTCCTCAACTTCCTCACATGAGAAATAATTTCACAAATGAATTTATCGTTAGCATGTCGTATAGCATTGTATCGCTGATTTGCTTTCATTCGTCGGAGAGCTTGAATGGCTGAAGAAAACTTTTGACTTTTACGTTTCGTCATTTTACGTTTCGCCATTTTCCGTGTTAGTCTTTGCTAAAACCTATCTTTACCACATTTGCATAGGTACTAACTATTGCGACATAAGTGACACTCGAAATGAGCAATGTCACAGTGGTTACATTGGCAAAGTTGAATGCAATTACGTATGAAACAGCGTTGACAAAAAGCATGCTTACATCTCTTGAAGATGCGCTTTTCATTTCCATCCTTTCGCTTACATACATCGCAACACATAGTTTCACCGTTACTGATGTCTATAGCAAGTCTTTTTGAAGATATGAATTTGCTAGCCTTTTCTAAATAATAGACGCATGTACAGAAGGAATATACTTCGAGAGTGAGCAGACATAGCTCGAAAACCAGTTGTGCTACAATCAAGTACCACTGCATTTTCAATTTTTCTTTATGGAAAGTTGAATGTGAATATCTGAAATCGCTTCAATCACTAGACTGCTACCATGATGGTTAAATGCGTTAAGACGTTCAGCAATTTTTATCATATGTCTTTTAAAAAATTCTTCGGGGTGATCTACCACTTCCATTGAATAAGAAGCAAAATGGAAAGAGCGACTTTCCACCTCTTCCTTTCCAAAATGACTAAACTTAATTTTCGCAACTAATCGCGCCATGACAATGCTATCAGAGAATGTATTCATTAACTCTAGAAATAGAGTGCTAGCATCATCTACCACTGCTTCGATGTCGGTCTCATCTTTATGAAAATTTATCACATAATCTTGAACAGCTCCTTTTAAACTTTGCCTATGAAAACGTAATGTTCCGCAGTCGTTTGAGAAAGACATGATCGCCCTTTAACTAACCCATCCATTGCATGAAAACAACAACTCTTCTCATAGTAACATTTATTGAATAACGGTAACAAGCATGCATTATAAATCAATGGTTTGAAAGAGATAAAATAGATACAGCTGATAACTATCATACAGCGAGCAATGATAACCATACAGGACTTTGGCAGTGTTGAGGTAAGGAGGAAAGAAGCATTGGTTATGAACGTAGCTACTACAACGAACAGACAAAATAGGAACACACAAATCCTTAAAACGTTTCGTGACTTCATGATAATGTTGATTCACTCTACTATCCCAAGGCGGGAGCAAAATATCATCAATGATTAGATTGGGAAATACTTTCCTCTCCTTACCAGGATTATTACAAAAGATGCGTATAACATTGAAAGCAGCTAACCATCGTTTAAAGTCAATAAGAAGAGCACTCTCACAAGAAAAGCCATAGTCTTGCAAATATTTCAGATTAAGTCCATGAATGTGTTTTCTCGCCCATTGATCAACATTGGGATCACAGTTGGCATGTTGATGATAGACACTAACAATCTGATATGTCCAATTGTTCATAGCAATAGCACTGAGCTCCTGTACAGGTTCACCCTCACAATCCATAAAAATGATGATAGAAGCCTAAAACGGAAATTTACACATCTAAGGAAGCGTTCTATAACATATTACAAAATGAAGAATTACATCGATGCTTTTCACGACAAAATACACAAATGATATGATGGCAACGAAGAAGTAAAATGTATCTAATAAGACCACGTCTACGACACTCAAAGCACATAAGCGAATTGTCATAGGGTAGAGTTAGGAAAGGACTAGTAATTCTCCTTCTTTGATTTGCGTTTTGATGTAGCATTCTTCTCCGACTTGCGCTTCGTACCACTGCTGTTAAGGATTTGATCAATTATGTCGTCCACGTTGGGTGGTTTCGGAATATATAAAATGGATTCCATATGCATGGAGAGAGAGGCTATTTTATTATCCTTGTGTCGACCATAATATAGCCCATTCACTTTGAAAAGGATATCCCAAGTACCTTCTCCGAGCTCATCACATCTGATGGGTATTGAATGATCTCCATCCTTCTTATAGTAAGTACACCAATGTGATACCGGTAGGCAAATGTGATTACCATCCCAAATCTTTCTATAGGGAGTATCCTTGTCATCTCTCGCCTTCCACTCTTGAGCAAGAGGAGTAGGAATGTCCATATTTAATGTCACGTACTCCTCAATAATATCAAGTTGGTGGCGAATGTACGGACTCACGGGGATCAGTATGTAGTCCCCATACTGATTGTGCATTATCTTGACATCCGTGGAAGGGAGCATTCCCGTTTGGAGTACTACGCTATGATCATCATAACGCAAGGCTTGTTTAAATTTACGCTGTAGCGGTGTAGGATTATGTACCTTGGATGTTTCTTCCCTCATCTCCAAGGTACATAATCCTACACCGCTACAGCGTAAATTTAAACAAGCCTTGCGTTATGATGATCATAGCGTAGTACTCCAAACGGGAATGCTCCCTTCCACGGATGTCAAGATAATGCACAATCAGTATGGGGACTACATACTGATCCCCGTGAGTCCGTACATTCGCCACCAACTTGATATTATTGAGGAGTACGTGACATTAAATATGGACATTCCTACTCCTCTTGCTCAAGAGTGGAAGGCGAGAGATGACAAGGATACTCCCTATAGAAAGATTTGGGATGGTAATCACATTTGCCTACCGGTATCACATTGGTGTACTTACTATAAGAAGGAGGGAGATCATTCAATACCCATCAGATGTGATGAGCTCGGAGAAGGTACTTGGGATATCCTTTTCAAAGTGAATGGGCTATATTATGGTCGACACAAGGATAATAAAATAGCCTCTCTCTCCATGCATATGGAATCCATCCTATATATTCCGAAACCACCCAACGTGGACGACATAATTGATCAAATCCTTAACAGCAGTGGTACGAAGCGCAAGTCGGAGAAGAATGCTACATCAAAACGCAAATCAAAGAAGGAGAATTACTAGTCCTTTCCTAACTCTACCCTATGACAATTCGCTTATGTGCTTTGAGTGTCGTAGACGTGGTCTTATTAGATACATTTTACTTCTTCGTTGCCATCATATCATTTGTGTATTTTGTCGTGAAAAGCATCGATGTAATTCTTCATTTTGTAATATGTTATAGAACGTTTCCTTAGATGTGTAAATTTCCGTTTTAGGCTTCTATCATCATTTTTATGGATTGTGAGGGTGAACCTGTACAGGAGCTCAGTGCTATTGCTATGAACAATTGGACATATCAGATTGTTAGTGTCTATCATCAACATGCCAACTGCGATCCCAATGTTGATCAATGGGCGAGAAAACACATTCATGGACTTAATCTGAAATATTTGCAAGACTATGGCTTTTCTTGTGAAAGTGCTCTTCTTATTGACTTTAAACGATGGTTAGCTGCTTTCAATGTTATACGCATCTTTTGTAATAATCCTGGTAAGGAGAGGAAAGTATTTCCCAATCTAATCATTGATGATATTTTGCTCCCGCCTTGGGATAGTAGAGTGAATCAACATTATCATGAAGTCACGAAACGTTTTAAGGATTTGTGTGTTCCTATTTTGTCTGTTCGTTGTAGTAGCTACGTTCATAACCAATGCTTCTTTCCTCCTTACCTCAACACTGCCAAAGTCCTGTATGGTTATCATTGCTCGCTGTATGATAGTTATCAGCTGTATCTATTTTATCTCTTTCAAACCATTGATTTATAATGCATGCTTGTTACCGTTATTCAATAAATGTTACTATGAGAAGAGTTGTTGTTTTCATGCAATGGATGGGTTAGTTAAAGGGCGATCATGTCTTTCTCAAACGACTGCGGAACATTACGTTTTCATAGGCAAAGTTTAAAAGGAGCTGTTCAAGATTATGTGATAAATTTTCATAAAGATGAGACCGACATCGAAGCAGTGGTAGATGATGCTAGCACTCGATTTGTAGATTAATGAATACATTCCTCTATAGCATTGTCATAGGCGCGATTAGTTGCGAAAATTAAGTTTAGTCCATTTTGGAAAGGAAGAGTAAAGTCGCTCTTATTCATTTTTGCTTCTATTCAATGGAAGTGGTAGATCACCCCGAAGAATTTTTTAAAAGACATATGATAACAAATTGCTGAACGTCTTTAAAACGCATTTAACCATCATGGTAGCAGTCTAGTGATTGAAGCGATTTCAGATATTCACATTCAACTTTCCATAAAGAAAAATTGAAAATGCAGTGGTACTTGATTGTAGCACAACTGGTTTTCGAGCTATGTCTGCTCACTCTCGAAGTATATTCCTTCTGTACATGCGTCTATTATTTAGAAAAGGCTAGCAAATTCATATCTTCAAAAAGACTTGCTATTAGACATCAGTAAACTAAACAAACATAAAATTCCAAATAAAAAAACAAAACAACAACATAAAAACATAAACCAAAAAAACAAAATCGGTGATGAAAACTAGTGTGTTGCGATGTATGTAAGGCGAAAGGATGGAAATGAAAAGCGCATCTGTCACGAGAATGTAAGCATGCTTTTTGTCAAACGTCTGTTTCATACGTAATTGCATTCAATCTTTGCCAATGTACCACTGTGACATTGCTCATTTCGAGTGTCACTTATGTCGCAATAGTTAGTACCTATGCAAATGTGGTAAAGATAGGTTTTAGCAAAGACTAACACGGAAAATGGCGAAACGTAAAATGACGAAACGTAAAAGTCAAAAGTTTTCTTTCTTTTCAGCCATTCAAGCTCTCCGACGAATGAAAGCAAATCAGCGATACAATGCTATACGACATGCTAACGATAAATTCATTTGTGAAATTATTTCTCATGTGAGGAAGTTGAGGACGAAGAAATTAGCACCAAAACAACGAAAGTTACTTAAGCGATATGCTACGAAATTGCGTTTCATCTCCAATCCTAAAGTCGCCCTTCAAAGAAAGAGGAAAACTCTAACACAAAAGGGCGGTTTCCTTTCAGCAATACTTCCAATGATAGCTCCTGCCGTGGGCAACCTATTGGGAAATATCTTTGGCTCTAAGCGTTAATTATGCAAATGTTGAGTCTCAAAGTAATAAAATGGATTTCAGACTTCAATGTGATAAAGTTCTGACTGTATCAGGTCCATCTCATGCAGGTAAAACTGTTTTCACGCTGAATTTATTGGATAAAAGAAGGGAGTTGTTTAAGGAACCTATCAATCGAGTGATTTGGTGTTATGGTATTTATCAACCGTCGCTGTTTCAGGAATTGCAAAGTCGCAACTTTATTCGACATGAAGGAATTATTCCAGTGGATAAACTTCAGTCTAATGATGTTGTTGTATTGGATGATTTATTAAAAGAAAGTAAGAATTCAAAAGATGTTACAGATATGTTCACTCGCGCAGCACACCATAAAAAGGTGTTTTATCATCTATATTACACAAAATTTGTTTCCTGATGGAAAAGAAGCTCGTACACGAAACCTGAATACACACTATTATGCTATTTTCAAGAATCCGCGAGATAAAAGTCAATTTGAAATTTTAGCGCGACAAGTTGCACCCAGAGGATCAAAGCCTTAATTGAAATTTTTCAAGCAGCTACTGAAAAACCATACGGTTACTTATTCATTGACTTTACGCAAGAGTGTCCGGAAGAATTTAGATTTCGAAGTGATATTTTGAAAACTCCCATGATTATCTACAAACTATGAGTTCTTATTCTCGCATGATTGTTATTCCTCAGGATGAATATGTACAATTGACTGCCATGCAGCAAGTAAAGCAACCTCTTGCAAATCAAATGTATAGGAAAGAAATAGATTATCAGCAAAATGTTCACATCAAAGATCCACATCGTGCTGTATTATTACAATCGGAAACTGTTGAGCAATTGAAAAACTTGAAGAATAAGATGCGTGACTCTGTATCGACTGCTACACCTTTAGCATCTCGCGCACATGCCATATCTCTTTTCAATAGTATTGAACCCCATCTCAATGTAAATGATAGAGGAGAAATCATTACAGATGAAAATAAAGTGATTGATGCTTCACGTTATGAAGACTTGATTCAGTATGCGACACGTAGAAAGCGCCGTCAGGGCTATGTTCCACCTGGTTGGTCATACTTTCTTAAACTATTGAAAAAGCATAATGTGCCAAAATTTGCTTTAAATAATGAGACATTGAAAGAACTTGATTCAACAGTGGCTACTACTCCAATGCTTCAGGCGATGAAAATGCCAACAAATTGGTTTAAGACGTCACCTGCTACATCCCCTCCCACACTCACTAAGCAAACAAGAGGAAGAACTCGACGTAGATCTACATCGCCACTAAAACTGGTAAAAGGAAAACGTAAAACAGCTCCTCCTAGGAAATACATGTTCTCAGACTATTAATATGAAGCAGATGTGTTGCTTGCCATGTAATGAGCCGCCAGAGGTGAATGTCGTTGTCACTTGCACTTGCTGCGCCAGCTCTCATAATGAAACCCCCTAAGCAATGTGAACACGATCGCAAAAACCGCTAAAGCTAAATGCTGCAGTTGTTGTAAATGTAGAAAGGCAAGAAAGAAAAAAGATGAGAAGGAGGAAAAAGAGTCAGCCGTCATCGACTGAACGTTTGAAGTCAATCTATTATGATGTAAAACATCCGGCAGGATTTGCATCTATCAAGAAATTATCAAAAGCGAGTGGTCTTCCACAATCACAAGTGAAACGATGGTTAAAGGGTCAGGCTACCTATACACTCCACAAACAAGCGAAAAAGAAGTACCGCACCCGCCATTATATTGTTCATGACATCGATGAACAGTGGCAAGCAGATTTGTGCGATGTTGCCTCCATTTCAAAACATAACTCGGGCAATAATTTTATTTTAACCGTCATTGATATTTTCTCGCGTTATGCGTGGGCTCAACCTTTAAAAACTAAAGAAGGGAAAGGAGTAGCAAAAGCATTCCAAACAATTTTTCGAGAAGGTCGCATTCCAAAAAGAATTCAGAGTGATCAAGGAAAAGAGTTTGAAAATCAGCATGTGACAAGATTATTTGAGAGGCATGACATTGAGTTGTTTAGTGTAAAGAGCGCTTATAAAGCTGCACTCGTTGAACGTTTTAATCGCACATTAAAAAATCGCTTGTGGCGACATTTTACTGCCAACTTGACACAAAATTGGACAAAGGTTCTACAAGATACACTCCATGCCTACAATCACTCTATCCATCGTTCTATTGGACTCAGACCAGTAGATGTAAATGCTGACAATGTAGATAAAGTGCGCGAATCATTCCAACGTAAACGCACTCATGTGAAAAGTGATGTGAAAATTGGCGATAAAGTTCGTATCTCAAAAGTGAAAAGTGTTTTTGCTAAAGGGTACCTTCCGAATTGGACAGAGGAGGTATTTACAGTATCAAGGATTAATCAAAAGACTCTCCGACCACCTACAAGTTGAAAGATTACGATAATGAAGAAATTGAGGGTAGCTTTTACCGCGATGAGATTGAGGTAGTCACTGAAAGTGAAACATATTTGGTAGAGAAAAATCATTCGATGTAAAAAACGGCAAGGTGAAGAATGGTGTCTTGTTAAATGGGCTGGTTATCCTTCAAGTATGAACTCTTGGATGCGTCGTGCCGACATCTTTCATCTAAGTGATCGACAGTGATTCATGCAAAGTTGTAACTAACAATGTTTAGGGTTTGAGCTATGAATCCAACTGCCTCATTTTATTCACGACCCTCCTATGTAAGTGGCGGAGGACAAATTTACATCGGTGCTCGCCGCCAACGTGGAGGTAGCATACTTGGTGCACTGAAATCTGTTGTAGCACCTCTCATATCCAATGTCGGTAGATCTTTAAAACGAAATGTTTTAAGTAATGCCGTTGGCTTTGCTGGTGATGTTGCTAGTGATCTTTCCAGAGGTAGAAGTTTTAAGAGCAGTTTGTTGAATCGTGGGAAGGAACGCGGTTTAAAAACATTGAAGCAGACCATTGCTGGTGTTACTCAAGGAAAGAAATCACCTAAACGAATGAATAAAGGAAGGAGGAAACATCGCGGAGCTGGTAAGGTGCGATCTTCAGTCAAAAGGCATTCACGCAAACGTCGCAGAGGCTCTAATCATTCATCAGGCGCTAAACGACGACGCTGCTATAACTTCTAATCATGGAGTGTAAAACTTCCGGTTTTTGTTTGTTCGATCAACAAGCCATACAGACAGATATTCTTAGTTCAAGTATTGTAGATTATCATCCTCGAACAGCTGAGAATGCTGGCCCCATTGAATTTGTTATTCCTGGTGGTAGTGATGACTACATAGATTTGAGTTATGCGATGCTTGATTTGAGGTTTAGAATTCAGCAAGCAGATGGAACTGCTATTGACGATGCACATAAAGTTGGACTGAACAATTTACCATTGACTACATTACTTCGTGATGTTTCTCTAACGATTGGAGAGCAGCAAGTGGAAGGTGGTCAAAGCGATTATCCCTATAAATCATATTTCAATCATGTATCACAGTTTCATCCAGCAGCACAAAAAAGTCATATGGAAGCCATGGGATGGTACAGAGATGAAGCAGGAAAATTTGATGTTGAAACAAACAGTGGCTTTGTAAAGCGATCTGCTATGATTAAAGATAGTAGAGTATGTCAGCTATATGGTCCGCTGAATTTAGACTTCTTTAGACAGTCAAAGTTTTTACTGTGTAATACCAGCATGCGACTCAAGCTGACATTGAATAAGCCTGAATTTGCGCTGAATGCATTTGCTAAAGTTGACAATTTTAGAATTCATGTGGAAGATATTGCACTTTACATTCGTCGAGTAGTACCGAATCCAAGTGTCATTAGAGGGCATGCTGAAGGCCTTAACCGCCAAAATGCCATTTACCCCATTCAGCATACAAAGCTTCTCACCTTTACAATTCCGAAAGATCAAAAGAGTTTCATGAAAGATGGCCTCTTTCCATCGGAAGCACCGAAGCTCCTCATGGTGGCAATGGTTGAAAATGATGCATTTAATGGTAATATAAAGAAGAATCCTTTCAATTTTAAACACAATCAGTTAAGTGAAATTGCTTTACGTGTAAATGGTGTGAGTCATCCTGGTCCACCCTACAAACCAGATTTTGCTTCAGATCAATTTATGCGCAGTTATGTTGATTTTATGGATGTTTTTGGCTTTTACAATACGGATGACACCAACGGACTGACTATGAAAGAGTTTAAGAGTGGATATACTATTTATGCATTTGATTTAACTGCTGACAGCGATATTAGTGCACCCTATCGTCAAGCGAACGTGCCTCATAATATTCGTTTGGATTTGACGTTCAAAAGAACACTACCTGAGACGATCAATGTATTAATTTATGCAGTCTTCGATTCAAATATTGAAATTACAAAGTATCGTGACGTGATTCTTCAGTATAATCGTTAATGAGTTGGTTGACTGCTGACGATATTAAGACTAAAGTGCAGCGTAATGCAGACGAAGCGACGTTGAAAGCTTTCGATAATGTCTATTCACTCGATACCTTACCACCTGCAGTAAATCACTATCCCATCTTTATTGTGCTAAACACTCATTCACAGAATTTAGGCGGTGAGCATTGGAAAGCGATCTTTATTGGAGAAGACCGACGTGGTGAACTATTTGACTCTCTTGCTCAACCTCCAAATATACCAACACAGCAGTGGTTGAGAAAACATACGCGTCAATATCAGCGAAATGAACGCATACTACAACATCCACTTTCATCAACGTGTGGTGCTTTTGTACTGTACTTCATCTTAAAACGTTTACATGTATCTCGATTTGCATCTATTATTCAAAACTTTTCATGTAATCCATCCTCTAATGAAAAAATGATTTGTAAGTTCTATCATGATTTGAAATAAAAACATCATGTTGGAAAAAATTGTTTTTTATTTTACAATCCGCTGGGTACGTACATACTCAATGAGATAGTCTAGGATCATATTTGCTTGTTCATGAGATTTTAGTCCAGTAATGATCACTTTACTATTATGAAAGATTGCCACATGCACAGGCAACCAACAACTAATGAGAGCTGCAGGAAAAAGTTCGGGTTCATAACACAAACTGTAACTGCTGGTACGAATCTTCAAAATGATAGACTGTCACTCAATTGAGTAGAGATCACCATATTGTCCACAGTCAGATTCGACATCACACACCTCTCCCTCTTCCATATCCGACGTAGTAGTCTTTGTAGCTCTAAGCGCATTGACTGCGCCGATGAATGAGAAAGGGCGCCGAGAATCTGTACAGTCCCATTTGGGAAGAGTTGAAGATTCCGTGAATTGTTCATCTTCACCACTAACATTTGAGGACGGCCCGGGTAATACTTGCTGTTTGGAAGCTGTTGGCGTAATGTTGTGAGATCGATTTTGGTGTAGAGTCTGAAGCGACGGAGAATGTTGACGATGGTGTAGCGATGGCGCTTCATGATGAAAGAATGAGTAAATTGAGCGATGTACCTTCCTTTTATACTTTTCCCAACTACCTTGATGAAATGTGAAGTTAGTATGAAGTTGGGAATGATAGAGTTGAATTCGCCGATTGTTGACGCGCAGCCAGATGCGATTTCCAATACGTGAATGTCTTTTCATATAGAAGTATTTCAAGTCCTTCATGATATGATGTAGAGATTGAAAATGACGATAAGATAAAGCAAACTCTCTTCTCACATTTCCAGTTGAATCTTTGAAATAGACGTTTCGATCATGATCCGTTTCAATACGTTGTAGGGAATCTAATTTCCAACTCATGGTGCGTGGTAATCATATCTGATTAAGATTTGCATAGTAGGGCGATGAACTCACGACGAATAAATGTCATGATGGAGCGATGTATGTATCTTCTATACTTCTCCCAATTGTATTTGCGAAATGAGAAACAGTTTGCGGAATGAGAATGGTAGATTTGAATTTCATTTCTGTAATGTTGAAGCCAAACTTGATCACCCAAGGAGATGAATCTTAATGTTTCAAAATATTCCAAATCCCTCATGATATCATTGAGGTTGACAAATTGTCGCCATGTTAATGTAATTCCTCTTGATGTATGACCATGAGAATTTTTGAAATGTACGTTTCCATCACGATCAACTCTGATATATTGTAGAGAGTCCAAAATCCAAGTCTTCATGATGTTATGCAAAGTTGCAGATTAGCAATATAAAAATGTCGTTTTATCATATTTTGCTTAGCAATGCGGCTACAAAGAGATTTACTAGTAATCGAGCCGCACTCTTTTCTACTCCCATTGATCATGCACAACAGCTAAATGGGAATTGGGAAGTGGGTGTCACTCAACTTGTTTATAGCAACTGTGTCTATACTTTTGATCATGAGGTGATGACTATTAATATGAGGCGTACAGCTGCTTATCAATGTGAAAAGGGGTGCCGAGTATACATTCCACAGTGGTCAAAGAAAGATCTCTTATCATGTAAAAAGTTTATATATGATTTCTTGAATAAAGCGTGTAAACATATTGTCCAATTTACTCCGCACAATGATGATTATAATTATGTACATCATGTAGTTGAGAAAGATTGGATTGTTGGTTTAAGTCCAAGTTTAAGAAATGATTTAGGCTACCTCGCTAGCGCCTTAACAAGCTATGATAATTTTAACGTTAATTACCACATAAGTGGTCATAAACAGTTAATATATCGAGAGGAAGCTTATTATGTAGATCTTATTCCAAGAAATGAGAAGACGTTGGTGAAGAAGATTGTGATTAAGCCAAGAAAGACAAACATGACTCCTGAAACATTATTGAAGAAATTTAATTATCTCCTTCGAGTTGATGGTAAACAAGTGGCAACATTGACTTATATCAAATCATCTAATCATATTGCAATAAGCAAATTAAATGATGATGATCTAGTATTAGTTTGTTCAAAAGTTTTTCATCAGTTCTTACGACATCGTTCTGCAGCTGTTCATGGAAAATCTGATATGCAACATTTACCATGTGAAAGGCCAAATCAATTTGATACAGAATGGGCCGTATCTTTATACAGAAAGTGTGTAGAGCCTTTTGGTGGTTTCTTACATGAAACAAGAGTGTTGATGCCTCGCATTATTACTTCGGTTAAATTGGTTGTAGATTATTTAAATGAAGTGATTAATGAGCAACATATTTCATTTTCTGAAAAAGAAGGTACTTTGTCTCTCACTATAAGTGGAAAAGGTATTGAACTAATTATGGATAAAACTCTAATGGACATTTTGGGTTTTGACCAAAATATCTTTAAAAGTGGTACTGTAACCAAAGCTAGCGCAGACATGTCGCTATCGCGTCGTATTAACTATTTTCAGATATATTCCAATATTGGTGAAGATGTACGTGTGGGAGATGTTGAAGCTCCATTGCTAGCAATGATACCATACCAGCCAAAGAGCTGCAGTATTTTATCTGAGCATACTTTCAAGAAAGTGCATTATACAAAGCTGAAATCAAACTACATCCCACAAATTGATATTGCCATTTATGACGATGCTGGTGCGTTGATTCCTTTTCATAAAGATGCTGTGACAAGTATCACACTCCATTTCCGAATGAAGAGTTAATGCAAACGTATGCTAATATATTTTTCCAATGTGAATAATATGGAAAGTGAAAATAAGGACTCGTTTCTAATCTACTTGCCCAGTAATGCTTCTATGAATAAATTTCCCAAAAATAAACCATCAGACTATCGAGTAGAATTAAATCGCCCACTGCATTTAGAAGGTGAATGGGAGGTTGGCGTTTCTAGTATTTGCTATGATAGCAATATTCAGAATGTGAATGATTTGGAAGAAATGATATTGACTCCTCGCACCCATGATGGAATAACGATGAATAATGCATTTCAGTTCCCATACAATTTAACATCAGATGGAAAGTGGAACTATGAATGGATTCAGATAAAATCAGATTCTTATGAGCCATTTGGGAATGAGAAAATTATTAAGGCATTCAACAGTGGTAATACTTCCATCATGAAGAATAAAAATCAGAAAGCTTATGAGTTTACTATCTATCATTGGAGTGGGAGACAGTTCCTCCGCTTTCATTCTTTTACTAAAGGTCTTACGCTGAGGTTGGATAGTGAATTCTATCCGCATCTCGGTTTTGGTCATGGACTACATCTAACGTCAATTGCTACTGCAAATGTTAGAAAAGTTTATTCAAATCGAATCAACAAATTTCATTATAGATTTAAAATATTTGATGAAGATGTTGTAGAATGCGAAGAACGCATCATTTTGAAAAAGCGTGGTGTTCAACCTTTATCACTTATTGAGTTAGTAAAACGATGGAATGAGACTGTGGGTAAGAAGTATGGAGAGAAAATTATGGCGGACAAAAATAAGTTGGTTATTCAGAAATATAATGACAAACTTACAGTTTATTTCTCTCCAACCTTGCGTCATTTTGTAAGACATTATACACCTATTATTGGAAGCGGTGTGGTGTATGCTTCTCATGAATATCACACTAAAGCTGATTCAGTTAATGATGAATGGTGGGTGGACATCTATGGCGATCGCATCAAGAAAATTTACCAGTCTTATGAAGAATCTAAAGTTGCTATCAATATAATGCCGCGTCTATATCATACAGTTGAAAGCTTCATTCATGTAGTAAATCCTTATATACAACAGAAGTTGAAGCATGTGATGAAAAGTAAATATGATGCAAAGACACACCACATTTCGTTTTCAATTGAAAATCAACGCGTTGTTCTGAAACTGGGTGATGACATTCAATGTCAATTGAGTAAAAATTTGAAAAAACTCTTTGGTTTTTCAATGCTACAAACAGTGTTTGCTGCTGCGCATACGATTGGTATAGAAACACCAATGACACTTGATAAACATGAACAGCACCTTTACATTCAAAGTGATTTGATTCTACCTATTTCTGTTGGTGAGAAAAAAGAATACATTTTACGTGATTTCATTCATGATAAAGACGCTTCATATGGAATAGTCGAGAAGATGTTTGAATCTATTTTCTATCATCCCGTCGTCAAACAAACTATACCCTCTATTGCTATCAAAATTACCAATGGTTTACAAGAGTGCATCCATGTGAAAGATACTAAATCCCTCATAACGTTAGTGTTTCGGAAAACAAAGTGAAGTCATTGTGATATGTTTATTGAAATATGTACATGAATGTGAAGCAACAGACTTTATACAACATCCACTGAAAATATATACATGAGCGCACTTCAATAAACATTGTTATATACAAAAAGTCTTTTTACTTCGTGAAGGGTGGAAATATACAGGGATAGGAAAAATGTCTTTCAGTGGAAAAGTCATCACATGGGGAATGTACAGATGTGGACACATATTCACAAGGAAAAAACAATCTCATGCGATACATAAAACAACAATGTTTATCTACAGAAATCAACATCAAAATACTAAGTTAAGGATGATTATGCTAAGACGTCTCCTGAATGTGGTAGTGTGAGTTTAATTCTTTTGGGTGGTGGTATGTTTGTGTCAGGATGTCCATGTGGAAGAGATATGTTGTGTTCTAACCAGCACCTCTTATCCTCCCATGCTGAAAGCGCCCGTTTCCTAAAAGTATGAGTTTTGATCTCATGCGACTTAGATTTTAAGATTGTCATATTGACAAACGTTATATTTTTATTTCTATAGGCTTTCCTGAAATTCTTATGTTTCATATTTTGCACAATGGATTTTGATATGCCTTTAGCGCGCTTAATGCTATCATCACTATCCTTTAATTTCATAGAATACATTTTTGGACGGAGGAGAATCATTTCATCTATTTCCTTCCCTGCTGTCTCATCCTTAAAGCAGCCAAGTTTTGCCTTATTTTTGATGGAGTAGAGTGGATGATCAGCAGGATAATTTGATGTATCAAAATATCTTTCCAAAGATTTTCCTACTTCATTGAAATTTAAATCTTTTTGAGTGGTAATACCTAAGAAGAAACTATCTGTATCACCACCCAACAAACGAACCTCTTTTACGAGAGGACATGGTTTTAGTATTTTATAAAAGAGTTGGTACATTTCAAGCTTAGAATAATCTAGTACAGCTTGACCAATATAGATGGGTTTGCACAACTCAACTTCAGATTTTATCATTTTAACACCTATAAGGTCCTCATCGATAATGTCTCTATCGATGAATAGAGGTGATGAGGTCAATTTGTGATACTTTTGATCATCATTAACTAGTTTGTAGTTTACGCGCTTTCTAACATCCTCCATCGTCTTACCAAATAGACTGTTGTTCTTATATTTATAAAATCTTTTTCAAAGTTATTTTGGGCTAGTGCACGTTTCTGGCTGTTGCTATCAATATATGGCTTGAGGAAGGCTTTCTGTCTAAATTTAATAATGCGGTGAACTCTTTTTAAAATCATACCCATTTCTAAATAAAATTTTAAGATGCTAAAGTGGACTAGATAGTTTTCTTTATCATACTGGGTGAGTAAAAGTTTGCGACAAGGCTTATAGTCGGGTTGTCCACATGATTCTAAATCTTTATGAAATTGTTTCATAAGTCGGAAAACATATCTTTACTCACTTCACCTGATTCGGGTGCGAGTGGAAAATCTACGGTTTTATGTTTAATATTATTTGGATAGATTAGATCTATCTCAAAATAATATCCCCAATCACCTTCATCTGGAATTGCTAGTATGTTAGAAGGGTTGGAGAAATGTTGAATATCACTATCATCTAACCAGCTAAACTCAGAGTGAGGTAGCGGTTTGGATAATGAACTACCATACAAATTATTTTGGTCATAATACTTCAGATGAGTCTGGTCATTGCCTACTGTTTCAGATTTTAACCTATGTTTATTTACAAATGTGAGACCACCGCGAATTCCTCGCTCAAATAAATTATACATCTCTGGATCTTGTAAGAGATGAATGGTCTCACCAGTCATTTTAAAAGCAGACTTAAATGACATGGCTGGCAGACTGACAAAGTGGACGGGATCTAACTTATCTTCTTCTAATGCCACTCGTCGAAACTCCTGAAATACATCAGCCAGCAAAAATACATCTAACTTAAGGTAGGCAATCATATATTCGCCAAATGTATGGCAGTCAAATTTTATCCATGCATCTTGTGCATGATCATAATCTTCGGTCTTACATTCTGCGCCGGTCAAATCATTTTTAAATTTATCTATGGGCGGAAGAGAAGTCTCGCCGAGTTTACTAATCGCATCAAAATATGCATATGGAAAGACTCCTTTCCGTGTGATGACTTCATCGGTTAGATTTGGGTATTGTTTCTTAAGATTTTGTGTTAGTGGAAGAGACTTTAGATTTTGCACGAGAGAGGCCAGTGAAGCAGTCATAAATTGGTAGGAATCTAAAAATTTTATATCAAAATAGACCGTCTTATTTTCTTTAGTTTTATCGACAGGCACTTTTGCTGTCATGGCCATAAACTTCTCTCTCGTTTGCGCTATTACATCAAGCTTCCACTCTTTCATTTGACCTAAACCTCCTTTTATTATCATATGGCTGTCGTAGCCCTTGAAATTATGGAAAATGACGGGTAATGTACGCCGTTTCATCCTAAGTGAAAAATTGCATTTTGAACAGAGTGCGTTTCTAAATTTAGCAGTGATGTGATCATGGTCGCGCACTTTCTTAATCTTATCATCGTCAAATGTTTTCCTACATTTGGGGCAAATGTTGCAACTATCAAATTTTGCTTGATCATCTGCTGTCATATGCAATGATCTGCGATAGAGTTCACCATCATGTTTTTGTTGAAATTTTACAGCCTGTTCGAGGAATTGTAGGAATTGGTAAATACAATCCTCACCTTGCCAGACGCGCATTTTATTTTGCCTACCCTAAAGTGATCATGCCATACTTCATAGCAGGAAATGGCTGCTGGTCGATGGATGTTATCATCGATATAACATTCGATGTCAGGATAGATGACACGAAGAGGACTTAATTCATCACCATTCTCTCTATATGAAAACTTATCTTTGGGCATGCGCTCCATTTGCAGTTTACCTCGCTTACACCATTCGTAATGAGTTTCAAATTTAGTTTTCCTCCTAAAGTGGCGAATACATCTGTCGCAGTAATATAACTCTCTACTAGAGTATTCTAAGTGGTGGTATAAGCGAGAGATTTTGGGAATACCGCAGTAGTGCCATTCCTCACTATCATCCTGTTTTACTAATAACAGGTTTACTGTACGTTCATAACAACTCGAACGCGAGTTGTAGCGCACACCCTTCAATCCCTTTTCCCAAACATGGAGAAATATTTTGATGTTGTTCAATTTTTCAAATTTTTCTATATCTTTAATTTTCATATCGTCACTATTACAGTCATCGAAGTTTAATTCATTCTCCCACTGTTGATACTTACTCTTGGCGCGCGCGCGCTTGGTGTCTCGACTATTCTGCACATGTAGAGTATTATAGTGGAGGAAAATGGAGGAGGACGGTCATACTTAAAAACCATTGCGATTCGCAATCTACAGAAATGACTGCTGCTTTATTTCTTAAATTTTTCGGAAGTTTAAAGGAGCTTCGACCACTTTGAGTTCCTAATAAACTGATTTTAATCATGGCGGTCTCAATACCATCAAAAACGAGTCCACTATCACGACTCGTTAAATTTAATCTATATTTTTTTAATTTTAACCCTTGGATATGAAAATTTATCCAAGACTCACAGTCTACACACTTCGGTTGCAGTGAGAGAGGCTGGGTATGTGAAAACTCCAACCTCTCTATTATTTGTCCAGTATGGTGGTCGATTTTTACCATATTTTTATTTTAAGATTAGTATGAGCGCCTTCATCCTAAAATTGTCTAAATTGTTGACAGAGCGCTTCTATCAATGATGTATTTTGATTGGAAACCTTTCCTCAAAGTTAGTTAATGGGCGGGGGGTGGTGGCGCCCTGGGACCCCCCCCCCCCCCCCCCCCCCCCCCCCCCCGAGATAGAGAGATATATAGAGGGGGCGGGGTCTTTACTGAGGAGTCCATCTGGTAGTTTCACTAAAGTTATTTTTATGACACTTCAGTCGAGTTCGGATAGAGGGATTGGTATGTACCGTTTGGTGTAGGTATCGTTCGCGTGTGTATGTTTGAAGTCTGTGCGAAGTATAGTTCAAAACGTGTCTCGAAAGACTGAGCGCACCAAGTCGCAAGAAAAGGAGAACATCGTTAACAGAATCATCCCCACCTTCGGAGATTGATGCCGGCTTAGGTCGGACAAACACCTCGCTTGATTGTGTCGGGTGGAGATTCCACGCTTCCTCGTGAAGATGTCGTCCACAGGCAGCACATTGCGAATCGTTTGCCATTCCCGCGACATATGTTGATATGTGACTCGCACGAAGATGGAACTGGTATCAACCTGAAAGAGAAATCATTCGGTGCATCTGCTGTTCAAGTGTCAGTATATTGTTTACAAACCTACCTTTGACTCAACAACTCTATACTTTCCTCGAGAAGCGGGAGGGAGTTGGTGAATGAAAGTTGATGCTGAAATTGAGGAAGATACTATTAGCCCAAACGTTTGAGGGAGATGAGAGAGGAAATCTTCATCTTACCATTTCAACGAAATCAAGTTTAAGGTTGATACTTCGACATGATAGAGACTTCACTCAAATTTGGATTTCACGAGGATTGCAGTTACTTGTACACCTCAAAAATAATAACAGAATTCGCTAGAGTAAACAGTAGAGAAATTGAATAAGCTGAATTTTGCGATGAATGGAATTTGCTAATGTTGTCAATGTCTTGAATCATGTGGAAGATATTGCATTTAAATTCGTCGAGTAGTTTACCGAATACAAGTTTCATTTCATTTCTTGTGTGTGGTATTCCTGGTTTTGGGTTAGTTATATTTCGTGTGTAATCTTTTGTTTGGTTGGATTTTTTGTTTATGTGTATTAGAGATGGGATCGGCGGCGGGGGCCCTCTCCTGCAGCCGCCCCCCCGCCTCACCAGGGAGGGGGGGGGGGGGGGGTGGGGGGGGTGGGGGGGTGGGGGGGTGTGGGTGGGGGGGGGGGGGGGGGGGTGGGTGGCCACCCCACCGGGGGGGGAGGTGCGTTGGTGGGTGGTGTGGTGGGGTTGGGGGGGGGGTTCACCCAGGGGGTGGGGGTGGGGGGGGGGGGGGGGTGGGTTGGTTGGGGTGGGGGGGGGGGGGGGGGGGGGGGGGGTGGGGGGTGGTGGGGGGGGTGGGGGGGGGGGGGGGGGGGGGGGGGGGTGTGGGGGGGGGGGGGGGGGGGGGGGGGGGGGGGGGGTGGGGGGGGGGGGGGGGGGGTGGGGGGGGGGGGGGGGGGGGGGGGGGGGGTGGGGGGGGGGGGGGGGGGGGGGGGGGGGGGGGGGGGGGGGGGGGGGGGGGGGGGGGGGGGGGGGGGGGGGGGGGGGGGGGGGGGGGGGGGGGGGGGGGTGGGGGGGGGGGGGGGGGGGGGGGGGGGGGGGGGGGGGGGGGGTGGGGGGTGGGGGGGGGGGGGGGGGGGGGGGGGGGGGGGGGGGGGTGGGGGGGGGGGGGGGGGGGGTGGGGGGGGGGGGGGGTGGGGGGGGGGGGGGGGGGGGGGGGGTGGGGGTGGGGGGGGGTGGGGGGGGTGGGGGGGGGTGGGGGGGTTGGGGGGGGGGGGGGGGGGGGGGGGGGGGGGGGGGGGGGGGGGGTGGGGGGGGGCGTGGGGGGGGGGGTGGGGGGGGGGGGGGGGGGGGGGGGGGGGGTGTGGGGGGGGGGGGGGGGGTGGGGGGGTGGGTGGGGGGGGGTGGGTGGGGGGGGGGGGTGGTGGGGGGGGGGGGGGGGTGGGGGGGGGTGGGGGGGGGGGGGGGGGTGGGGGTGGGTGTGGGGGGGTGGGGTGGGGGGTGGGGGGGGTGGGGGGGGGGGGGGTGGGTGGGGTGTGGTGGGGGTGGGGGGGTGGGGGGGGTGGTGGGGGTGGGGGGTGGGGGGGGGGGGGGTGGTGGGGTGGGGGGGGGGGGGGTGGGGGGGGGGGGGGGGGTGTGGGGTGGGGTGGGGGGGGTGTGGTGGGGGGGGGGGGGGGGGTGTGGGTGGTGGGGGGGTGGTGTGGGTGGGTGGGGGGGGGGGTGGTGGGGTGGTGGGTGGGGGGTGTGGGGGTGGGGGGTGTTTGTGGGTGGGTGGGTGGGGGTGGGGGGTGTGTGTGGGGGGTGGGGTGGGTGGTGGTGGGGGGGTGGGTGGGGTGTGGGGGTGGGGGGGGGGGGTGGGGGGTGGGGGGTGTGGGTGGGGGGGGTGGGTGGGGGGTGGGGGGGGTGGGGGGGTGTGGGTGGGGGTGGGTGGGGGGGTGGGGTGGGGGGTGGGGTGTGGGGTGGGGGGGGGGGGTGGTGGGGGTGGTGGGGTGGGGTGGGGGTGGGGGGGTGGGGGTGGGGGGGTGTGGGGGTGGGGGGGGTGGGTGGGGGGGTGGGGGGGGGTGGGGGGGGGTGTGGGGTGGGTGGGTGGGGGGGGGGTGGTGGGGGGGTGGGGGGTGGGGTGGGGGGGGTGGGGGGGGTGGGGGGTGGGTGGGGGTGTGGTGGGGGGGGGGTGGGGTGGGGGGGGTGGGGGGTGGGGGTGGGGGGGGGTGGGTGGGGGGTGGGGTTGGGGGGGGGGTGTGGGGTGGGGGGGGTTGGGGTGGGTGGTGGGGTGTGTGGGGGGGTGTGGTGGGGGTGTGGGGGGGGTGGGGGTGGGGGTTGTTTGGGGGGTGTTGGGTGGGTGGGTGTGGGTGGGGGGGGGTTGTTGGGGGGTTGGGGGGTGAGGGTGGTGGGGGGGTGGGTGTGGGGGTGGGTTGTGGGTGTGGGGGTGGGGTGGGGGGGGGGTGGGGGTGTGGGGGGGTGTGGGGGGTGTGTGGGGGGGGGTGGTGGGGGGGGTGTGGTGGGTTTTGGGGTTTTGGGGGGGTTGGGGGGTGTGGTGTGTTTTGGTTGTGGGGGTGGTTGGGGTGGGGGTGTGGGTTTGGGGGTGGGGGGTGGGGGGGTTGTGGGGGTGTTGTGTGGGGTGGGTGGGGTGTTGGGGTGGTTGGGTGGGTAGGTGTTGGGGGGTTGGTGGGGTGGGGTGGGGGGGTGTGGGGTGGGGGTTGGGGGGTGGGGGGGGGTGGTGTGGGTGGGGGGGGTTTTGGGGTGGTGGTGGTGTGTTTTTGTGGTGTTGGGTTGTGTGGGGTTGTGGGGTGGGGGTGGTGTGTTGGGGGTTTTGTTTTACTTTTGGAGTGCGGGTGGTTTGTGTTTTATGTGGTGGTTTTTGGTTTGGTGGGGTTGTGTGTTTTTGGGGGTTTTTGTGTTGTGGGTGGTGTGGTGTTTTGAGTTGTGGGGGTGTGGTTTGTGGGGTTTGTTTTGGTTGGTTGGTTTGGTTGGGTTGTTTGGTGAGTTGGTTTGGTTTGTGTTGGGGTGTGGGTTTTTGTTTTTGTTGTCGTGTTGTGTGGTTGAGAGATTCTGTGTTGTGATTGGGATATTTGTGTTTAATGTGTGAGTTTGAGTGAGTTGGATTGGGTTTTACGGAGTTGATGAGTATCATCGTGGTTTTGATGAGTGGTTGTGTTGTTTTTTTGTTGAATTTTTTTTTGATGAGTTGAGTGTGTATGGGGTGGCGTGTTGAGATGTGTTTGGTGTGGGTGATTTTATGGGGGGGGAATTTAGGTAGTTTTTTGTGGAGTGATCTGGGGTTGGATGAGGATTTTTGTGTTTATGAGCGTGCTTGAGTGTGACGGGCGTGAATGATGTGTTTGATTTTGTTTTGTATTCTTTTTGTGCTGGTTGAGTGAGTGTTGTTTGTTTAATGGGTATTTTTTGAGAGTTTTAGGTTTTATGAGAGTGTTAGTTATGAGATGATTATTGATTATTTGATTTTGAGGTTGATGAGTTGGATTGTTTGAGAGTGCTCTTTTGGGTGAGTTGTTGTTGATGAATTTAGGGGTCTGTTGGATGAGTGTAGTTGAGGTGGTTTGATTTGGGGATGGAGAGTTTGAGGGAGTAGTTCGTTTGGGGGGTGATGGGGAGAATTATGGTTGTTTGTGGAGTGTCTGGGGTTGTGTGGTGGTTGTGTGTTGGGCTGGTGGTGGCGGGGTGTGTGTGGGCGTGAGAGGAATTTGGGAGTTTGAGTGGGAGAGTGTGGGTTTTTTGGGGGAGGATTTTGTGTTTGTGTTGTTTTTGGAGATTGAATTTTTGTGTTTAATGAGATGTGTTTTTGAGTTATGTTGCTTAGTTTGTGTGGTTCTGTTGATGTTGTTTGTTAGCCCCCTAGCTGTTGATTGAGAATGAGATTGATTACTTTGAGAGGTTTGTTTGTTTTGGTTTGTGTTTGTTTGTGTGGTATTGTGTTTATTTGTTTGGGTGGGTTGTGTGGGTGTGGTTGTTGGTGGGTGGGTGGTGGGTGTGGTTGTGTGTGGTGGTGGGGGGGTGTGTGGGGGTGTGGGTGGTTTGTGGGTTGGGGGTGTGGGGTGGTGGGGGGTGGGTGGTTGGGTGTGGTGGGTGGTGGGTGTGGTGGGTGTGGGTTGTGTTTGGGGTGGGGTGGGTTTGGTTGGGGTGTGTTGTGGTGGGGTGGGTGGGGTGTGGTGGGGGTTTGTGGTTGGGTGGGGTGTGGTTGTGTGGTGGGTGTTGTTGGGTGGTTTTGGGTGGGTGTTTGGGTGGTTGTGTGGGGGGGTGTTGTGTGTTGGGGTTGGTGGGTGGTTGGGGGGGGTGGGGTGGTTGGGTGGGGTGGGGGTGTTGGGTTGGGGTGTTGGGGGTGGTGGTGGTGGGTGTGGTGTTTGGTGGGGGGTTGGTGGTGGTGGTGTTGGGTTTTGTTGGTGGTGGGTGGTTGGAGTGGGGGTTTGTTGGTGGGTTGGTGTGGGGGGGTGTGTTGGGTTGGTTGTGGGGTGGGTGGGGAGGGGGGTGGGTGGGTGTTGTGGGTTGTGTGGGTGGGGGGGTGTGGGGTGGTGGTTGGGTGTGGGGGTGGGTGGTGTGGGGGGTGGTGGTGTGTGTGGTTGTGGGTGGTGGGTGGTGGAGGGGGGGTGTTTTGTGAGGTGGATGTGGGGGGGTTGGTGGTTGGGGGGGAGGGGTGTTGGAGTGTTGGGGGGTGGTTGGTGGGTGGTGGTGGTTGTGTGGAGGGGTGTGTTGGTTGGGGTGGGGGGGTTTGGGAGGGTGGGTGGGAGGTGGGGTGGTGAGGGTGTTGTTGGTTGGTGTGGGGTATGAGGTATGCGGTGGTTATTGTTGTGGTGTTTGGGTGATTGCGTTGATTGTGTGGTGGTTTGAGAGTTCTTGATGGTGAGTTAGTGTTGGTTTTTGTGGTGTTGTGGTGGGTTGGGGATGAGTGTGTTGGGTTGGGATGTGGGGTGTGGTGGGTGGTGTGTGGTGCGCGTGGCTTTGGTTTGAGTTGGAATTGGGTGTGGGGTTGTGGTGGCTTGGAGCATCGGGACTGTGGTTGGATGATGGGTTGATTTGGTGGGGTTGTTGGGGGGGGGGGGGCTGGGGAGGATACTGGTCCATGGTTGAGTGTGTGAGTGCCGGGACGGGTTGGGGTGTGGGGAGGGCGGGTTGGTGGGTGTGGGGTTTTTTTGTGGGGTAAGGGTGTGGGGGATGATTGGGTGGGGTGCGGGGGTGGTTTGGGGTTGGGGGGTGCCGTCATTGGGGGGGTGGGGGGGTGGGTGGTGTGTGGGGGGGGTGGGAAAGGGTGCGGTGGGGTGGGGTGTTATGGATGTATGATAGGGATGTTGTGGGTGATGGGTGGTATGTGTGATAGATTGTGTGTAGTTTGGTCTGGATTTGGTAGTTGTGGGGGGGGTGAGATTGGTGGGGGTGGGGTATTGGGGTTGGGGGGGGGGGGGTTTGTGGGTGTTGGGGGGTGTTTGGTTGGTGGTGTGGGGTGTATTGGTGGGTGAAGACAGTGTTGGTGTTATTGGATTTGAGATTGTGGGTGGTGCGGGGGGGGGGGTTTGGTGGTTGGTGGGTGGTGTTGGGGGGAGGTTATGTTTTGTGGAGGGGGATGGGGGGGGTGGTTGGGGGTGGGTGGGTGAGGAGTAGTGTGGGTGATTGATGGGTTGGATTGGTTGGGGGGTATTGTGAGTGTGATGTTGGGCAGTGGGAGTGTGTGGTGGGGTGAGGAGTGGATTGGGGGTAGGTTGTGAATGTGGGAGAGGTGTGGGTGGTAGTGAGGATGGTTGGTTTTGGGATTGGCTTGGGGGTGTGATGTGGTTGGGGTTGTGAGTTGGTTGGTGAGGGATTGTGGGTGATTGGAGTAATGTGAATAGTGTTTTTTGGGAGTTTTGTGGTGTGAGTGTATGTATTATGGTGTTTGTTTGTTATTGTTGAGATTAGTTTATGTTTTTTTTGTTTGATATTGTGTATTTTATGTGTTATGTTGAGGTTGATGGGATTATTGAGGTGTTTCTGATTGTTTTATGGGAATGTAAATTAGATTTATTGTGTGGTGTTGGGTGTGAGAGATGGTCGTTTTGATGGGTGTTGGGATTTTGGGTTCTTTTGGGAGTGTGGTTTAGAGTGGGTGTGGTGTGTTGAGTGGATGGGGAAGGTGGATTGTGTAGTTGAGATTGAGGTGTTGGTTGGGTTTGTGGTTGGATGGTTCTTGGTGTGTGGTTGTGGGTGTGTTGGTGGGTTGGAGTATGTGTGGTGGTGGTGGTGTTGGGTTGGATGGGGTGGTGGGGGTTGGTGTTGGGGGTGTGGTGTGAGGTGTGGTATGTGTTGTAGGTTTGGTGTTTTGTTGGTATGGTGTGTGGGGTGGGTTGTGTGGTGGGGGTTGGTTAGGGTTGGGATGTTGGGTGTTGTGTAGGTGTGTGTTTTGGGGTTGGTGGGTTTGGGGTTGATGTTGGTGTTTGGTTGGGTGGTTTGGTGTATTTGGTGTGTTGGGGTTTGTGTGGGTGATGGTGTTGGTTGTGTTTGAGGGTTGTGGTTGGTGTGTGGGGTGTGTGATTGGTGTTTGTTTGTGTGTGGGTTGGGTGTGGGTGTGGTTTGGGATTGTTGTGGGGTGTGAGGTGTGTTGTGTTTGTGTGGGTTGTTTTTGGTGGTTGGTGTTTTGTTGTGGGTGGTGTGGGTTGGTGGTTGTGTGGTGTTTGGTGTGGTGTGGGGGGGTGGGGTGGTGGTGGGTGGGTTGTGTTGGGTGTGGGTGGGGTGGGTGGGTTGTGGGGTTGGGGTTGTGGTTGGTGGTGGGGGTGGGGGTGGTGGGTGTGGTGGGTGGGGGTGGGTGGGTGTGTGGTGGTGGGGTGTGGTGTGGGGGGGTGTTGGTGGGTTGGGGGGGGGTGGGGGGTGGGGTGTGTGGGGTGGGGGGTGGGGTGGGGGGGGGTGGGGGGTGGGGGGGGGGGTGGGGGGGTGGTGGGGGGTGGGGTGGGGGGGGGGTGGTTGGGGTGTGGTGGGGTGGGGTGTTGGGTGGGGGGGTGGGGGTGGGGTGGTGTGGTTGGTGGGGTTGTGGTGGTTGGGGGTGGTGTGTGGGTTGGGTGGGGTGAGTTTTGTATGGGGTTGGTGGTTTTGGTTGGGGGGTGGTTGTGGCTGGGGGGGATGTGTGGGGTGTGGGTGGTGTTGGGTGGGTGGGGGTGTGGGGATGGGTATTTGGTTGGTGTGTGTGTGGGGGGTGTGAGTAGGGTGGTGGGTTGTTGGGGTTTTGGTGTTGTGGGTGAGTTGTTGGGTGTATGAGTTGGTAGTTGTGGTTTGTGGTGAGTTTTGAGTATTTTGAGTAAAGTTGTATTTGTTTAGAATTGGGGGTGTATGGGGTGGTGGTTGTTTTTGTATGAGGGGTGTGGTGTGGTTTGTTGTGTTTTGGTGTGATAGTTTTTGGGTTGTATGTTTATTTGTTGGGGATTTTTTTTGGGTTGATTGATGTTTTGGGTGTTTATTTTTATTGTGAGTGGATTGTTTATGATTTTTGATTGTTTTTTGTTTAGTGTAGTGTTGTTGTTTTTTATATGTTGATTGGGTTGTTTGATATTTTGTTGGTGTTGGTGTTTTATGTGTTTGGTTGAAGTGAATGTGTTTTGGTTGAGAGTTTGGGTTAGTTGAATAATGAGTTGTGTTTTTGTTGTATATGTTTGTGTGGTGTTTATGGTTTGTTTTTTTTGTTTGTTTATGTGTGTTTATGTGATTTTGATTTATGGGTGTTGTTTTTGTGGTTTATTGAGGTGTTTATGTTGTGAGATGTTGTTCTGAATGGAGTGGATTGAATTTGGGTTTGATGTGAGAATTTGTTTTTATTGATGTTGTATGTTTGTGTTTTTGGTTTTGTTGTTTATGATTTGGTGGTATGTGTTTTTGTTGTGTTGATCGAGATTTATATTGGTTGAGAAATTTTAATTTTGTATGTTGTGCAGAATGAGTTGATGTGTTTGATTGTGTTTCTTATTTGTGTTGGTGTGTTTGTGATGTTGAGATTGTGTGTTGTGGATTTATGTGAGTGATTTGGTAATCTTTGTGAGTATGTTTTTTCTGTTATGATTTTTGCGGTTTGGGAGAAATGTTTTGTTGTTATTCGATATGGTTGAGAGCGATGATACTGTGTTTGAGTGAGATGTTGTTGAGATTGAGGTTTAATGTTGTGTGTGTTGCATGTGTGAGAGATGTTGAGTATGTTAATTATGATGAGATGTGTGTGTTATGTCTTGTGTGTATATGTTGGTTTATGTTGATATAGTCGTACTTTGTTATGATGTTTAGTTGTTGTGTGGGTGATGAGAGCAAGTGAGATGTGTGTGGAGTTTGTTTTGTTTGATGTTTTTGTGAGATTTATTTGATTGTTCTGTGTTGTTTTGAGATGGTATTGTTATGTGATTTGTTTTTGTCTTATGATAGAGTGCTGTTGTGTGATGGGGGTTTGGTTGGTGTATGGTTATTTATTGTTGAGTTGTGTGATGATTTGGTGTTGTGATATTTTATATTTGTGGTTTGCTTTTTTTGTGTTTATGTAGGGTTGTGGTTTGATTGTGAGAGTAATTTAGTGGACGTTGGTGATGGTGACTATGATTTGTATGATGGTGTTTTTGGGTGTGTGGTGTGTTGTTTTCAGTTTTTTGGGTGTATGTATTGATGAGTGTGAGATCGTCGTTTTGGGTTGAATGGTTTTGTGAGTTGGGGAATGATTTTTTGGAGTATTTTAGTGGAATAATTGAGGTGGTTTAGATATATTTGAGAGTTGTTTGCTGGTCATGTTATAGGATGGGAGATGGTTTTTATTATGGTGGTATTATTGAATGATGTATGGTGCTTGATTGTGTGAATTGTTTTGTTATGATCTGGGTTTTGGAGAGATTATGGTTTGGTGAGAGTTGGGTTGTGTTGTTGAATTTGTGTATATGTGTATGTTCAATTATTTATTATTTTTTTGTATGGAGTATGATGGAGATTGTGTTATATTATATGTAGAGATTTGGTGGTCGAGATTGATTGTCATGAGATATTTAAATGATGTTGAAGTGAGAGAGTTTGAGTTTTGAGTTTTTGTTTGAGTGATTGAGATTTAATTTGATATGAGAATGTGTTTAATGGTGAGTGTTTGAGATGTTGGTTAATTATGAGAGAGGAAATTTTCCACTTACGCATTTGAACAGAAATTATGTTTAAGGTTGATGCCTTCAATATAGATAGAGACTTCACCTCAATTAATATGTCCTCAAATTTGGAATTCACATTGTACACCCCAAAAATAGCAGAAATCGCTAGACGAATACTTCACTTATACGTCTCAAAGACAGAGTGAAATGACAACGGATGTCACTTTGCTTATATCCTTTCATGCTCATCATTCATTGGCGTTCATTCTGATTGGTTGCTTGTTGATACTTAAGAATTAAAAACATTTCAAAGTCAGCATTTCAAAGACAACATGACATGTCCTCCAACAACACCAAATACCGCATTGGAGTTCTCCTCTCCATGCACGATCACAAAGGCGCTCGTTTACACCAAATCACCAAGAAAGGCGAAGGTGGGAGAAGGTGTACCAAACTGGACAATATCAGGAAGTTATCCTTACCACGGATGAGGAGAAGAGAAGTGTATGTGAAAGGAGTGTCCCGACTTACAGGCGTGAGGTGAAGTAATCTCCAGTAACGATACTGACATGTGATGGAGATGACCAGCAAGTCCGCATTTGCATCAAATATGGAGGTGGTACAACCCCAACTCCCAACCGGCGAACCGTGGCGGAGTGGCGTACATTGACAACGAGAGGGACCTGCAGAAGAACGATTAAAGCAGCTCAACTGTTTTTTGTGATCTAAGTGAAGTCAGACTCTGGGACGAATTGACATGGACGACCTTTTAAAAACATGGGCCCCCATAATAAATTTGTATTTCGTATAATCTTGCTTTCATACTGACGTACTTGAATGGGGCTTCAGTGAATAATTTAACCATGTAACACTTTTTCATTTGAAATAGTAGCACGCTTAGTTTTAACATTGCAAATCTTTATAACATTTCATTTATGGCACGATGATGGAATAGATGAAATAGTGTCAAATAAAATTAAGATAGCTTACACTTCTGATACAGGGATAGCAATCGACTGCGATCCATGTGTAAAGAGCTTGTTAGACTACGGATGGGGTTAAGTGGATGATTTAACCATGTATACATTTTCATTTGGAAATAGTAGCACGCTTAGTCTAACTTGTAAATCTTAAAACATTTCATATATACGATGATGATAGATGAAATAGTGTCAAATAAAATTAAGATAGCTTACACTTCTGATACAGGGATAGCAATCGACTGCGATCCATGTGTAAAGAGCTTGTTAGACTACGGATGGGGTTAAGTGGATGATTTAAAACCATGTATACATTTTCATTTGGAAATAGTAGCACGTCTTAGGTCTAACTTGTAAATCTTAAAACATTTCATATGGACCGATGAATGATAAGATGAAATTGTGTCAAATAAAATTAAGATAGCTTACACTTCTGATACAGGGATAGCAATCGACTGCGATCCATGTGTAAAGAGCTTGTTAGACTACGGATGGGGTTAAGTGGATGATTTAACCATGTTAACATGAATACATTTTCATTTGGAAATTGGAAATAGTAGCACGCTTAGTCTTAACTTGTAAATCTTAAAAACATTTCATATGGACGATGATGATAGATGAAATAGTATCAAATAAAATTAAGATAGCTTACACTTCTGATACAGGGATAGCAATCGACTGCGATCCATGTGTAAAGAGCTTGTTAGACTACGGAAGAGAGAAGTGTGTTATGTTGCGTGTGGCGCGTGAGTGTCCTCCCATTTCATTCCATTCATTATTTTTCGTCCCCTCTGCATTCCATATCCGAGGATATGTGGCGGGCTTGGGACCGCTTTAGCTGCATTAGAAGGTTCTTGTTTGGCCCTTTAAAAGAGCCCATGGTCGTTCTCCGTCCACCGACACCCACACTCCTCTCACTTCTGCTAAAACACTCTGAAAGAAAAAGAATAGGAGATTAGATGAGCCTACCAAAAAAAAAATAGATCATGTTGAGCGAAGCTTACTGGGAAACTTTCTTCCGACTTTTCGGGACGACGAAGTCTTCAAGCTGGTCCGGTAACGTCGCATACTCATGTGGAGACATACGGACTCCGTCGCCCTCATAACACTGCTGTGTTACGTTGGAGATCATCCGTGATGGTTGGGGGCGATCGCACACATTGTTCTCTGCTAAAGAGGGGGAAGATGGACTTACATTACACTCTCCTTTTTCGGACACTGTCAAAAACGCTCTCTGCCTAGTATCGCTCCATCTTCACCCGTCAACCTCTTATTAATAACCTTCACCTCCTCCGTCTCCTTCACCACGCTTTAGCCATCCGCTCTATCTCTTCATCCTTCCTCGACACACTCGCCTGCTGAAACTCCTCCACCAAACCTGCCTTCCTCATCAACTCGCTCCTTTCCGCCATGCCATTCCTTCCTCCTTCTTTCTCAACTCTTCCAACCTCTTCCCCTTGTTTGCCCTATACCTCCTGTCACCCTTCATCCCTTCAGCCTCTTCATCTCTCCTTCAAAGACTTTTCTATTATGTTACTTTCCAAAGCCATCACCACGATCCTTCATTTCTCACAAATACCGCCCGTGTCATACGCCTTCTTGCTGCCGTGGCGATGACGCTGCCATCGCTTAGCCACTTCCTCCCCCTCCCACTCTTCCTTCAAATCCGCTATGTCCCAAACAAATCAGTTCCCCATCACCGCATCCAAATTCAACATGTCATCCTTCCTTCTTCATATTCGCTCTCAGACTCAACTTCCTCAATTCGAACTCCTCCAATCACTCGAACTCATCCCTCACGTTCCGCATTCCCTCACCACTTTCTCCTCCAATCACGTCCTGTAATCTCGCTGCCACCGCCTTTGTCACCTCTGTTTCCCTCTCAAACACTCTCCTCTCAAACCATGCCTTGAACCCCTTCTCTCCGATGTTCCTCACTCACACGACACTGCAAATGCCGGCCTTCATAAATTCCTTCTCATCAAATCATCCCCCAGTCAACACATTCTCCGATCAAGATCACACCACAAGCCCTCAACATCACTTTCCTCTCATGGCCCATCGTTCTCCCCTCTTTTTCTTAGCAAATGTTTCTGTGAGTTCCTACCTTCTGAGAATCTTGCCCACAACTGCACTTCCCCACTAGCAATCTTGGCGTTTACTCGCTTTCGTGTATGATTAATTCTGCTAAAGGATAGAGTAAAATTTTGATAGCAAGTTGTTTATAGGATACTACTTGCTGATATGTATTGAAAAGGACTAAGTCTTTTTTCGAAAAAAACTCAAACATTTGATAGCAAGTCAGCAACGCGTTTTGGGTGTTAAGCTCAGTTGAATCCGATTACAGGCATTACTCAGAGGGGAATCCTTTAGTCCCCAGCTCCAAGGCCTCCGACCCACAAATCCCACACCTCGATCGGACAGAGCGTGCGTTCATATCACTGTGTTGGGTATCCGGGCCCCCAGTTATTTGACATGAAAACCGGTGGAGTTATATTACATTGAGGAAACGACCTCAAGTCACAGAGACTCATAAAACGAAACTGCTTGTTTTATTCAAAAACTTTAATTATTATCATTAAATATGAATTTAAATTTTTCAGTTATTTTAGTACTAACTCATAAAACGTTTATAAATAGTCTGTCACCTTCTAGCATGTATAGGCAAAACGCTGTGTCTCTCGAATGTATTTTTGAATCAAGTTCTTAATGAGGACTTGTAGAAGCAAAGTTATAGCCGTTTGAAGATTTCGGCATACTATCATCAAATGGTCAGTCATGCTATACTGACTAACCTATAAGTCTGACACCTTAGCTGATATCAGCAATGTAAAGTCAGAAGTCCGATATCGGACCTCAAGAGAAACGACTTACCTGTAGTCAGTTTCTCAACTTAGTGAAATTCCTCTCCCGATCCCGTTCTTATATACCCTGTGAATAATGCAAAGTCGATAAGAGGGGGGGGGTGGGGACGTCAGTGAAATTTCAAAATTTGATGAAAAATGTTTTGGTGACGGTCCCAGGTCGAAATTCCACACTTTGGAAAATTTTCAAAATTTTACCCATACAAAGCCACTCTGACACTTAGGATTTTTTCAGGTGAGCGAGCTCCGACCCAAAATCTTGTAACCGCTCTAACTTTTGAACGAAGACAGATAGGAACAAGCCGATTCTTTCACTGAATTTGTCTCACTCTTAGCTTTCAAACGAGCTATCGCACGACAAAATCCGTCCACTGGAAGCCAAAATCGAAGCAAGCTGTCCAGAGGGGGGGGGGGACGTCAGTGAAATTTCAAAATTTGATGAAAAATGTTTGGTGACGGTCCCAGGTCGAAATTCCACACTTTGGAAAATTTTCAAATTTTTACCCATACAAAGCCACTCTGACACTTAGGATTTTTTCAGGTGAGCGAGCTCCGACCTAAAATCTTGTAACCGCTCTAACTTTTGAACGAAGACAGATAGGAACAAGCCGATTCTTTCACTGAATTTGTCTCACTCTTAGCTTTCAAACGAGCTATCGCACGACAAAATCCGTCCACTGGAAGCCAAAATCGAAGCAAGCTGTCCAGAGGGGGGGGACGTCAGTGAAATTTCAAAATTTGATGAAAAATGTTTTTGGTGACGGTCCCAGGTCGAAATTCCACACTTTGGAAAATTTTCAAAATTTTACCCATACAAAGTCACTCTGACACTTAGGATTTTTTCAGGTGAGCGAGCTCCGACCTAAAATCTTGTAACCGCTCTAACTTTTGAACGAAGACAGATAGGAACAAGCCGATTCTTTCACTGAATTTGTCTCACTCTTAGCTTTCAAACGAGCTATCGCACGACAAAATCCGTCCACTGGAAGCCAAAATCGAAGCAAGCTGTCCAGAGGGGGGGGGACGTCAGTGAAATTTCAAAATTTGATGAAAAATGTTTTGGTGACGGTCCCAGGTCGAAATTCCACACTTTGGAAAATTTTCAAATTTTTACCCATACAAAGTCACTCTGACACTTAGGAATTCCACACTTTGGAAAATTTTCAAAATTTACCCATACAAAGCCACTCTGACACTTAGGATTTTTTCAGGTGAGCGAGCTCCGACCTAAAATCTTGTAACCGCTCTAACTTTTGAACGAAGACAGATATGAACAAGCCGATTCTTTCACTGAATTTGTCTCACTCTTAGCTTTCAAACGAGCTATCGCACGACAAAATCCGTCCACTGGAAGCCAAAATCGAAGCAAGCTGTCCAGAGGGGGGGGGACGTCAGTGAAATTTCAAAATTTGATGAAAAATGTTTTGGTGACGGTCCCAGGTCGAAATTCCACACTTTGGAAAATTTTCAAATTTTTACCCATACAAAGCCACTCTGACACTTAGGATTTTTTCAGGTGAGCGAGCTCCGACCTAAAATCTTGTAACCGCTCTAACTTTTGAACGAAGACAGATAGGAACAAGCCGATTCTTTCACTGAATTTGTCTCACTCTTAGCTTTCAAACGAGCTATCGCACGACAAAATCCGTCCACTGGAAGCCAAAATCGAAGCAAGCTGTCCAGAGGGGGGGGGGACGTCAGTGAAATTTCAAAATTTGATGAAAAATGTTTTGGTGACGGTCCCAGGTCGAAATTCCACACTTTGGAAAATTTTCAAAATTTTACCCATACAAAGTCACTCTGACACTTAGGATTTTTTCAGGTGAGCGAGATCCGACCTAAAATCTTGTAACCGCTCTAACTTTTGAACGAAGACAGATAGGAACAAGCCGATTCTTTCACTGAATTTGTCTCACTCTTAGCTTTCAAACGAGCTATTGCACGACAAAATCCGTCCACTAGAAGCCAAAATCGAAGCAAGCTGTCCAGAGGGGGGGGGACGTCAGTGAAATTTCAAAATTTGATGAAAAATGTTTGGGTGACGGTCCCAGGTCGAAATTCCACACTTTGGAAAATTTTCAAAATTTTACCCATACAAAGTCACTCTGACACTTAGGATTTTTTCAGGTAAGCGAGCTCCGACCTAAAATCTTGTAACCGCTCTAACTTTTGAACGAAGACAGATAGGAACAAGCCGATTCTTTCACTGAATTTGTCTCACTCTTAGCTTTCAAACGAGCTATTGCACGACAAAATCCGTCCACTGGAACCAAAATCGAAGCAAGCTGTCCAGAGGGGGGGGGACGTCAGTGAAATTTCAAAATTTGATGAAAAATGTTTTGGTGACGGTCCCAGGTCGAAATTCCACACTTTGGAAAATTTCAAATTTTTACCCATACAAAGCCACTCTGACACTTAGGATTTTTTCAGGTGAGCGAGCTCCGACCTAAAATCTTGTAACCGCTCTAACTTTTGAACGAAGACAGATAGGAACAAGCCGATTCTTTCACTGAATTGTCTCACTCTTAGCTTTCAAACGAGCTATCGCACGACAAAATCCGTCCACTAGAAGCCAAAATCGAAGCAAGCTGTCCAGAGGGGGGGGACGTCAGTGAAATTTCAAAATTTGATGAAAAATGTTTTGGTGACGGTCCCAGGTCGAAATTCCACACTTTGGAAAATTTTCAAATTTTTACCCATACAAAGCCACTCTGACACTTAGGAATTTTTTCAGGTGAGCGAGCTCCGACCTAAAATCTTGTAACCGCTCTAACTTTTGAACGAAGACAGATAGGAACAAGCCGATTCTTTCACTGAATTTGTCTCACTCTTAGCTTTCAAACGAGCTATCGCACGACAAAATCCGTCCACTGGAAGCCAAAATCGAAGCAAGCTGTCCAGAGGGGGGGGACGTCAGTGAAATTTCAAAATTTGATGAAAAATGTTTTGGTGACGGTCCCAGGTCGAAATTCCACACTTTGGAAAATTTTCAAATTTTTACCCATACAAAGCCACTCTGACACTTAGGATTTTTTTCAGGTGAGCGAGCTCCGACCTAAAATCTTGTAACCGCTCTAACTTTTGAACGAAGACAGATAGGAACAAGCCGATTCTTTCACTGAATTTGTCTCACTCTTAGCTTTCAAACGAGCTATCGCACGACAAAATCCGTCCACTGGAAACCAAAATCGAAGCAAGCTGTCCAGAGGGGGGGGGACGTCAGTGAAATTTCAAAATTTGATGAAAAATGTTTTGGTGACGGTCCCAGGTCGAAAATCCACACTTTGGAAAATTTTCAAATTTTTACCCATACAAAGCCACTCTGACACTTAGGATTTTTTCAGGTGAGCGAGCTCCGACCTAAAATCTTGTAACCGCTCTAACTTTTGAACGAAGACAGATAGGAACAAGCCGATTGTTTCACTGAATTTGTCTCACTCTTAGCTTTCAAACGAGCTATCGCACGACAAAATCCGTCCACTAGAAGCCAAAATCGAAGCAAGCTGTCCAGAGGGGGGGGACGTCAGTGAAATTTCAAAATTTGATGAAAAATGTTTTGGTGACGGTCCCAGGTCGAAATTCCACACTTTGGAAAATTTTCAAATTTTTACCCATACAAAGCCACTCTGACACTTAGGATTTTTTCAGGTGAGCGAGCTCCGACCTAAAATCTTGTAACCGCTCTAACTTTTGAACGAAGACAGATAGGAACAAGCCGATTCTTTCACTGAATTTGTCTCACTCTTAGCTTTCAAACGAGCTATCGCACGACAAAATCCGTCCACTGGAAACCAAAATCGAAGCAAGCTGTCCAGAGGGGGGGGGACGTCAGTGAAATTTCAAAATTTGATGAAAAATGTTTTGGTGACGGTCCCAGGTCGAAATTCCACACTTTGGAAAATTTTCAAATTTTTACCCATACAAAGCCACTCTGACACTTAGGATTTTTTCAGGTGAGCGAGCTCCGACCTAAAATCTTGTAACCGCTCTAACTTTTGAACGAAGACAGATAGGAACAAGCCGATTCTTTCACTGAATTTGTCTCACTCTTAGCTTTCAAACGAGCTATCGCACGACAAAATCCGTCCACTAGAAGCCAAAATCGAAGCAAGCTGTCCAGAGGGGGGGGGGGACGTCAGTGAAATTTCAAAATTTGATGAAAAATGTTTTGGTGACGGTCCCAGGTCGAAATTCCACACTTTGGAAAATTTTCAAATTTTTACCCATACAAAGCCACTCTGACACTTAGGATTTTTTCAGGTGAGCGAGCTCCGACCTAAAATCTTGTAACCGCTCTAACTTTTGAACGAAGACAGATAGGAACAAGCCGATTGTTTCACTGAATTTGTCTCACTCTTAGCTTTCAAACGAGCTATCGCACGACAAAATCCGTCCACTAGAAGCCAAAATCGAAGCAAGCTGTCCAGAGGGGGGGGACGTCAGTGAAATTTCAAAATTTGATGAAAAATGTTTTGGTGACGGTCCCAGGTCGAAATTCCACACTTTGGAAAATTTTCAAATTTTTACCCATACAAAGCCACTCTGACACTTAGGATTTTTTCAGGTGAGCGAGCTCCGACCTAAAATCTTGTATCAGTGAAATTTCAAAATTTGATGAAAAATGTTTTGGTGACGGTCCTAGGTCGAAATTCCACACTTTGGAAAATTTTCAAATTTTTACCCATACAAAGCCACTCTGACACTTAGGATTTTTTCAGGTGAGCGAGCTCCGACCTAAAATCTTGTAACCGCTCTAACTTTTGAACGAAGACAGATAGGAACAAGCCGATTCTTTCACTGAATTTGTCTCACTCTTAGCTTTCAAACGAGCTATCGCACGACAAAATCCGTCCACTGGAAGCCAAAATCGAAGCAAGCTGTCCAGAGGGGGGGGACGTCAGTGAAATTTCAAAATTTGATGAAAAATGTTTTGGTGACGGTCCCAGGTCGAAATTCCACACTTTGGAAAATTTTCAAATTTTTACCCATACAAAGCCACTCTGACACTTAGGATTTTTCAGGTGAGCGAGCTCCGACCTAAAATCTTGTAACCGCTCTAACTTTTGAACGAAGACAGATAGGAACAAGCCGATTCTTTCACTGAATTTGTCTCACTCTTAGCTTTCAAACGAGCTATCGCACGACAAAATCCGTCCACTGGAAGCCAAAATCGAAGCAAGCTGTCCAGAGGGGGGGGGACGTCAGTGAAATTTCAAAATTTGATGAAAAATGTTTTGGTGACGGTCCCAGGTCGAAATTCCACACTTTGGAAAATTTTCAAAATTTTACCCATACAAAGCCACTCTGACACTTAGGATTTTTTCAGGTGAGCGAGCTCCGACCTAAAATCTTGTAACCGCTCTAACTTTTGAACGAAGACAGATAGGAACAAGCCGATTCTTTCACTGAATTTGTCTCACTCTTAGCTTTCAAACGAGCTATCGCACGACAAAATCCGTCCACTAGAAGCCAAAATCGAAGCAAGCTGTCCAGAGGGGGGGGGGACGTCAGTGAAATTTCAAAATTTGATGAAAAATGTTTTGGTGACGGTCCCAGGTCGAAATTCCACACTTTGGAAAATTTTCAAATTTTTACCCATACAAAGCCACTCTGACACTTAGGATTTTTTCAGGTGAGCGAGCTCCGACCTAAAATCTTGTAACCGCTCTAACTTTTGAACGAAGACAGATAGGAACAAGCCGATTGTTTCACTGAATTTGTCTCACTCTTAGCTTTCAAACCAGCTATCGCACGACAAAATCCGTCCACTGGAAGCCAAAATCGAAGCAAGCTGTCCAGAGGGGGGGGGACGTCAGTGAAATTTCAAAATTTGATGAAAAATGTTTTGGTGACGGTCCCAGGTCGAAATTCCACACTTTGGAAAATTTTCAAAATTTTACCCATACAAAGCCACTCTGACACTTAGGATTTTTTCAGGTGAGCGAGCTCCGACCTAAAATCTTGTAACCGCTCTAACTTTTGAACGAAGACAGATAGGAACAAGCCGATTGTTTCACTGAATTTGTCTCACTCTTAGCTTTCAAACGAGCTATCGCACGACAAAATCCGTCCACTGGAAACCAAAATCGAAGCAAGCTGTCCAGAGGGGGGGGGACGTCAGTGAAATTTCAAAATTTGATGAAAAATGTTTTGGTGACGGTCCCAGGTCGAAATTCCACACTTTGGAAAATTTTCAAATTTTTACCCATACAAAGCCACTCTGACACTTAGGATTTTTTCAGGTGAGCGAGCTCCGACCTAAAATCTTGTAACCGCTCTAACTTTTGAACGAAGACAGATAGGAACAAGGCGATTGTTTCACTGAATTTGTCTCACTCTTAGCTTTCAAACGAGCTATCGCACGACAAAATCCGTCCACTGGAAGCCAAAATCGAAGCAAGCTGTCCAGAGGGGGGGGGACGTCAGTGAAATTTCAAAATTTGATGAAAAATGTTTTGGTGACGGTCCCAGGTCGAAATTCCACACTTTGGAAAATTTTCAAATTTTTACCCATACAAAGCCACTCTGACACTTAGGATTTTTTCAGGTGAGCGAGCTCCGACCTAAAATCTTGTAACCGCTCTAACTTTTGAACGAAGACAGATAGGAACAAGCCGATTGTTTCACTGAATTTGTCTCACTCTTAGCTTTCAAACGAGCTATCGCACGACAAAATCCGTCCACTGGAAGCCAAAATCGAAGCAAGCTGTCCAGAGGGGGGGGGACGTCAGCCGAAAATTTTTTCTCTCCGATTTCGCTGGAAACATCCTTCCTAACCCAAAATTTCACGTAGATTCCGAATCTGGCCTCCGTTTTCTCATCCGATGCTTCGTTTGGGCGCTACACACCAAAACATCCCAAATTCTAACTCTGTCGTTTTTTCGAAAAATGTTGAAAATTTTTTCTCTCCGATTGACTTGAAACTCACTATACAGATAAAGAATTTCACGCTGATTCCAAATCTGAAATCCGTTTTCCAATCCGATGCTTCGTTTTGAAGCTACAGCCCAAAACGTCCCAAATTCTAACTCTGTCGTTTTTCACCAATGTCCCAAAATCTTAAATGGCGTCTCACATCTAAACGAAGACAGATAGGAACAAGCCGATTCTTTCACTGAATTTGTCTCACTCTTAGCTTTCAAACGAGCTATCGCACGACAGAATCCGTCCACTAGAAGCCAAAATCGAAGCAAGCTGTCCAGAGGGGGGGGGACGTCAGCCGAAAATTTTTTCTCTCCGATTTCGCTGGAAACATCCTTCCTAACCCAAAATTTCACGTAGATTCCGAATCTGGCCTCCGTTTTCTCATCCGATGCTTCGTTCGGGCGCTACACACCAAAACGTCCCAAATTCTAACTCTGTTAAAATTTTGAAGAAAAATTTTTTCTCGCCAATTGCCTTGAAACTCACCCTACCGATGCAGAATTTTACGCTGAATCCGAATCTGGCAGCCATTTCACCATCCACGACAACCTAGACGGTCGCCCACGTCAACCTAGACGGTCGCCCACGTCAACCTAGGCGGTCGGCCACGTCAACCTAGGCGGTCGGTCACGTCAACCCATACGAGACCAACACATCCGAGTCTCACACTCTGTCGTTGCAGAGGGGGGGGAGTCAGCGAACATGTTGTGAACCCACCTGGCCGGCACACCACGACAGACTCTGTCGTTCCAGAGGGGGGGGACTCAGACCCGAAGCACCACGGCGGCCGACCACGACACTCTGCCGTTCCAGAGGGGGGGGGCGCCGGTCGAGTGTTTGTCACTTGCTTACTACTGAGGTTTGGCCAAAAATATGTGCTCGTCGCCTTCTGTATCATGTTCTCTATCCCCTGGTGTCCATAATGCAGTGCTGTCAAGAGTTGAGTTCGTTTCCGGGGAGGAATTAGGAGTTTGTCTTTCACGTAAATAATTCCATTCTTGATTGATAAATCATTCTTACAACACCAAAGCTGCTGGGACACTCCATTTGGTTGGCGACTGTCATTTCTATCAATTGCTTTGAAAAGAATCTTGAATTCTGGGTCATCTTTCTGGGCCCTTCTGATAACATCAACCTCAACCGAAACTTCTCCATCTTCATCTACCTCGGCAATCGAATAAACTCGTGATAACGCATCCGCTACAACATTTTCTTTCCCTGGAATGTATTTAACATCATAGTCAAACTCAGAAACCAACACTCTCCATCTATGAACTTTGGAACTGACGCTATCTGCTTGTAAAAGGTATTTCAAGGGTTGGTGATCTGTTAACACCGTGAATCTTTTCCCAACTAAGAAAGATCTCAGCCTCTGCATGGCCCATACAATCGCGAACGTCTCCTTATCGATAGTACTCCAACGTGTCTCTGTCTCGGTGAGCTTCTTCGATGCGAATGAAACTGGCTGTCCAGCTTTGGTCATGAGGCAAGCCCCTACACAATCATTTGATGCATCTGTGCTCAACACTAATTCCTCTTCAGACCTCGGGAGGACCAAAACGCCATCAGACAATTGATCTTTGAGCTTATTAAATGCTAGTAACGTCGCATCTGTCCATGTGATTTCTTTTCCTGATGCCAAATCGTGCAAATCTTTAGAAATTGAGGCAAAGTCTCGGACGTAATTTCGGAAATAATTGCACATTCCCAGGAAACGCTGTAACTCTTTCGGAGTTTTCGGCGTTGGGAACTGCCTTATGGTTGTCGTCCTCTCTGGATCGGGGGTAATTTTCCCGTCACTGATCTTATGGCCTAGGTATGATACACTGCTTTTATGGAAAGAGCATTTCTGCATTGTTCAAGCTTAAATTGCTATCTTGAATTCTTCGTAAAACGTCGGATAATGCCTTATCGTGATCTGCTTTATTCTTGGCGTGAATGAGGATATCATCAACATATACTGACACACCTGTTATATCGTGGAAGAGTTCATGCATTACACGCGTGCAGTAACTTACGGCATTTTTGAGCCCAAACGGTAGTCTCCGAAACTGGTATAAATTGCCGACCGCATAAAATGCGGTTTTCTCCTTATCTGATGGGTGTAGCGGCAGTTGGTAATAGAACTGTGAAAAGTCAAGTGTAGAGAACACAAAACAACCTTCTAAACGCTGCAAAAGTTCCTGTACATTTGGAATCGGGTAAGCATCACCTTTAGTCAAGCTATTCACCGGCCTATAATCAATAGCCATTCGATAGCCACCTGAGCGCTTAGGGACAATAACCGGAGCATGCCTCCAAGGGGACCTAGATGCCTCGATGATACCGGCTTCCAATAGCTGTTTCACCTGTTCCTTGCATATTTGATAGTTCCGAGGGCTCATGGACCTTACTTTGCACTGATGTGGGAGCGATTCTGGACTGACCTCAATGACTGGAGACGGCTCTTTTGTATAACAAGCTCTGCCAAGTGGCTTATCAAAAACACTGGAAATTCAGACAAGGTTTTTGGCAACAAAGTCAGAATCAAATCAGGTCCTTCTTCATTTAGCTGGATTGATCTGAACCTTCCAAGTAAATTCATTCCTATCAAACAGTCACAAGGTAGGCCTACTGACGAAGGTACAACATAAAACAAGATTTCATTACAATTTCCGCCTATTTTCAGAGGGCCGCTAATGGCCTTATCTAACTTCAAAATTCTGCCGTCAGGCAGAAGAGCCTGATGTCTAGCCTTTCGAACTCCCTTCTGAAGTCCTGCCTGATTTACAAACTCTTGTGACAATAAAGATATCGTGGCACCTGTGTCCACTATGCCCCGAACAGATATATCATAAAATTGGCACCCAACTTCCTTCAGCTCTCCTCTCTCAATGTCATCCAAATCCGAAATAATAAAAAGAGAGGCAATACGACTAGTCCCTGGACTGGAATCTCTCTTTGGCTGTTGCATGCGCAACAACTTAAAGCAGTTCCTCTTAATGTGACCGGGTCGCCGGCAGTAATTACAGATGATTCTCTGGTCTTGTTCACTTCGGCGTGGTGAACTAAATCTAACACTTCGCCTAAAGTCACTGGACAACCTATTCTGTGGTGAATTACTGCAGGATCTGACAGCAAGAATTCCAGAATTTCTCGGCGCATGCTCAGTTGGCTTATCTCTAGATTTCATTTCCTCTATCTTGTCACTGGTACTTTCAAACGTGATTGCATGTGTAACTGCCTGGTCCAATGTCAGGTTGTTAATCGACAAAAGTCTCCGACGAAGTTCATCCGAATTGATTCCTAGTATCAACTGGTCCCTTATATTTTGGTTAACTACAGTATCAATTGTCTTGTTTTCAAAATCGCATTTTTTCGCGACAATATGCAACTCATTCACGAACGACGTTACCGGACCGGTACCTTGCTCAAGCTTCCTAAAACGATACCTCTCGTAAGTAAGATTGCACTTGGGAACAAAATATGAGTTCAACGCATCTATAAACTTTCCATATGGATCTGTGCTAACATCATATGTTAACCCCGCGATTACTCTAACGGCATCTTCCCCGATGCAATTAAGAAGCAACGCGTGTTTCTGTGGAGAATCCAACTTGCAACTTATTTCTACTACACTGAGGTAGTTCTTAAAATTGTCTATCCAACGCTGAAACTCATCTGGGGAACCTGATACTGACAGATCCTTAGGAGGTTTGCCTAAAACTGACATTTTCGAAAACCGGCTGAAGTTATGTCCTTTCTCATAAACAAATAATTCTATGTATATATATATATCCTATATATAAATCAATTGTGCAGCCAGAAAATATATTCCTGCACGTGACGCCACTGTGACTCTTCTATAAAAGGTACATGTTGAAATATACAGAAGTCAAGAGTCCAGTGCGAAGTTCACTTTTCTATTGAAACACATATTCAAATGTTTACAATCCATGATAACATATATATTTAGTACAGATAAACATCACAAACATCATGAAGGTAGGAGCTTTCACTATTGAATCGTTCAATGAATTCCATATTTTAATGACGCAGAAGAAAAACAATCCACTGAGATAGTTCGAATTAACTCTTAAGACTGGCACAATCTGACAGCTGCTACGTGATTGACCTCGAGTAATTTGAGATGAAAGGTGGGTGGTAAAGAAAGAGTTGAGAGACAAGTCGAAATGATTATAGTACAGTTTATACAAGAAGTACAAGTCTATCAAAATGCGCCTATATTCTGCGCCTATATGCATATGAACCCTAATTATTACGCTAGGTATATCGACGACATAATCATCGGACCTTTCAAGAAAAATGATGGTAGGATAAAGAATATCACTGAAGTTTTCAAATATCTCTGATGATATAAAATGTATAAATTTAGCTGTAATAAATGCGACGCGATCTATGTCGGTCAAACTAACCGTCCTCTCATTGATAGATGTAAAGAGCACCAGCGCGACATTAACAATAAGAACAAAAAGAACGCTCTTTATGAACACTGCAATAAATTTCACTTGGGTTATGACGTTTTGTCTATAGATGACTTTACAATAGATATTCTACAAAGTTTATATACTGTAGACAAAAGTGATAATGCTGTCGACTGTAGAATAAGCAAAGCTCGTCAGATTGACATTACAACCGCAAACATGAATTACCGAATTTCTGATCTAGTGGACGCACCTCGAGCTCATTGCAGCTGATTTTTAAGATATCACTTGAGATACTGCATTTTCCAACCTTGAAGTGTTCGTGACACGAAGCGTCGTTATAATTTTTTAGTTTTTAGAATTTTTGTACCTTGAAAGGAAATAAAAGGGAGATAAGTAACATTGTTCTTGAATATGGCAAAGATGCATTGTGATTACAGCCATGTATCAAGTACAGTAGAACCTCCATATTATGGACAGCGTCGGGACTGCGCCTTAGTGTCCGCATTTTAGAGGTGTCCGCAATATGGAGTTACCGGTGATTATACGAACATTATTCGGGACTGAGCTTAACTGTCCGTAATACGGAGGTGTCCGCTGTATAGAATGTCCGCAATAAGAGGTTCCACTGTATTTGTAATTTTCATATTTGAGTTCCTTGTATTATTCACATGCAACCAGGTGGTCAATTCATGATTTGGGAGAAATCACGAACAGGTTCCATTAAAGAAATCTTGCGGTTTACTGTGATCTTTTTAGGTAGACGGATATTTCTGTTTAAACGGCAATCTATTTAATTCCTAGAAGGAGTCTTGCTGCATGGTGTTGCAATTTCGAGTACAATCATGATTTCATTTTTTTCTGATGCACCATGAAGCTGAGAGATGATAAGCTTGCCATGAAGATGATCATATACTATCTCTGATCATCTGCTTGCAAGTACAGCCATGTTTCATCTGTATGATGTATTCGAATTTTAGCTATGATAAGTTTACTTGAAACGGCAATGTTGTACTCGATTCGGAAGTTTTGTATATGAGCTGCAGATAGCCATAGGATTAATTTACGTTAGGTTTAGTTTTCATTATGCTGTTGATATTGCAAAATTGCATTTTAAGCGGGAACGCTTCACCTCATTTCGGTAATTCTGCTGTTGGAATATCAGCGATGAACTCGAGGCGTCAATGCGGTGAACGGTAGTTGAAATGTCTATACTTAATATGAAGCTGATGGTTAGTTTCTTGAACACGGTTGCATATATACCTAGCCAGAACTAGGCCCTATGCCGTAATTAATAAGATAAAAATGACGTGCATGCTAGATAAACATGAATATAAGAGCAAGCAGCCCCTACAACATTGAAACGTTTCCGTTATGTTTCAAATTAGTCTCAATACGTCTCATTATGTTCCCCAGACACAAAATGTCGGGTTGAGAGTTTTAAGAAAGGTATAGTATAATCTAAGTAAAATTAGACCATATTGAATGATCATTTATTAGTTATTGATCTTTTAACTGATGTATCGAGGTATAATGATTATTCGTCTCTTTTTCGTTCCCGCACGTCTCGATAAGTTTCATTTCATTCACCATCATCCAACACCTTGTTGATATTTAATGTGAGGTTTTTCATAATCAGAAGACCACATATTATGATAAGATTCACATTAAATTAAGCTCATTACTCTAGTTTGTCTGACACGTAATGAAACGAATTGAGACTTATTGAAACGTTTGTTTTATAAGTTTCAATTGGTCTCAATTTGTTTCATGCGAAACTTTAACTTTAAAATGAGGCATGCCTGAATTACCGTATAAATTTGTCGTAATTCCTTTTCAAAAAAATCTGATACGATTTGATAATGAATTTGGAATATAAGCAATTTATTTACGATTCGTTCCTTCACAATTTGATATATATGATCAATGTTGATCTATTAAATTGTCGTGACTTTGGTTGCTGGACACGTCAAAAACTTCGGAAGTCTGCTTTACACTCAATTTGAATACGCAAAAATTTTACAGCATTTACTATGCTCATGGAGTTCTATATGTAGTCTATATATGATTTAAAAATTCATCATTGGTTTCTACCCATGCATTTCTTATATTAATAGGATTCATGCTTGGTATCAGAAGAATCACAATTTTGCGACTACATTTGGAATAGATTATAATTGCAACATTTTGATATTATCATACAGTACCTAAGTCTTTTTACGGCTGTGCTTATTCGATGCATGGACTGAGTCTGTCTTTCGATGATTTACGCAGCTTTAAGATGAAGCGGTCATAGTGTACCCATCGCATTTCATTTCCGAATAGAGGAGAACTGCGCACAGATAATTTCCCCACTCCCGCCTGAGCGACTGATACCTTCAATCGACGCCTCACCATCGATAATCACATGACAGCGAGAAGGGAAACGTGCAAACGGTCTTCATTTCATTCCTGGCTACTCTGCGCATCGAACGTGATTCATTTGTCTAGCATTACGATTTTAGTGAAACGTCTACGACTTAGACCAAATTTTCTTAAACGACGCCTTGATCACCATCTTTTCTTTGGACATTTAGAGGAACTCAAATTCCGCGAACCACATTCGACCTCCACAATCAATTTACAGGTCATTTATTTTGTCTTTTCAAGTTGTAGACTAAGCTTTTACCGTTATCATCTTACAAAATATTTTGTGATTTGGTTTACTTCATATTTAGTGACTTGACTCTATTTCCTACATTCGTCGCTGAAAACCAGGGCTTTGAATGTCATCTCGTGATAGTTTGATGCATTCTGACCACAAAATGTGTTTGGATTAATATTAGCAATTGCCATAGCTTACAGGTGAGATGTCTATACTCCTTTCATTGCCTAAGTTTAAATGAATTAATTCTGTACTATACACGTATTTTCACGAAATTATATGATTTACATTTTGAAACTTCATGAAATCACAAAAAATAAAAGAAAAATGATCTTTGTTGTCAATAAAACGATAGCGTCATCTGATATCAATTAATTTGTTGCGAATTTCTTCACTCTTGAATTCTATCCGAGTCAGATTGCTTCCTCACGCCTAAGATAATTTATCATAATTAGAGGCTTGCATATTCCGAATGTTTTGTAATCCTGGAATACTATGTGGTAAATGACAGCGATCGCCAGTCGCGGGTATAATTTAATTATTATTGCTGAGACTACTGTTATAAATACGTACGTGTACACAATTCTTAATGTTTATGGACTAGTGCATGCAATGTGTTATGATTATACGTGCATCCATTTGTCGAAAATCTATTTTTTATTTCCTCCAAAGTGCCACATGAGTGTAATTTGAACCAGTCGGATGTGGATTAATTGTGCCATGTTAAGTCCTCATGCAAATTGAGTGCAAATCCATGTATCTATGAATTGTCCCATCATCTTTTTAAAACTCTGTTTCATTATCTAAGAAAAAGACTTTCTGAAATTCTCTGTAAATGTTTTAATGATGTGAATTGTTTTTTAAAATAAGCTTATACTATGAATGTTAACGAATTGTGCCATTCGAAAGATGTTTTGCAAACTTATGTTTTTTGCTTATAAAACAAAATCTTTATTGTGTATTTCAGAGAAAGAATCGCTGACCTATAACAATCAAAACTGAAAATATGAATGGATTTAACCAAATCAATTCATCGAGTCCGTCCATATGGCAAGGGAGAATCTTTTGATCACTGTGTAGGCCTGGCTTTTTTCTGAGAGGTGAGTGATTTCTTGCATATTTTTGTCACTGTCTCCGAACCCCATCCCAAGTCCTTAAACCCCATTCCAAGTTCGTAAGGCTTGGCAGTTTAATAGCTGGTAAGAGGATAATTTTTGTATCACTTTATCTTTTACCATCGATTGTACTGAGTGGTGAGTGGACTGGAGCTGGTTAGCACTTTTGTACGACAACTCTGTTTTTTCTTTTATTGTATTCCATCTATTTAATATTGTCATTGGTTTGGGTATCTCCATCCATACTAGACATTAGTCGCATTGGCTTAGTATAAATTTGAATTACATCTATTAACATCTTCTCGATCAATTGCATCTCAATGAAATCATATAACGGGCTGATGTGTTCAAGTTTTCTGTTATTAGATGGAGGCTGGACTGGTTAGTCATTTAATGTTTCCATGTATTCTGTTTTGATAAGCGATATTACATCACCTGCTCATCGATCAATTGCAGGAAACACAAGGATCTCAATGAAGTCATGTAACGGGCTGATGTGTTTAAGTTTTCTGTTATTAGATGGAGGCTGAAGACATGGTAAGTCATTTAATTTTTCATCAATGTCTGTTTCAACTGCGACACAGTCCATGATGCTGTCAATTTTAGAACTCGCATCTAAGACTGCTGTTATTGTTACACAGACGTGAGCGGCGAACATTTTATTTTATCGAACTTGAATTGCTTCCAATAATTTATCAAAAATGTATCCCTGTAACATTCTAACAAAGTTTCATGGAAACGTTTTGAAACGTTTTTTTGAAACGTTCCGTTACGTAAACATAATGTGCAAGCGTTACGTATCGGAGACGTTTCCTGAAACTTATATGGAACGTTTCCGAAACGTAACGTTACGTCACATTGTTGATGGGGCAGGTAGACATGCATTCCTTCTACACGATGCTAATTACATATTCAGTTTAGTTACTCAGCACATGACCTTAGACTTTATAAAACTAAAACCATTAAGTGCCTTAGAGACGTAGACCTGCAGGGATGCGTGGGACAAAGTTAGCATCAATGTGAGCTACAGTACTCAAAGAGAGATGCAGTCTTGAGCCCATAGTCCAAAAATGCTTTCTTGAGTGAACGATTATCTAGTCGAAATGCCTTAAAAATTGCCCTGATTGTTGGGGAAATAATTGGATGTTTTGGATTATTTGTCATGACAAAAGGAATAAAAGATTGATTGTCATTCTTGGTATCTAAATTTTGTTGATATCCATTATTTGAATTCAATACTAAAAGAAGATGAACGAACCATAGAGTAAGTATATTAGGTAGAGTGGTAACCAAGCATGCCGGCACGGGGTGGGCAGGGTGGGCAAAGCCCATGCTGCCCTTTTCACAGGGTGGGCAGGGTGGGCAATGCTGCCTTTTTACAGGAGGGGCAAATTGCCTTTTCACGGGATGGGCAAATTTGTTTAATTACCTATATTACGCTCGTATATTGCCCTTTTTTCAAGTACGCTGTAAGTGACTTCAATTAGGATGTTTCCTTTAGACAGGATGGACAAGTTAATATGTGTCGCCTTTTGGTTGACAGAGTGGGCAAGTTGATCAACATGATTGCCGTTTTGTAGGGTGAGCAAATTGATCTATTTTGCCCTTTTACATGGTCGGCATAAGTTATTAATGTACATATGTTGCCTTTTTTACGAGTACAAGGTGGGCACGTGTTTCTATGTTGCCTTTTTGCGCGGCGGCCAAGTTATTCTATTGTGTCTTGCATTTTGGCAGGTGCAATTTGCCATTGTGCAATTTGTAGAGGATGGGCAAATAGAAACAATGCTGACTTTTCACAAGGCGTGGGCAAGTCTGCGGTCACATTTACAAAATAGGTAATGTCATACAGTTGGGAGACGCGCGAAAAGTCGAAAGGAATAGTGAATCAATTGAGGGACACCTTTTTGATCGCTAGCATTAAGTGCTCATACGACGTGATCTGTATAATGGAGAATATTTCCAGGACTACTCAAAGATCTGATGTTAGTGCTCAAGAAGCGAATTTCGTCATCAATCTTGCGAAGCAATGATTCAAAGAAATGTGCTCCAATGACGAAGCTAGTAAGATATGGAGTCATGCAGAAAAGCTACAAACAGAATTAGGGGACGAAATGACAGATAGCATCATGGAGAGAAAGGAAAGGAGAAAAAGAAAACTGCCAGAAATATTGTCCGAAATGACAGACCTGCCTGATATTGATACACCGGATACAACGTTCCAATCTTTTTCCCAGAAATATTTTGATTTGATCAATTTGATTGACGGAGCAATGCAGAGAAGATTCTCCCAAAATGATTTGAAAATATTAGAAGATATTGAAATAGCCCTGATAGACTCTGTAAATGGCAAACTCGAGAAGGAATCATTTGACAAAATATTTCCAATTGTGTCCAGAGTAATGAAGCTTCAACAATCTCGCAAAGCAGAATCTGAAGAAGAACTAAAGGGTTTGCCAGTCCTCCTCAAAATGAGAAATGAACAGATCAAACCAAGAATAAAGACGGTTACAAAGATATCAACAATTTGTGATATATTTAACGCAATGCCAATGACGAAAAAAAGCTTGCTTGTTTTTCTTGTTTATATCATTAGAGTTATCACAGAGGTTTATATTATATTGTTTGATATTTTGTACATAAATAGATCATAATGATTTGATCAAATATTTTATTTTTGAATATTTTCCGTATCAAAGCTGGATACCGGTGTCGTGAATAACAATAACCTTACAGTTAAGTACACATTAAGAATATCAAGTTTAAGTCACTGTATGTAAAAGTGTATATAGAACCTACAATATATGATTCGATTTCGGTTATATCACATTGTCATATTTTTAAACCTCATATTTTCACACGTTATTTCATCGGAATAGAACCTACTTATAATATTGTTAAATCATGGCATTATGTTTATGCATTTGTTAAAAGAAACCTCTATATAAGATCATTTGAACTCCGTATTCATTTAAGCAGAAGAAAAGGAATTCAAAAATCACATATAAAGTCAAAATTTTCAAATAAAAGTTCCCATACTTGAGATACAAATAAAGGTGCCGATACCGATGCGAACATGCAATACTATGGACTACTAATTGTTATTGCAAAGCGATGATTATCATGCTCCGATGTAATGAAATCAAGCTCGATCTACAACGTTCTACACCACGCCTAGTATGGAAATCCGCGCGATTCGCGCGGTAGGGAAACTAGTAAGTGCTTCCTGGTCTATGGTTATATAATTTAAATAAATAAAGGCGTATAAAATAGTCCAATTTCTTGTATATAGGTGTGCATATGCAAAATGCCTTTTTTTATCCTTGCCCATGCTGCCCCTTTTACGTGCCGGCATGCTTGGTGGTAACTCCGCATTTATTAAATCCCCAATGTGTATACACTTTCGATTCTATTAAATGAACGCGAGGGGGATATAGTTAGTAATTGTTACCAAATGTAGATATGCACATTTTTGCAGTTTTGAAGAAATTGCCACGGAATTGAGTGATCATGATAGTAATGCAGAAAGAATGATGGCATTTTTACAGATTCTCAGTGTCATGACAGCCTTGGAGATTTAATGTTTGCTAAATTAGCAACTCGTGACCTGCTATTACTGTCATGCTCAACCTCAAGGGTATTTTCTTCAACGTGATCATATCACAAGCAACCTGCCACTGGCAGAGCAAAATCACATAAGCAAGGACAATGATTTCAATTAACTTTGAAAGATGTAAATGGGTCCACATCACTATTCAGATTCAAGAAATGAAACATGAATTTAGTGAATCATAAAATCATGCAGGTGAAAATTGAAATGAAAACTTGAAATTTCAGTCAAGAAAGGACGAATGATATCGCGACTTTTCATGAACACTTTAATTATAATGCGGTTCATAAAATTCCCTTGATAATCAGCTTAATTTCCGCTCAAATATTTCTGCTCAAATAATTTTTTGGACCATGGGAACGCAATCTCCGCAAAAAACCTGAATCTTTTGTTATAAAAATTTTCACTGAATACAGATACCGTTTTGAGTCGACACATATATCCCTACTCTATGGAACAAACTAAAGACATATTCCAAAACTCAAATTCATTATAAGAAAACGACAACCAAAAAGTCTGAAGGGAATTTTATGCAGTTCTACGTGAACAACAATTAAAATGTATTCTGTAATGAAATATGAAGATCCTATGTGTGGAACTTGCAATTATTTAAAGGAAGGATCCTCATAATTATGATCTTAATGGAAAGATTTTTGCAATAAAAAATGGCATGTCATGTTGAACGTAATTACATGCCACGGCTGCAACCAATATTACATTGGCGCGACTAAAAATAAAATGAGGTGCAAAACAAGAATTCACAAACAACAAATGAACAGCCTTACTTATAGACAGATAAGAGTAAGTAAACATTTAGATGTATCTAGACAAAAATCTTTTTCTATTTCCCCTTTTATAAGATGTTTTCTGGTTGTGATTTAGAAAGAAAAAACAAAGAAAATTACTTCATAGAATCCTTTCATCCATTACTCAATTCCACTTAACTATCTTATCCTCAACAGAAATCTATGTTGCACATAAATCTATCACTTTGAACTTGTATGTTGTATGTTCCAAAATTTCCATGTTACTTCTAATGACCTACTTCATGATCTATATTTCAAATTTTGTAAATGGCATGTTATCTGAATCTCATTACTTATAGAGCATCTGAAGAAAAGAAAGCGCTTATGCTTATAAGTAAAAGTCGTGTGTTTTTATTAAAATTTCTCCATATAACTTTCTCCGGTTGCTGAGTATAGATATTAATATTTTTCTTGTTTTATATATATGTATACATTTAATAAATAAGGTCCCAATGCTGAACCTTGTGGAATCTCTGATGTGGCGCTAAACAACGGGAAAAGGGATCCATTGATATTGACGCGCACCTTGCTGTAAACCAAATAAGAATGACGCCACAAAATGAAACCGCGTTCAATTACACAGTTGATCAAATAATTCAGAAATTTGTTGTGCTGTAGGCTAACTGATCGAAAGCTTTCACCATATCCAGACAGATTATGTGCACTTGTTTCTTGTTTATCTAAGACATACTTGCTTCGTCATGAATCTCAATTAAAGCGCTGGTTGCTGATCCCAGTGGGCGAAAATTATGTTGTTTTGCACCTTAAAGTTTGAGGAGTGAATCGTGGATATGTCGGAGAACAATTTTTCTCAAAAACTTTTTATTGTAGATATTACAGAAATTGGCCTGAAATCACGCACCGATGGGTGACTTGCTTTGGGAATAGGCGAGACATAACTGAGTTTGAGTTGTTTTGGGAGCTGTCTGTCTCTCTGAAATAAAGCGATTGAAAATTCGTACAAAGGAATACTTAACCATTGAGTGCCTTTTTTCAACAAGCGTGGTGGTATTCGATCAGGTCCTGCGGAGATTTTCACAATTTAGGTGAATAGCCTTTTCAAACACGTCAGCTTCTGTAATATGAAATTGAAAATGTTCATTAGAAATGTTAGCCAACACATCATCGGGTTCATGTTTGAAGTTTTCATAAAACATTTTTTGACATTTCGAGAAGATTTTCAATGCCTTTTATTAACTGTTCGAAAACATTCAGCTTCTTGTTTCCAAGAGCTTCATTTGCAGTCGACCTAATACATGCTTTTTTAATTTAACTTGTTTCGAACCATTATTACAATATTACTTTTATTAAGTAACCTAATTTTTCATCATTATTAATTATTCATTTAACATAATACAGTATAATAATAATAATTTCTTTAACAGCGTTTGTTGCTAATCTTGAGAGCACAGATAACCGCAAAACAAACCATTCATGCTATAAAATGGTATATACACGTTACACTTCATGTGCATAATTACTTGGGTTTGCGAGCTGGAGATTAAATGTACGGGCTTTGACGGGACGCGGGATGGGCTTCAGTTGACTTCAGGCTGCTATATCGCGGCCGGCCTGGACCGTGAAATCTCGGTCTGCATCCAACTCTGAATTTCTTACAGACACCTACCATATATTCCACAAGTCCATCGCTCCCTACTTTGCAGATATTGCCAGCCCTCTCTGAAGTGCAGTCATGCGCAATTCGGAATTCTGCATTCATTTTTAAGCGACTGATTCAACATTCATACGGGGTCATATGTATATCCTTCTCTCAAACAATGCACATCATGGCAATTGACGGAAGCAAGTTAGCCACTCCTTAAACCATATTATGTCATATGGCGTGCATTATCAAATGTCTAGCATTTATAAAACTGATGGCTGATATATTTCATCAACAACCACATAATATTGCATTCCATGTTATTCATTTTGTAGAATAATGAACCAAATAAAGCAATAAATAGGATGGATATATAGATGGAGTAGATATATATAGGATGGAGTAGGAAGGTGTGAAAAATGCGGATGTAAAATTCTAGGGTACAAATATGAGTGCATGAGAGGAAATTTTGAACTTTATACGGAAGAACGTTGGATAGTGATTCCTGAGTCACTTTTGGTTTAGACGCATTTCTGACAAGCCTTCACCAAGTGTCGTCCAGACTGACATTACAGATCACATGTACCTATAATATACCTATAGGTATAAGCCTAAGTTTTCACAGTAGTGAATGTCAAGATGATACATCAAATGATTGTGACAAGAATATTCAAAAATGTTGCATCACAAAAAGGATGACTAACATGTAGAAGCTCCCACATCATAGTGCCATGAATTGACAATGAGAACGCTGCCATTTTTCATTTGCTATACTGTATATTCTCTTCACGTGTCGTGCAATGTGAAGTTTCACCTTTAACAAAACTCTCATGAAGAAACTGTGAGAAATGTAATTTACAGGTATAAAGAGTTGCTATACTTAAATTTTCCTCTGCATTTCTGCATCGTCACTTCTTTCATCACACATCACATACCCAGTGGCGTCTTCTCCGTACCTGCGAGGCCTTCGGCGCATCCTAAATAATAATTTACCAACATTTATAAAAATGAAAAGTGTCATCATTCATTATATTTCATTTAAATTCGATAGCTTCTCGTGGTAGCTGTCCGTCTCAAAATCAGACGCTCAACCTCAGAGTGAACAGTTTTACTGCGCGTGCACGAACCACAGCTGTTTTCTTCTAACGATTAGACACACATCTACTCGTGTGTTCAGCTGGTTCAGACGGAGCGAAAGAGAGTTGTGTGCATGTGAGGTAGCAAGCGCACGCGCCCGCACCAATATTGGCTTTCTCGATAGACATGATGCTTTGCCTTCTCCAATTTTTACAATGAAATTCTCCATTATTCTTGATCGAGGCTCGGTACTTAAATATAGAAAGGGAAACGCAATCCAATTGTTCCAGTCCAGGGGCGTCGCCAGGATTTTTCGAAGGGAGGGGCGGTCTAGACCCCAATCGGCACGGCCGGGCAGGGGTTTCTAGCAATCAAGCACAATCAAGCACTTTAATCCTCTTCTGCCTGGGGGCTCCATCAGCCCTGTGTATGTATTTTTTGATATCTCAGAAATTGATATCTTCCACTTGATCCTAATTGAAGTTTTGAAGGTCACTCCGAAGAGTACTTTTCCAAAAATTGTAATTTTTGAATTCACTGTCTAAACATTTTTAGTAAAATTATTATTTCAAGCAAGTAACTGCTATTAGTCTTGCATACAAATCGAGTTCGCTGACCACAAATCTGATATCAGAGTTTCAAAAACGGAACCCTATGTTGTGTCATCTGGATTTCCATGAACATGTGTATTTTTCAACATGTTGCGCCTTGATAAAGCACTCAATTTTTGCTGTAAATGAAATATTCCGTTGTGAATGATCATTGATAAAATCATTTAATTAGTTTATTAAATTTTTTGAAAACATTGTCATCTTACTAAACCATTTGGCAAACAATGAAAACAAATACAATAAACGAGTAATTGATCTTAATCTTTTCAAGTAAAATATCAATCAATCAATGTTAGACCGTCTGCTGTATCCACACTTTCATGAACAAGGCAATCAGGAAAAAGCAAATATTACAACCAAATGTGTTCTTTAAACGGTGTAAGATATTATCAAAACATAATGAAACCGATGAATCGTAAATCCCTCAATATACTTATAATCGCACTTATACAGAGCTTTCTTCTCATTGCCTGTCAGGGAGGTTTGTGTCTCATAGATGTTGGCCTCAAATAACAACAACGTTCAGACAATAAAAATCAGACGATGAAATCACATTTACGAGAGCTTTGACCGAAGTTAGAAATGACTGCCTCGATATCGACAGGTATATCATCATGAACATAAATCAACGTGAGTCCGGTTATGCGAGACTCACCCATCGTCGACCGCAAGTCATTTTTCAAAAGTTTCAATGCTGAAAATGATCTTTCAGCAGTTGCAGTTGTGCAACGTCGTTCGGGTTAATACGCATATAAAAATACAACAATTTCGTAATGTTGTTATGGTACTACATTGCGACAATATAATCTGGTAATGTATATCGTGCACAATGTTGTTTCAGAACAACATTATAAAAAATTATGTTCCTCTGCATTTCTCTGAATTTTGCTCCAGTATATGATTTTATGGACCAATTAAAGCTACCTAAGTGACAAAAAAATTTTTTTTCAGTTTTATTTAAAAATAGTGAAAGAAAGGGTTAACGCTCGCACTGTAGTGTCCATTCGGGATGACTGGGGACTGAGGCTGTGGCCACTGGCTGTGGCTGATGCCGATTCTCAATACTGTATTAGATAATCATCTGTACATTGATGGTAAATAGATTAGGGAGCTTAGGCAGCGAAATAACCTGATCGCCACGATATGACCGCCTGCTGCGCACGCCGTAACACTTCACACAGGAAACTTTCTGCTCATCTGTCGTTATCATTACAGCATTTTTTCTCGCCTTGGTCATAGTTGAAGTCATCATCAATTGGACAGTTAAAGTTACTCCCAGGTGAGGGGGGGCGGCCGCACCTTCGCCCCCCCTTGCCGACGCCCCTGTTCTAGTCCTTCGTTTCTCGTCGGAGAGGACACTACGTCAACAATAGCAGCTGACTGACGTTCAGATAAGACTGTGATCAGATGATGAGCGTTCGCCAATGAATGCAGAGTAATGCATTTGACTCGAACACCCAGATTCCGTAGAATTCCATAATTTGTTTTTGCGTGATCGATGTGACGCTATGTTTAGTACTGTAGATGAGCTCATAGCCTCGCATTTCGTCCGAAGGGAATATACTGAAAAGATGACAGTCGTCAAGCAAGATAGGCCAACACCTGATTTAAAAATTGAAAGTACTCACAGAGAAAGAAATAAGAGATACACAAGACATTTTAATGCATCAAAGTTCAAACACATGAGTGGCTGACCAGCCATGAGAAACGCAAGAAACTGTTTCCCTTCCTCCTTTTTTCTCGAGAAAAGGTGGTCTGGACAGAGAGGGGATATAGTAATCTCAGCTCCTTGAGTAGGGCGGTTAGGCGACATGAGCAATCAACCTCTCATGTGCACATTCACTTGGCATTAAAAAATGTTCGGGAAATTGTTATTAAAAATTCATCTTTTATGAAAATTAATGTTATAACATAAAAAAGTCTGGTATAGAAATAGTATTCCAATGCCGAACGAATGTCTGTGGTCTGGGAGCACGCGACGCCACTGCACATACTCATTTCGTGTCAACTGCCCTCCGAAATAAAAATAACTTCAAATGCTAAAAAATAACTTTAAAAAAATAATGAAATCGTCAAATGCTCTCCGAAAGCCGAAATAAAATCAGGGTTGCACTCGACAGCAATGTCTGTGCCAATTTTTGCAGCTCTGCCTTATTAACAAGAGTATTTTCTTAAGCGTGATCACATACCTGCAACTGAAAGAATAAAATGACATGATCAAAGACGATGATGATTGACTTAAAAAGATATACATGGGTCCACACTTCCATTCAAATTCAAGAATAATCTTAGTATATATTAGTTAATATAAATTTAGTATATAAGCATAAACCAAAATTATAAAATCATGCCGATGAAAATTGAATTCAAAATTCAGAGATTTCAACCAAAAGACACAATGAGATCTTAATTTTTTCCATGAAGACTTGAATGCAGTTCATGAAATTTCCTTCATATTCAGTTTTAATTTCTGCTTTATTAAGACACCTGTTAGTAAATGTTCATTCCTTTTGATATATAATATGTTTCATACGACCTATATATGGTGATTTTACGTCAATAGTATGCACTATAAATACAGAAATAACTGCCACAAATTTAGTTTCTTAAAAAGTGATAAAATATTTTTTATACCGCAGGAACGTAATCTCCGCAAAAAAACTGAATCATATGATATAAAATTGTTCACTGTTTGCTGACATTTTGTTGAGTTGACACTCTACCTACTGTATACTTATTCTATGCACTGCTTATAGCACAAAGCTTATTACTTACGAATCTATTGTGAGTAGTGTTTATATGATGCTTCTATCATTTACATCATGATTACATAGATGCATTTTTAGATGCTGGGGCATGTTTGTAACTTCACATGTGCTTTGTTAGTGGTCTGTGAGTGATTTGAATGTATCAAAATGCTCAACTTTGCAAGAAATTGACAAAAATCACAATGACCAAAAAATGGTCAGCTTAATCCACAGAGTGGTCATTGGAGATCATTTGAATCTGAGGATCAGTAAGTGTCCTTTTCGCATCACTTTTAAGAAAAAATGGCGATTTCTATCGTGCTCAGGGAAGGACGGCATCGTGGAAGGAATTTAGGTTTTGTGTATCATTCGTTGTTGTAGACAAGATGAACAGCCTGACAACAAGATAAGATAACAGATAAGATGAACAGCCTCATCAAAATTGAGAGCACCTACTTCACTGATGAAATCCTCAAACGAGTCCTTGGTCATTCCGTCTTCTGAATGGTGCAAAGTCTGGGAGAAAAGCAAAAAAAAAGAAAAGTCGATGTAAGATTCTTTCCCTCTGACCGCACTGCCTGTTGTCTACACCAGTGTTTACATATGTGTACTTTGGTCTGCACACAGATCACCATTATGTTCTTGCTGTCCAGACGTCGAAACCGCATTCGTCAATGAATGCGGTGTTCCTCAGGACTTCTTCCGTTAACCGCATGAATTCCTGCCTCTGAAACACATCGAGATCCCGAGGGGAAAGGAATACAACCCCCTCCTCAACCTTGCAAGCAAGAAGTTGATGAAGTTCTCAGTGGATTAGAAAAGTATTAGGAGTAGCTGAGTTATCTCAGCGGAGATAACATTCCAGCGGTCCAATAATATTTGATCACTTTTAAGAAGCTAAAGTTTCGCCAATTTTTCCCGTGTTTATATACAAGTGATGTGAAACCACTACATAAGTAGCATGAAACTTATGAATATCAAAAGGAATTACTAACAAGTATCTTAATTAAGCGGAAATTGGGCTGATTTCAAGGAAACATCATGAACCGCATTATGATGCAAATCTCCACGAAAAGGTCGAGTTCTTGTCGTGCTTCTTGACTGAAGCTTCAAGTTTTTAATTCCATTTTCATCGGCATAATTTTATGATACAGTATATTTCCAAAAGTGCAAAAGTTTGCATACTCACTTGGTCGGAGTAGTAAGATGAATGAAAATATCCGTTTTTATTCAAGATAAAAAAGAAAATTACAGAGCCCAAATTTTCGGCGCAGCCTTCAGCACGGGTGTCAAGCGCACTGTTTTTCAACGCACAAAATGAGCATTTATTTGTGGATCTTGGACAGAAATCTCAGCAGCTTCCACTTTAAGTCGGTCACTGGTAAACTTGAGATTTCTATGAATGATGCTCCCTTTTATGCTTGCAGCATTGACGAGCTGTCACCTTTTAAGTGTTGAAATACTGCAGAATTCTCCTTACTCAAATATTCTTTAACACGAGAATGTATTGTACTTGCCGATTTACCGATATAAAATGCAGTCTGACAAGTAATTTCATAGACACAAAATTTAACATTACACATATTGGTAAATGATACACACGTACAAGTTTCACAATCTTTGCAAAAACAGTTATTTTGTTGCTTTCGTAAATCATAATGTAAAGGCTCATGTTTGCAAGAAATTTAAACATGTTCTGCTAAATTGGTCCTGCGAAGCAACTCAAAAGTTTTGCGTTTTATTTTCTCTCCGTGAAAAGGCAAAATCAGGCGTAGTAGTCCGGCAGCCACAACGAGTTTCTGCAGGGAACGAGGCTGAAAGTGAGACTTTCACAGAATGATGTACACCCTGTACCTACTACGAATCGGCACGTCTGCCGAGTTCTAGTGAGTTCCTCTTCTTGTCAAACAAGATCAAAGAAAAGCACATGTAAATCCCATGGGACGCATGTCGTAGTTTTTGGCTAGAATGAACTTTTGTATGTTTTCTCTGATTAAACGAAAAGTACTAAGCCCAGAGTCAAATAATTTTTAGCATGGAATATCTTCAGGTCATTTCCTTTCATGTTCATGCACCCCTGTCTATAAAGCTAAACACACATAGATTTGGCGAGCCTCTTAATGTCGGCAAACACAAGCATTTTGAGCAACCTAATTGACATTCAATCACATTCTCACCTACATTGCCGATTAGATGCATGATAAAAGCACATGCACATCATAGGAAATGACTTGAAGACATCCCATGCAAAAATTTTTTGACTCTGGGCTTAGTACTTTTCGCTTAATCAGATAAAACATACAAAAGTTCCTTCTAGCCAAAAACTACGACATGCGTCCCATGGGATTTACATGTGCTTTTCTTTGATCTTGTTTGACAAGAAGAGGAACTCACTAGAACTCGGCAGACGTGCCGATTCGTAGTAGGCACAGGGTGTACATCATTCTGTGAAAGTCTCACATTCAGCCTCGTTCCCTGCAGAAACTCGCTCTGGCTGCCGGACCATAGTTCCTACAGACTGCTCGAAATAATTATTTTGTGGGTGAATTTGGAATACATCCCATGAATTTTCATTTCTATAAGGCAGCAATCTGCTATTGGATGCGAAAAATTACAAGCAATTAAAAAAGCTTGATAAAAGAAACAAAAAATACAATTTATTCAAATATCATTTTAAACGGATAGTAGAAACACATGGTGCTGGCGAATAAAGCAATTGCTTACAAAACTTAGCCCATCGCAATTATGGGATGCACAAGTAATAGTTGATAAGCAATCATTTTTGAGGATTACAGAAGGTCGATTAACTATAGCTATCATAAGATATCCTCAGCAAAAATAGCCATTCTGGGCTAAATTATTGAGAGTTATGTCTGTTTGAGGACACCATGTCATTGTGATGTAAAAGGTAATAATCAACGGTAATATTACCGGCAAGTTTTGAAATTTTGGTTTGATTTTGACGTAATTTTTTATTTATATCAGATAGATTTTCTCTAAGCTCATATGCATTCAAGTTAGCAAGCCTCGCTATTGTTATTGTTCTGGAATTTGATGTTGTTTATGTTTGAAATCATCTTGTTAAATCCTACTAAAGGTTCAAAATGTCTGGCATCAATTGAAAAATTTTTGCATCGGCAACTCAATGAATTCTTTCGTTTTAATCTTAACTAAATCAATCTATGTTCATTCCTCCTAGATGATAGATTTATGAGGGTAATAATACTCGAAATGGAGTAATGTGAAATAGGGTGTCTACTAACGCAGTTCCAACAAAGTCAGAAGTAATAGGCATAATTGACAATGGTCATTATTTGCTTTTCCGAAGTTGCATCAATAACGGCCATTGGCTATTCAACTGACTATTCGATATTTATAAATGATGTTTCTTAATATAAAAGATTTCAATTTCCAGAATATTTCATTGAAATGATTATTTTCTGCAGGGCAGGGCCCCAACTCTCCAAGGTCAGTAAATAATTAATTGTAGCAATTATAAAAAAAGCGGTCCGCTTATAAATGTCATCATTTGTAGTACAGGGAAAAAGTCAAGTTTCAGAAGAACATGAAAGTCAAAGAATGGCCGATTACCTTATCATGCTAGAACTAGCATTATTTTGATCCTACTACCAATAGGAATTGCAATTAGCTTGCAACAAATTTTTTCTGATGACCTATCTCAGTTAGGCTATTAGGAAGCAAGTTACTTTCTATCAATCCAATTTCGCTTTAGTAAAAATTACAAAATTTTTGCTGATTGATCTCCTGCCCCTACTCTGCCCAATCATTGAAGTTGATTGCAGTATTCAATATTATCAATATTAACTTAATTATTAAGGAGACTTCATTCAACAATTTGTTTCATGAAGTGTGTGACCCAAATAATGTGCTCGTTTCACTTCTTCCTCGTACTTTGCCACGCTCTAGAAAATTTGCTGTGCCATTTTCACGAACACTAAATCGTCAGAGATTCTTCTTACCGTTTTGCATCTCTCTTTGTAATAGATTGTGCTCACATAGTGATTAGTAACGACTGTGTTTTTTCTTTTGTTTCCCGTTTATTCATTGTCTTTTTTCTCTGTTATGTAATTTCGTGTTTTCGAATGAATCACTTTTATATGAAACCTGTCTGTAGTATTCTTATTGTAAAGCTGATTTCCACTATGACAAATATACATCTACTACTATTACAATGGCAGTAAGTCCACTTTGTCACAAAATGTATCATTGAGCTGGCCTGAAATTGAAGGCGCTTCACATTGAACCAGGAATGGCATCATTTTGTGGTTCTAGCGGATAAAAGCCCTCATCTTGGAACACTGTTAATTCATGGCAAAATGATTAACTTTGACAAGTTCCGCACAAAGTGTTACAAAATAGTTCAATTCTTGCCTATATTAAATATTGCCTCTATTAAAATTTCACATCAAAAATGTGTAAGTTTGTTTGTGTATTGCAATTCAAAGTCGATGTGATAATACTGTCTTTGTTGCAATTGATTCATCAAATTACATTGATTGAAATTGATTTGAGCTAATTATATAGACATGCGTGTAGCATTGCAATGATGTACATTCAAATTTTAATCATCAAAATTACCATTATTCTATTATAATGAAACTTTTGAAGGTTTCCGCCAATTGGTGTGGCTAGACAATAAAAAATCCTTTCCTGGAAGTTTATCTAAAGAAATCAATTCCACCATAGTATAATCATTTCGCACCATCCATTTCAGAGACTATTTTGAATCTCCTAGCTGAGCAGTCACTCTAAAAGTTTAGTCAGATAGATATAGTCTACGCAGCGTGTCTTTGTTTCCACCATAGTTTGAATTTAGGCCAACTTTTTAGTTGATTTAATGTAAGTCTATATGTAAATAGGGAAAGAGAATTGAATCAAACCAGGCTTTATCAATTAACAAATAATTGACACTGTCCATGTACAATCAATATGCCTAATTAGCTTTCTACCATTGAACAGTACTTTTACATGTATAATAAAATATCATTTATAGCGATTGAAAGATCCTAAATCCAATTTATATTTGCTGATTTGATTAGAAATTGTAGATTTTGTTGAAAATTCTTTGAAGCGTTGTAGCCATATCTGTTTTCGCAATCTGTTGTCAATTTCATTTTTGATTGAAGCTTAAAGACATTGTAAGCTGGTTGATATCAAAATTGGACATCACAGAACATCAAAAATAATATAGCCTACAGTATTTTACATCTGTTGAAAACTATGGTAGCCGATTTAGTCGAATGTATTTAGTTTTTGAATTTTAGCGCCTGAGCAGCTGCACCAAGTCATTGAAATCTAAATAATCAAATGTTCTAGTACCGAAAACTTTAAGGGGAAACTGAGGTTAAAAAAATTGCAAAGGAACTATCGAATTGCCCCTCACCCTGTTTCTACTCCGACAGCTAACACGGTAAGCCTAATATCCGCAGTTATTGAATATTGATAGCTAGTACGGATCATTGCGATCTTGGACAAAATGAGTACCAGACTCCTATGAAATAGCAGAAACTGTTACAACTGATATCAACCTACAACTGATATCTACAACTTAAGAATACGCTTCTAAGAAGAGCACAGGCTTGGACATTTAGAGGCAAAATTTGGATTCTGATTATTATTCTCTTCTTCCTGATCACGATATTTTGTTGTTGCTGAAATTGACTGTACACTTAAAGCATATTTGTATAAAAAGTGTTTCATGAAGTCTGATTCATAATGCTTCTTGTTCCTACATGTTTTTCCCCAATGTCTTTGGAAATGCAGTAAACGCATTTTGACTCGAGATGTAAAGAACGAACTGCGGGTATAAGCAGGCATATATTACCATTGATGCAAAACATTTATTGATTTACAGGCGTGTAATTGCAGCATACTTACTGTAAATAAGCAGACAGGCATTACATCTGATGATTCTAAACATGCATACACATCGGATTTGGTAGCTTTACATAACCCTAAATAATGATTAATGAAAATCAGACTCTAGAGTTAACTGTCAGAACTGAATGTTGATTCTTCGGATCTTTTAAACAAATTATTCACGATCACCATGCGATTATTGAACGCTACTTCATCCTTTGTCGCTATACTTTTTCTTCTGTACTTCGCAGCCAAGTGCCTGAAATGCAGAAAATATAGCCAACAGCGCATTGAGGCCCATAAAATCGGATACAAAAGGTTGAATGGAGAAGGCAATGCGGAACTTTTGTGCCAAAAAATGTATTTCAACTGAATCTTAGAACGCCAAAAATTTATTTCTACTATTCTCTCTTCTTGAATTTTCTGAAAAGTCACTGACATTATGGCAATCAGTAAATTTACCAATACGATTTGAGCAAAAATGTAATATATAGCATAGAGGACGAAACCTGTGTATTCAGTGACACTTCCAACCACTGGATTATTAGTCTTCAATGTTCCATCAATGACATAATCATTTGCACCGGTCATTGCAAACAATACCCAAAACATCTCCAAGAACGTAGAACTTGCTGAAGAAAACATCTTATTCTCACACGAAAAATTTTGATACAGTGAAAGCATTGCGAACACCCACGCAAGATAAAACAATGCCATCAGCACTGCCCAACGATGCACATCTTTCAGCATGCGGAAAACAGCTATGTTCAGATGACCTACCAACCTGTTCATGTAAAGAACGTTCCCAGCCGACAGAAAAAAGAACAAATGACCAATTGCATAATGTAAGGAAGACAAGTTGTGAGGCTCAGTTACCATATTAACGAAGGCAACGTATTTGCTTCCTAATCCATAAAATTCTTTCAGTGCTTGACATTCAGTTACCGGTTGGCTTAAAAGCAATTGTAAAGCAACAGCAGGAGTTACGTTCTTGTTCATAGCCTTTTGCATTGCCAACTCTTGGCAAACATTTTGAACTGCTGTTTGAGTTGGAACTCCATGTGTTGCAATCATTTCCATCGTCATTGCTGTGACATAAAAACAACTGCTAACTGATTGCATAATTTCGAAGGGTGAAACAAAGTAACGAAGTCCCAGATGAAAAATTCCATTGCAATTTCTCAAAAGTCTTCCAAACAATACAATGGAAAGGATATAGTGCATAAAGTCATGATCAGGCATACATATCATATATCCAAAGCTCCGATTTCCAGCCTTTGATAATATATGAAGTATCAAAACGATAAGAAATGTCCAATAGGACAAAGCCTCGTTCGCATAGATAATGGAAGGAGATTCTAGAAAACGAATGATTCTTGGATGAGGAAAAACAATGCTGAGAGGAACTATGATAAAATATACAAAAATATAGCTTAACAGGCGAATAACAAAAGGAATGTTTTTAGATTCACGGAACCTTCGGCCAAAAATTTTATGCGCATGTTTGTTCCAATGAGATGTAACCAATGATTGTATCGCTGGATGGTGAACAGCTCGCTTCAAATCAGCTTTAATCATTTTATCTATTTGTAACAATGCGTCGTCCTTTGAATTCATCACTGATTCGTCTTTATTGCACAAAAGAAAGCGAACCTCGTTCTCATTAATGGTGCAATCAAGAAATAAGATTATTGCAGTTTCCATCTCGGAGTGAAGCTCTTTCAACATATCCTCGTGATGATATCCATTGAAAAGTCCTGATCTCACAATCGCTCTCCAAGTTGTCAAACATGAATCAATCGGATGGTTCCCATATGCCGCAAGTACATAATCTCGGTCAATGAGAGCGGAAAGAATGCGACCAGAATACAATTGGTGAAAGCGGGAATCTCCACGAAGATTTTTGCAAAGGTGACACTTGCACATGGCTTTGCACGGGCGTTGAAGATAAAATTCTTTCTTGATGAAATGTTTTATTACGCTAATCTTTTTCTTTCTGACAGCCAAAGCGAGCGGATTCGCGAGATATAGCTCCTGCCATTCGAAACGCGGAAGTGTATTTGATAGTGCATTTTCCCATTCTGCTGTTTTTGTTTGTAGAATGATAAGATCTTCATTCAAAACTGCCTCTCCAAGGTCATGGATCAGTTCAGAATACTGCATCAGATTTGACATCTGAATTGTGATAGCTGCCTCCATCGTTGTCAAAGACACAATGGTTAGACGGAACATCTGAGCATTTCGGTTTTATGTCACACGTGACGTTTAGTCAAAGGAGAATGCTGAATAAATAGCATTCAATAGAGATCTGTTATCGCTGTGTGATTTGCAGCTTCTCATAGATAAATAAGAGCTTCATGACCTATTAGTGCTTAATCCAGACAGCGTAATGAATATAATACATGTTACATGAGTTCAACCAACCAAAGAAGGTTGATCAAACGTGAGACATAATTGCCTCTGACATTTGCTAGGTGATAGGTGACTTCTTAGTGACAAAAGAGACCTGGAGATGTTGTCACGTACATAATATCTATAGATGAAATTAATGTGGAAGCAAAAGATGTAGCGATTTGTAGAATAGAAATGAGTGAAAATCCACATTCTAGTTTCTGTGATTTTTTTATCGTTAAGTTAAGTTTAAGTTCGTTAAAGTGGTCGGCCTTAGTTTATTTTGACTTCCATTTGGTATTCAAGATAAATGCACGAATTCGGAATCAGAGGATGAGAAAGAGAAACACTTATTCTATTTTACTCAACTTCGACCAGAAAATCTGTGATGGCATCAGAATCACAGTGGAAAAATTACATAATATCAAAGAAAATTAGACCACACTCAAATTAAGCAGCATGGAGCGATCTGTTTTTTAAAGATTCCTTGAAATTGCAAAAACGATATTTACGCGAGCAGATTTCTGAGAGGGAATTCCAGAGCTTAGGACCTAAAACTTTTGATGTACTTTGAGCCACCTGACGTTTAGCAAAGGGCTCATAGACGAAGATTCTTCATTAAACGAGCACGATAGCTTTGTTTTCGTTGAAGTCTCTATAAGATAGGAAGTGCAAGTAGTCCTACTAGAAACTGAATCACAGTAATCAAATTGACGAAAACACAAGATGAGTAAATCATGGCACATGACTTTTCATTAATTTCATGGTAAGTTTGTACAAATATGAATCCAGTTTGACGAATTTTTTGATATATTCTCATCAAAGGATAGATCTTTATCTTAAAAAACAGCGAGAAACTTTATACAAAGGGATATATCAACAGTAGGAATCAGAAGTATAATTTCGGAAACCATTGTAGCATTGGATTTTGGATGAACAATAAACAATTGACAATTATTGACAATTATTGACAATCAATTGTATTTTATTGACATCACGTACAGATTGCCTTACTATATCATTGTCCCCCCCAAAATAGCACCCAACGCCCTAACCCACCTCTTCCTCTTGTATAGACCCCCCAAACCCCAGAAATTTTGTCTGAAGTTTTGTTTTTGCAATGTGTAAACTAAATCATACCTCGTTGGAAATCTAACATAATTACATTTGTTTGTTTTTTTATGTAAAGAAAAAAAATACAAGCCACAATAATCATATTCAAGCAAAAAACAAAATCAAAAATCAAAAAAAAAAAATAAGAATTGAATAGCCATCCATTATTCATTGTTTAAAATACCCCCCCCTACAAGCCAAAACATCTGGACTTCATGAACTCCAAATCCCTGACTCCGTTGCGGTGAGTGTTCATGCAACCAACTGATTGCTTTCAGTAGAAATCTGACCTCTTACGTTGAAAACCATACAAAGCACAAATGTATCAATAACGAGAATGCATCTCAAAAAGGACAAAGTGTCAGCCTATCCCCCCCTGGGGTTTTTCTTGCGAGCAATGACAAAAGCGGAATAACCATAACTACACAAATGTGCAGCGATGGCACCTGATTGCCCCCCGACTCTGTCGTAATGAGGGCTCTGGCCAGTCCAGCAAGCGACAAAATGTCCCCGACACCCTAATTAAACGAGATGTTAAAATGATGGATTTCGACACGTTCTAAAGAGGGCTCTTGCCGTCCATTAGAAAACCCTAAACAAGGAGACCACCTAATTTAGAATTGTTATTGAGTGCCCACCTAGTCTCGTTAAGCTAGATGGCTGCACTATCGATATATACTCTAGATACTCTGAACAGACGTCATCAGATGAAGAGCCCTCTCATGTCTCACTGGCAGATCGCATTGGAGATAGTTTATCAGGTTACACTGAGGCGTCAGTCTCACTGACGAAATGAGTCACTGGCGAAATCAATGTGAGATTATGCGGGAGTCCGTCTGGGCATCAATTCGTCCTGAAGAAGATTAAAGATCGATTGAGATTATGGATTAAAATCGATATCACTGATTGGATGGCATTACTTTACATCGTCCGATCTGACAAGGTGGTGCGACTGGACTGATATTGAATTCCTCTCACGCTGATGTGGGAACCATGACGAGATGAAGAGACATGATGAATATGAGAACAGATCAACATGGGCCTAACGAACAATGGCTTATTTATGGATGTTAATGCCTTCATGTCACCATGGAATTATAAAGAGTTGAATACATTTGCAAGTATCAATTGGGCTTAAGTCAATTTATCTTGGCCAAGCTCGGTCTCACTTGATCTGATTCCCATAGAAAATGTCATCTAGTACTTCTTAAAAAATGTAACGTTCGTCGTTCCAATAAACGAAACGTCGTTCTTATCTTGCTAACTCTACAACTTACGTCACTGTTGGAGAAAAGTTAGGAGAAAGTTAAATCTACGATATCTTCATCAAAAAATGCCATCAATCAATATTGAATTGGTCTGTAAATTGATCATTGGGTAGGGCTATTGGTGCCACAAAATATTCTTAAGAAAAGAACCGCTACTGTATCATTATCTGAATTATATATATTATACATTATAATATATTATATACATGAATTTGAAGCATCGAATAAAATGCTTTCTGTATCATACTTGTGTTTTATTTAGTCAAATTTTAGGATGATCCACTTTTTATGAAACGGACTGTATTAGTCTTTAGCTTGAAACAGTCAGAGAAACATCCATTGCAATTATAAAAAGAGGCAAGCAGAGGAACATATTTGTGGAACAGAGCTGTAAAGGCAAATATCATTTGAACATTTGTCAACACAAGCATTCTGAATGTAGCCAGATAAAAATTGCAGGTTTTCAGGAGTTCACTCTTCAAACCAATTTCTCTCTTCGAACACTTTCAACTTCCTGACACCTGAGGTCGTCAAACATTTCAAACTCTTCTAAGCGAAATTTACCCACAATTTCGCGGACAGATTCCTCTAGATCAGAGTTTTATCCAAATGACTGTCTGTTCACGCAAATGCTTTTCTCTGAGTCCTGAGCAACCAGAAGTTGGTTGAAGAGAGGTCCGGTCTGCACGAGGATAGTTAATTGATGCCCAAATTCTGTCGTCAAGTTTCCAGGTCTTTCAATGAGAAAACGGGAGACGCGACGTTTCAATGCTCAGCAAAAGTCCTGGAGAATCCCAATACTTCCATTGGATACATTCAGCTTCTCACTAAGAGTGGTAATCGAAATGCGTCAATCCCTTGCGTGGTTGCAACAGACTCAGTAGGCCTATCTTCAGGCTTCAAGTGGATCATCATTGACACGCTGTCGATCTCGTCTAAACTCTGCACAAAACAGGATCGTCAGCAGCTGCCATTCTGTTCCGTAAATCGTGATTCTGATAGTTAAGAGGAATACGGAGACGAGTTGAACACCTCTTCAATTTTTTCAATGCGAAACTCGGTTTAAGACATTATTGCACAGTTGCAATTGAATTTATATCGAATTTAATTAAATAATGGACGGTTGTGTGGTGAATAGAGTTAACTGTTCGAAATGAATGCTCCATTGTTCTCATTCACATGAATTCCAGCATATCCAACATATAAGATTCGATAGCACTGTCCACAACCAATAAAATCCATCAAGGTATTCAAAATTTCTTATTTTTTCAAAAATGGTTCAGCAGAATACTAAAAAATGGAAATTTTTAAAACTTTGCATAGCCTCCTAGCCTATATACACCAAACTAATGATTCATCATGTCAGAATCAAAATATTTGCAGTTTTTCTATATTTTTCCGGAAACTTATTGAACGTACCACGTATTATTGAATACGCGACTGAGAATCCGAGAAAGTTCAACGACAAGTGATTTCAAAAGTCATTCCGAGCCCTAAATTTCCCCAGCTCCCTAGGTTCCACAGTTTTATTTCCAAAGCAATAAGTTTTTGCCATGAAAGTAGATTCAAATCATCTACTGTAGCCAAATCAATAGCCCGAAATAAATTTGCAAAATTCTTCAGCGGTTCTTAAGTTAAGGATGAGAGTAGCAAGGTCTTGCCCCTTCTCCCACCATTGCACTAAAGTACATAACCTTGCTTCATTCATCGGAGCACACGCCCACGCATCGGCGCACGTGGTGACTAAGAGGACATTCATCGGAGCACTTGACATTCATCGGAGCACTTGGCGCCGGGGCACTTATCGGCGCATTTGATGAGTTACGGTAGGGAATATAAGTAAATACGCTGCCAGAGAAAATCATTCTAATCATATGTCGACAACATTAACGGGTAGATTACGCCCCCTGGCTGAGACACGTCATCCCAAGGAGGAGAGATCCTATACACCTTATTCATCGAAAGACTTTATTGTGGAACGAGACTGTAATACACTATATATTATTCCGAAAAAGGAGAAGATTGTGTCGTTAGAAAAGATTATTGCAGAGCTTCGTATCCAGTTGCTGAATGTAATACTGTATGAACCACGCTTCTTGTTTGATATTCGAACATCTGCAAAGTTCCCCAAAGGTGCACTGGACGTGTCCTATCGCTATTTGAACATTGGTGACGATTGGGATGTGGAAGAACTGATTGATTCGTTGCAGAAGAAGTTCTCAACTGGAGTGTCGTTATTTTGGGGGAATCTTGTGTATTCAGATTGACATTGGGTTTGGTTCATTGTTTACGTAAGATACATTATCTGAACAACGATATGATGGAGCCACCAACAAAGAAGAGGCGAACCACAGTCCGTCCCCGCCCTCAACCCTATTATGAGTGCGAGTTTTGCAATAAGCGCTTCCGACTGTTTTCACAATGCATCAGTCATGGACGCAAGGAGACAGGGAAGGAGTATTGCGATCGTTGTGGGAAATGGTGGACTACCGATCATTGGTGCTTTCTGGATAATGAGTTACTTGGGCGACAAGGAGAGTGAGTTCACCTGCATGCTTTGCAAACAAGACTATAATATGGAAGCTTTCCATAAACATCCATGTGTGGGTCGGTGCAGGTACTGTGCTGAGAAGATTCAGGAGGAGGAGAATGAATGGGATGAACATTTATGTCCCTATTTGAGCATGTATATGCCCACCGAACCCGAATCGCCCAGTGGAGTCGGAGAGTACGAATTCATATCCGTACGACTTGTCAAAAGTAAAGTTGGCACGCTGTCTCTGGTGTCATAACATGTACCAAGCATTCTTCTTATGGAAGCATGTTCGCAAACAGCATAAGGAGGTGCGTCGAAGCGATCCGACGTGGTGCGAGGACAAGACGAATGAGGCACGTGACAACTTTGTCTATATATGTGTCTGTGGTGAGATGATGCACCGTGACGTGGAGGAAGAGAAGGTCCGTCAATTTGTCTCGTTGCATAAGGAGCATATGGGCAAGAAGATATGGACAAGTCAGCGCGAAAAGTTGAAACGGATATATGAGAGACAACCGAATCCGCCCAAGGAAGTGAATGGTGTCCCCCAAGCATCGCTTCAACCAGAGAATAGAAATCGGGACCCACGCAAATATTCATTTGACTTTAGTAAGAAACGAGGGAAACCTCCGAAATCCATTGTTTTTAAGAACCAATTGAATTGGTTCACGTATAATGTGGATTTGGATGCTGATGAATAAATTTATTGATCAGTCTACTATTTTTGTGACTAAGTTATGATTGGGAAGCGGAAGCATTAATCATGACACACCGTAAACGACGCCAGAGAGCAGGAACTGTAAGACATGTGAAACGATATATAAAATCTCAAATGCATCGTAGAGGGCGTGAAGCTCTTCAGAGACATAAAGGCGAATTGATTCGACGTCATTTGGGCAATACGTTGTTGCCAGCAGCGTGGCGACCACGTTATAAATCCAATAATCAAATGATAAAGGAAGAATGGCAACGGTTGAAACGTGATCTAAATAGGAACAAGTTGGGAAAGTTAAAGACGTTAGGGAAACTATTAATGAAGAACTAAGTAGGGACATCTAGCATATCACGGTAATCATGCAACGTGGAGGTATTTATCGCGGAAGCCGTCGTCAAAAAGGCGGAGGTCAGAAAGGGGTATTTACCGTGGTAGTCGTAGACAAAAGGGTGGAATCTACCGCGGGAGTCGTAGACAAAGAGGAGGTATCCTCCCATTTTCAGCCTCCTCATCCCTGCACTTATTGCCGCAGGGAAAGCTGCAGCGTTAAGAGCAGCGGGTGCAGCCGGTGCCTCAGGCGTAAGTGCTTTAACGAATAAAATGTCAGGAGGAAAAAGTCGAAGGAGACATCATCATTGCTAAACCAATCATGTTGTACACCACCCTAGGGACGGGTATATAAGTCGAGACACACACAAGGTGAGATTCATTTCACGATGCGTCGGATTCAGCATTTGGGCGAGCTCATGCAAGGTTCTTATACCATTACATTTGATCATCCTAAAGTGCAACAATGGTGGGTGGAGCAGAAGAAGCCGGTGCGCAATTTCATCGTATTTGATACGGAAGGAGATCCCATGCAGGAAGTCGCTGCCATTTGGTGTCATTATACGCCCAGAGACGATAAACCGACCGGATATGTGACAATTACATCGCGCTTCCATGACTTTATCAAACATGAGACATCGGTGTGTGATGTTTTTGCGACTAAATTTATTCATGGTCTCAACCCACGTGTGATTGGGAAATGTGGTGCAGAAGAGAGTGTGATTATTCACCGTTTTAATTTCTGGGTCCATGAAATGACACGCAAGTATGGAGACGCGGAACTGATTGTAGGGAATGGATTATCGGAGATGGAAAGAGCTTGGTTGAAAAGCATAAAACTCTTGGAAAAAGTGACAATGGATAGTATTTCTCTCCCCGAATGGTCTCAACGCATTGACTCTCATTGGAATATATTCACCTCATGTATGCGGGATAGTGAACTGTATAGAATTGGCTACAAGGAAGATGTGCATCGCGGATGTAACTGGAAGAATCATTCCCAGTATGAAGGGAAAGAAGCTTACCGTCAAGCTGCCAAGGTACAGTATGGGTACCACTGTGCGCTGTCAGATGTGGTCGAGATTCTCCTTCATTATTGCTTTGAACTACACTATCGACTTTATGTGCATACGCTGTATTTAAATTATGATTCCTGTGAAGCTGCATGGGCCTGGACCAAGATTGACCACATCACTGTGATGCATGAATCAACCACTGTGGACAATGGACAACTCCACAAGTCTTACATTGTTCATTATTGTAACTTCAGTGACTATGCCGAACATCGTACCTTGTGCAAGAATAATGCATGTTGTGAAATGACTCAAGAAAGTGCATCTCTATAATAAATGTTATTCCAATCACATGTTATTTTTGATGATCATTTACTTGGGAAGTCTACATACTCACTAGCACTTGTCAATTTTATGAACCATTTTCAACATTAAAAATAATTCTAACTTGTACAATTTATGAATCCTATCTCTTAACATTAAAAATAATTCTAACTTGTACATTTTACATGATCATCTTATTGCCCCATTTCACCCTTGAATAAAATAGTCATAGCTTACCATGTATGTTTATTGAATACATGTATTCAAGGAAGAAAAAAGAAAGATATATACACATTAAAATGTGTAGTCGTTCACAAAGTCCACGTCATCCCAATATGCGATCGCCTAATCTATATTTTCGAATTCCGTTCAGATGTTGTAACGGCTGCTTAGATTTGTGAGGGCTCGACGAAAGGGTTGTCGATTAAAGTTCAGTTCAGGGTATCCGTCTGCATTGGGAGGGGTGTTCTCCTTTTCATCAACCAAATAATCGTCTACTTGCCCGTCACTCATACTTGGGGGACCAGGATCGGTTATACTTGAAGTGGATAGTTCGGGAGTTGGTGGGATAAAATACGGTCCTTCGAAGATGGGCGGAGTTGGCGGTAGAGTATAGGGTCCATCGGGATCGGGAATAGAGCCCCAGTCCGAGGGGAGGTCAGTTGGGAAATCGTCTTCTTCTTCTGAACTGGCTGCTATCAACTCAGGAAGGATAGGTGTAACGGGATACTCCTCCTCCTCGTCGGTACTCGATGGATCTGGACTGGCTGGTGATGAAGGTAGTGGGCTTGGTCTTCGTTCTTCATTGTCACTAGCGCTCATCGCCTCTTCTTCCAACACGTTCCGAAGCCTTAATCCGCTGAGATCGACCATCTTCTTGAATGTTCACGAGTGTTATGAAGGTGGGACATTTTCGGCTTGGCTTTATAGTTTTGCAAATACCCCATCCCCTGCTCCGAGCATTGGGTGTGCCCCATTCAATGTTCGGAGCACGGAACGGAGCATTGGGTGTGCCCCATTCCATGTTCGGAGCACATATCGATTGGAGAACTAGGTAAAAATGGGGAAACGATCAAGACACATACATGATGGAAGACGCATGGGTGATGGATGACTTTCACGTGTACACCTACCCAAATCAGCTCATTATTTACCCGAAATCGGCATGTCAACCGCACGCGATGTTGGAGAAAGTGATTCCATATGTGAAGGAGAAGATTAAAGTGAAGCCTGAATTTGAACTCTCCATGGATACATTCACGATTTATTAATACAAAAGAAATGGTTCTCCACCATTGATGGGTGCCAGTGAACATTATTATGAAAGTGACTGAAGTGGGTGACTATTTATCCTCACTGGAGAACGTATGGAACTATGAATTTATGGACAGTGTTAACAAAGAGATTCTTGGTGTCTATTGTATAACGTTTAATTTTGAATATATGTCTGTTGGATGGACATCAGAAGAAGAATATGTAAGCGACAGAGACTAAGTATGAATAAAGAATGTCGTTGTATGAATCATGTTGCTTTTCAATATTATAAGTATTCTGCTATTGGGGTTGATAGATTTGGAAAAACATGCTACTTGTACTTCTTTTTCTTCTGAGAGAGATTGTACGCATACTCACCGCTATGAGTGACTATTTATGGGGTCGCAAGGGGTTTGCACGACGTGAGGTGGATGATAATTGTCGATCTTGTCCTGTCAACGTAGATGTCACATTCAAACAGGATCTCGGAATATGCTGTTGAATAATATATTTGAG
>CAJQUW010014078.1:0-79779 GCA_907163375.1 Prostheceraeus crozeri | reverse complement strand
ACAATAATGGAATATTTATTTTCCATAATACACTAATCCCAAAAATGTCTGTCACCTTTAAATTAATATTAAATGTCCATATTTCAGATGTGAATAAAATATGTTATTTCTTGCGATTGTGGGCCGAGTTTTACTACAATGCCAAAATTTCCTCTCATTTCGAATAGAGCGTTTGTAGATTCAAGTCGTTATCAATTTCTAGTGATTTTGGGTACTGTTCGACACAATTGATGAACAAAATCATCGAAATCTCAATTAAAATTTTTAACGTCAAGGTTGATGCTTACGAGGAATTGCCTAGCAGTGGAAATGTTGCTTCAGATATATGATTTGTGTAAATATGATTTGTGTAAATGAAGCCATCTTAACGAATAGTTATAGAAATGATTTAAATGAGTTTGAAATGCATTATTGCCCGGCATTGGAGGGTATATAATGCACCATTATGTAATAGATAATGCATAGATTTGAGGTAATTATAGCAATAATTACCGAGAGCCGAAGGCTCGAGGTTATTATGTCAAATAATGACCGAAGAAATCTATGCATCATCTGTTATAATGCATGACTTTTTTCATAGAAGTCTGCACCAGGTTAATAATTTCCAACCAGGAAAATAATTACCTGCTTCATGGAACTTATTAACCTGTGGACATAGAAAGCCTTGCAAAATCATGCATTATATGCCCGCCGATTTCACCTAGAATTCTTATCGTACCAGATAGCCATGAACCGTCGTGCGTCACTCCATCTGGAGAATTCATTAATGAATGTATTGGAAAACTGATATTTCAAATCACTTTTAGATAGAAATCTGATTCTCAAATCTATTCACATTTGCAAACATTCATAGACTTTCAAACTTTTCATGAATTACCATCTATTGAGACATGGATATCCATGATTGATAGAGAAAACTTTCATAGACTTCAATAAAAGTCAATCATGATTTCCTCATCTCTCCAATATCTGTTACTAGCAGTGATCAATAAACGCAATATTCATAGACTTCTCAAAAGTTACATACAATAGCATTATGTCATGGATTTTGCAGGCAGTCATATCAGACGGTCTCGGCTGCTAACGCAGCCTCGCCCATGTCTGATATTGCTGCCCTAAAAACCCATGATACAATGTAGGAATACCATATGAGATTTCAAGGTAAGTAATGTACAAATCAGAGGCCGCGTTAGCGGCTGACGATAGACTGGTTGGGGAAGTGCGACATGAGGTTTTAGTCAAAATCATTAACTCATAGCCAAAAAACGTTCAGTTTGCATCCATATGTACTTACATCGATAGCTGATCTCTAAGATATTTTATGTCGCAAAAGTATTGCATGCTACCTTGGCACTTGGTGAACGAGTTTTTGAAAATTGGGCCTTATTTTCTTTACTGTGCAAAAAATTTTGTTTGCTGTCAAGAGAAGCAAGCTAGAATTAAATATGGGCGATCTTTTAGATCACAGCAAGATGTCAAGTTCATCCACACGAAATAGCGATCTTGATCGAATGCCTCTTCTTCATCATTTAGCCATCGGGATAAATGCGAAAACGCTCAAAAGTTTGATTTTTGTCGCTTAAGTTTTGATGCACTCATGTACTTAAACTCCCTAATATTATGTCAATAAAATCCTTACCAACATATTTTGAAATCATAGATATCTCAAACGACAATAGGATGCAATGCTAAAGATCCAAGCTTGTTCCGAGTTCATGGATTTCGATCGATTAACAACAAAGACGCAGTTTCAAGTCAATCAAAGGAAAGGATCTATGTCCAGAAAGAACGATAAACCTTTACGATATTTAGGGATTAAGGGCCTAATTGTGATATTCTTTTCTCTAATACGCTCGTATATCTCTTTTCATTTTTTGGTGCTTGTATCTAAATTTTTCCATTACAATGCTGTACAAACTAGCTAACTAGGTAGCATCAGTACTTGCACCAATTTTTCGAATTTAAATTTAAATTTTCAAGCTGAAGGAGTTCGAGTTTTGAAAAAAATTCTTGTCTGTGCAAGCTCTGCGTCATTAATTGTACCTGTACATGTGGTTTTCGATTCTGTGCAAACTCTTTTCAAAAAGTTGGTGTTGAGGTTGGTGCTAACTTCAACGACATACATTTTTCATGATATACAGTGTGGAATTTAAATCAGTACGGAGTTTGATTTTATTGTAAAGAAGCAGAGAAGACAGTTTTTCCCCGGTAAAATTGAGGTATATTGAAGTCCCCAGTGCGGTGGAGAGTCGTTTTGCTGGAAGAAAATGGCCTAATCGGAATAGCAGAGTCTCTCAAGATAGTTATAGTCCGGCAGCCAGAACGAGTTTCTGCAGGGAACGAGGCCGAAAGTGAGACTTTCACAGAATGATGTGCACCCTATGCCTACTACAAATCGGCACGTCCTCCGAGTTCTAGTGAGTTCCTCTTCTTGTCAGACAGGATCAAAGAAAAACACATGCAAATCCAATGGGACGCAGATTGCAGTTTTTGGCTAAAATGAAATTTTGTATGTTTTCTCTGATTAAACGAAAAGTACTTAACCCAGAGTTACAATTTTTGGTATGGAATGTCTTCAGGTAATTTCCTATAATGTGCATGTGCTTTTATCATGCATCTAATCGGCAATGCATGTGAGAATATGGTTGAATGTGGATAAAGTTGCTCAAAATGTTTGTGTTTGCCGACATTGAGAGGCTCGCCAAATCTAAATGTGTTTAGCTTTATAGACATGGGTGCATGAAGATGAAGGGAAATGACCTGAAGACATTCCATGCCAAAAATTATAACTCTGGGTTAAGTACTTTTCGTTTAATCACAGAAAACATGCAAAATTTCATTTTAGCCAAAAACTACAATCTGTGTCCCATTGGATTTGCATGTGTTTTTCTTTGATCCTGTCTGACAAGAAGAGTAACTCACTAGAACTCGGAGGACGTGCCGATTTGTAGTAGGCATAGGGTGCACATCATTCTGTGAAAGTCTCACTTTCGGCCTCGTTCCCTGCAGAAACTCGTTCTGGCTGCCGGACTATAATTGTTTTCAATTGAATCAACAAGTTGTTGACGCATTGTAAGCTGAGCTGCGTAGGCTTAACCATCTTCATACAAAGCTTGAGTGTGATGAATTTTACAAATTTTCATTCCAGCAGAATTTAAATGTTTGCGTACAGTTGTATGGGAGACATTGTAGACTTCACCCGCTTTACTTGTTGAAACAGAAGGCTTCATCTCTCATTGTTTTATCTCTGGGCAGTGGTGGGTTGAAATTTCTTCTCCAAGCTCGTTGAACTAAAGTCACAGACTTTAATTCTGCCATCTGCAACACGCTAATCTCTTTCTTCTCGTGGATCTGAGTAGTGTTCACGCTCACACGCAGCATGTGACTATCGCCTGAAATGAAATTTTAGTCCATGTTGGGTTCAACAAAATTGTTTTCAATTGAAATTGTATCTTGAAGTCATCTGAGAAAAATAATAAAACCCTGTAGTGACTTAATTCCACTGTATTTCTATTCAAAAGTACCGGAATATTTGAATAAATTATTGCTTTCAATTAATTCACTTTTCAGGTGCAGTTCAACTGCTCAACAACAGGCTGTTTTCATAAAACAGTAAGTAAAATTTTGTTGAGCTTTTGTCCAACACGAGTTATGTCTGATTGTCGGGTGTTATACACTCTCAAGGGCTACCGACAACACACTCAGCGTGTTTTGAGGATATCCGAGGTAGTTTCACTCTCATTTGTGCTAATGGACTGTATAGAAATATCTTAGTCATACATCTTTTGTGAATGTGGATGAAAATGGGATTGTAAACAGTATACGAACTGTCTGCAATTTTCCAGTGCCCCAGAGATCCATACTTCTGCTTCTCATATTTGTTTGTGACTTTCCTTGACTTTTGCATTAAGTCGCTTAATGATAGGTATTTACACAACTGAGGCATGGACTCCTAGATATCATGGCTTATTTAAATATACAAGGTGTTTCAAAAGTAGGCTAACAGTTGATTTTGCCCTAGGAAATCTATGTTGACCGTTCTATTGGCGATTTACACCTGAATCAGTCGATGGATATCCATGATCAGTCCAACATGAGCCATAGACTTCGAAGTAATTGCTACTATCATTTAGAAGTCTATGCAGTAGCATTCCATTGGCAAAGGAATTTTGAAATCTATCATGGACAAGATATAGCACCAATCTGACATTACGTACATGGATATGTTCAATTAATTTGATTTGAATCAAACACTGTTAGTTTGACTTGAAGTGAATTAAACAAGCTTGAAGCTTTTTGAATTTGCTGCTTCTGTCATGTCAGTCATCTAAAAGATGATCAGAGAAAATGGATTTTGAAATCTTTTGGAAAAACAAGAATGCTGAAAAGGTGCGAATAGGAATGGAGAGATGCCTTTCACAGCAATCCTCCATCAAAGATTTGCTATTTATCGTATTCGAGATAAATTTGAAAAGACCGGTTCGGTAGAGAATGCACCGAAGTCAGGACGCCCTCGATCAGTTTCAATAACATCAAACGAGGAGCTAGTGGCCTACCAAACATTTGTTCAAAGTCCGAAGAAGTCAACAAGAAGAGCCTCATTGGAGTTGGACATTTCTCTAAGCTCTACTTGGAGACTGATGAGGAAAGTTGAGTTGAAACCATACCGACCCAGACTGTTGCAGCACCTTCTACCGGATGATGCTGAACGACGCTTGCAGTTTGCTGTGCTCATGTTGTCGGAAATTCGGGAGAACCCAGATTTGCTTGACAAGATAGTTTTGGTCTGACGAAGCCAGTTTTCACAAACTATCAGGTCACGTAAATAGACATAACTGTGTCTACTGGTTCCCTGAAAATCCGCACATGGTATCAACAAATGAGCAGAACCAGCCTGGCTTAACCGTCTGGCCGGTATGGCAAGCAACGGTGTGATTGGCAGTATTTTTTGAAAGAACTGTGACGGCTGAGGTGTACCTTCAAATGCTCCAATCCTTTGCGATTCCTGAGAATGCAGTCATTGAACAACTCTCCTTCAATGAGCTGTACTTTCAGCAGGATGGTGCACCAGCGCATTTTGCAGTGAGTGTCAGAAGCTATCTGAATGACACTTTTCCAGGAAAGTGGATCGGAGATGTGGTAGCATCCTTTGGCCTCCTCGCTCTCCCGATCTAACCCGATGGACTTTTTCCTTTTGGGGCGTTGTAAAAGGAGAAAGTGTACGGACGAAAACCTCACTCACTTTCTCAACTCCGCTCCTACATCACAGATGCCTGTCTAGAGCTCAGTGATGACAGGAACTTATGCAGAACTGTGTGCCACAGTGTGGCCGAAAGACTACAAGAATGTGCCGATGTCCATGGTGGACATTTTGAGCATTTGCGTTCGTTAATTTTTGCAACTTTAAGTTGATTAATTTTTTGATATGTTGAATAGGCCTTGGTTATTCATTTGTTCATTTTTTTGTTAGGAAACCAAGCAAACAATATGGTAGTTGTATTAATGTTAATAAATTTATTAATTTCAGCCTCCTCTAGGCCATCGTCAGAAGCTTCTGACGATTGTCTAAGAGGAGGCTGGAATTAACAAAGGTGAAGGACATTTGGATGTCAGCTGTTCTTCCTTCTTCGCCTCCCTGTCTTGTGTTGACGACAGCGTCTTCGTGCACCAGGCTGAGGGGCGCGGAGGACATTCGAATGTCAGCTGTTCTTCCTTCTCCGCAGTAACACTGAAACAACTACTATCTTGTTTACATGGTTTCCTAATAATTTTTTTTTGATAGATGTTGGATAGTTATTCGACTTCTCATGATCGGTATAGATTCAAATTGGGTTGTAGTGAAATATGTAGGCATGAAAACACTGGAGATCATGAGATATTTTAATATGATTTACGCGATGTCAAAGAGTATTGAATTTTTGCCCCTTACGAATACAAGGCATATTAGCTATCTGTGGCATCGTGAAAAAGATTATTATGACATAGCTTCTTAATCTATAGCATTAAGACATAGATTTTCAAGGCCAATTTCTACTGTTAGCCTACTTTTGAAACACCTTGTATATGGACGCGTCACGACTGCAATGATTTGGAATTTCCTTTTCCAAAGAAGCTAGCTACACTGTAAACTGTGCGATACCAAAGCTACTTACGAAAGCGATTGGATTACCTTTATCATCCAGTAGGAAAGCCAATCGTTTTCGTTGTGTATGAACACGAGCAATAGTGCTTTCGTACATTTTGTTATTCTCATTTTGAACATCGGTTTCGTATTAAAAATCAGACAGCTTTCGTACTCTACAGTTTACAGTATAGATTACCTCTAGAATTTTCAGTTGTAGTCGAATTATTCATTGTGCATTTCAATCACGCAATACAATGTTCATCAAAGCATGGTAGCTATGCATCCAAAGTTCACATTTCCTTTTATCATTTTCGAAATAGTATAAATATGTCGCGATATAGTGACTGAAAGAAACAGGAAAACGTTTTTCTACCAACTTCGTTTTCAGGTTTTTTAGCAGTTTATAGATCGGTTAACCCTTATCAGTATATGTAGGTACATTTTGTAACTATTGATATTTCAAGGAAGTGCTGATATCTTAGTTTTGATCGCAGGTCTAAGGCATCATAGAATGATGTCTAATTATGGGTTTGGAATAATGTGTAAAAATATTGCCAACTCATCTGCTGCTTACGTTAGTGGGCCAAGTGCATAACCCCTCTGCCGTATACGTAGATACTGTGGAATGAACTGTGGAATGCAACAGAAGGAACGCCTATTTTCCGAGCAACAATGTCGTTAAATCGCTTTAAATTTCTTCTTCGATGCATACGTTTCGACAACTATCGCTCACCGCCACAACACCTAGAAAGTGATAAACCTGCGCCTGTCAATGATGTTTGGAAACAGTTTGGATGGGACGCACCTACATCCCATCCAAGCCGTCAAAATACGGTCTCAAGGTGCTTTGGCTTGCTGAAGCCTGCACAGGATTTGCTCTTAACGCTATCATCTACACTGGTCGGGAGCGAAATGCCGCACCTCACCGCAATCTTGGTCATGATGTGGTTACTGAACTTGCCAGACCATATTATTCTACAGGACGAGAAGTTGTGACTGACAATTTTTTCACCTCTCACAGCCTCGCAGTGACTCTCCTTCAGCAAAATATTACCTTGTTGGGAACTATCCGGTCTCATCGACGTGAAATTCCTGAGCACCTTGAATCCAAAAGACGAGAGTTGGGTTCAAACATAGTCGCTCACGATCATGTAAATAAAATCGTTTTGGTGTCCCACATTCCGAAGAAGAACAAAAATGTTATGCCATTGAGTTCTAGCCATTGAGGAAATTTGGCCATTGCTGGTGAAAAGAGCAACAAACCTGCCATGATCCTCGATTACAATCGAGGAAAAGCTGGCGTTGATCAACTTGATCAAAAGATTGAGGAATTCACTTGTACACGTAAGAGTGTCAGATGGCCTATGATTATATTTTATAACATGCTCGATGCTGCGGCGTACAACGACTTCGTACTGATGAAGACAGATCATCCAACATTCACCAGAAGACAATTTCTGAAAACCTTATCTTTCCAATTAGTGGAAGATAGCGGTCGACAACGTCATGTAAGAAATTTGAAGCTACCGAAATCGATAATCGACGCTGGGTTGTTGCTCGGTTTTCGCGAACTAAACACTGAATCTAGTCGTCGCGGAGAAAAGACGGTTTGGCACTGCAATATTTGCTACAAGAGCAGCAGAACACAGTGTGACATTTGTTTCAAAGCTGTTTGTCCACAACACCGCATGATACAGAAAGTATGCAAGCGCTTCTCTTGCTCGTGAGTTCGTTTTTTTCACTTTTCTTTATGAGCACGATGCACCGGTAGACACTTAGTTATTGTTATATTGTTACAGAATCCATGCTATTTTCATAATGAAATTGTTTTGTTTGGTGCATAAATTGAATGGTTTTGATAAATTAATCCAATCAGTGCCATTTTCTTGGTTGAAATGGTTATTGATTTTAGAAAAAAAAGTAAAGTATTAATAAGCATTCAATAGTTATTGGTTGAAAAAATACTGATTTATAATTTGATATTTCAAAAACATGTATCTATGTTAAGCTTTAGTTTGTGATATCTATGTTAAATTCTAGTATACAATATCTACTACAATAGGTAGTCAGTGAAGACACAAAATCTATATTTGATATTTAGATAGATTTATTACGCAGTAATATAGGTTAGAACAACTTCACTATCTATAGGTACAAATTGTAGCTACGTATACGGTTGAAGCAGTCGGTTTTACTCATACGGATAAGGGTTAAGATGCAATGGAAGCTGGTCCATAAGAGAGTCTCTCACGATACATAAAGCGCACGATTTTCTCGACTGCAGTGACACCGCTATCAAGTGTTCCTATGTTTCCGTCTTGTTAATTATTGAATTGGAAAACAACCCGTTCTTCAGACTTTTTTTGCAACTGAATTTCGTGAAACTGAACTACCGGCAGTGCCTACTTCAGCATTAGAAGGATTCAAGAACTACAGTGCTCTTCAAAGATGATTATGGAGACAGCATCTGACCCAAGTCGTGACAAATTGCAGAATTACTTTATATCTTATCCTACAATAACATCTGCATATAAATCAACACAATATGATGAGTACCAATATCTTGTATTGTGATCATAGCCGACAGTTACATGCTCGTTGACTTAGAAAAAAGTTTCGACGCTGCAGTAGGCCGTATGTGTTACAAATGTCTCTTATTATAGAATCTCCAATCTGAATTCATCAGTGTTTGGACGTTAATCGCGATCAACGTCATGGCACAGGTAGCTTCTTTAGACATACATGTAAAACTTAACAATGGCTGTCTTAAGGAACAAATGAGTTCCGAAGTCGACCAATAGTACTATAAGACTGCATTCGTCAATTTAAAAACAGCTAGCATGGCCAATTAATCCTGAATTACACAAGATGTCAGCAAGAATATCAAGAACAATTTACAAAAGAATTGTTGCATCAAATTGGAAATTTATGACATCATTTTGAATTAATATGCTCCATCTCGATGTTCACTTTCTGGATTTCTCGAAAGCTTGGACAAGCGGAGATCTTCAAAAGGTAGCGAAAATTCTCCTTATTCACTGAGGCAACATTTGTGAGGCAACAAAAAATGCTTATGCTGACGAACATCGGCCCATTTTTGGAATTGTTATCATCTTTAATAAGGTTTTTGATAAATTGCTTACTTTGAAAATGATTAGCAGATGCTCGCAGGTTAGTCTTCCCGCTCTCCGTCGTGGTTGAAAGTTGCTGATGCAAAAAAATCTAATGTCAGTTTTTGATGCTCAACCTGATCGAGTCTTATTCGCAAATTAATCGTGCAACGATGTGCTTCGAACTCGGATTCAACATTCAAGCGATCCAGCACAATGTTTACCTTTTACTATTCGCATCGACTCGCATCATAATGTCATGAGCATCTCATTAGTTTCATCACATTTTTCATGGCACCTCATGTTGCATACATCTTCAAAATAATCCAGTATTTCATTGAACTACGCCATTTGGAACGTGTCCACTTGCAATTAATCACAAAATGTTTTGAATCATTCTTCGTTGCAGAAATACAACATGAAAGAGTGCCGCAAAAATGCTGCCATTTAAAGCAATGCAGCCGCTGTGTAAATTCAATTTCTTGTTTTAAATATAGCTCAATTAATCGGAAATTGTTTTCAATGGTATCTGAGCTATTGGACAATATTTCAACAAGCAAAAGTCGTTTTGAAACTGATACTGAGATTGTATCAACGATGATTTTCAGAAGGTGAAAAAGATGTCACACCTTCCCTGGAAAATGAGGGAATTCCGGTGACGCGTCCATAGCAATCTATATCCAGGAGTCCATGGCTATTTAAATCAAACAAGTTTGAATGCTATGATAAAACAATCCATGGATATAGACTGTATATACGATTTCCATGATCAATCATAGAAGTCTATGATCAATCCATTGACTCCTTATAATACCTGGACTGCTTGCTTTTCAAATTTTTCACGGAAAGTGTACAATTGGCGAAAAACTGTCAATTTTAGTAATCACGTTTGCAAACTTTCCATCAGTTTTCCTGTTCAAGCTATGCGATGCCTGATATTTGTTCAGCATTTGATTGCAAAAGTATAATGGCAATAATGAGAAAGGTCGCAATATAATATTTCATCGCTTCCCCCACAATAACAAGGAAAGTTTGAGGAAATGAACAATAATCCATTGAGGGATTTTGTCCTGGACAGAGAGCTCCAGAATGTGCTCTCTACACTTCGTGGTATCCGAAGAAGCAGTCATAAAGAGCCATAATGCTATTCTCTGTATTTTTCCGGAAGCTCCATCTTATTTATCCTTCAACAACTTACATCCCCGATCGACGTCAGCAACAGCAACTGAGCTTCGTGAGCGTTCTGTCAATGAAATTAAAGCCAAATGAGAGCATCAGTAGTTTCAATTGCCGAACACTCCTCAAAACATCGGCGAACATCATTGTCGAAAGCTTCAAAAGATTTTGTAACCAAAGAAGGTGGCGTTGTCCGTGACAGATAGGCGAGTTTACTGAATCCACCACATACTCGCAATAAGCTTAATGCAATTTGAGGATTTCCAAGAAACGGTAATTCAGCAAGTAGTACCATTGCTATTTTTCTTTTGTCTTCAACGTAACGTTTGCAATACTCTTCGTCACCTATGGGGCCCCCAGAATGACGAAAGATGGTTTTTTTGATATTTTCATTGACGCAGGAAAATCTTGCAATTCTCCGCTCCTGAAGAGTTTGCATTTCTCATGCTTCATTTGCAGACCAGTAATTGAAGTGGATTGTTATAACTTAGACAAAGCATCGAGAACGTCATCCTTATTCCCACAAATGATGCCATCAAGGTACCAGGCATGAAAATCTAGACGATTGTCACTGTCAAGATTCTTTATGACGGAATGAAGCACAAGAGCAAAAAAATGGACCCATCGGGTCTCCTTGCTGAACTCCACACATTGACTTCAATTAACCCATCGAATGAAAGAGGATAGGGGACTGCGAATAACAGAAGGTTGTCCAAGGCATTAACTCCGGAAAGAATTCACAACACTGATCTAATATAGCTTGCCGGCAAACACTATTGAAAGCGTTTTGCTTATCAACCTTACAAATGACGAAATCTTGATTCATCCGATGTTGTGACACGACGTTGTGTAATCTATGAACAATTTTTTCGGTTCCGCCGGGCAAGCAACTCCAAATTGAGTTGGTTTAAAGAAATTCATCATCTTATCTAAACTTTGATGGCAGGCACATTTGCTGGCCAATCGCCAAATGATTTCACCAACAGCTATAGGACGTATGGCCACTTCATTTTTCTGTAGTGCGATAAGATTGGCGCCTGCAATAATAATACGTAATAATAATAGACGTATATTTTGCTGTAAAGCCTCAATAATGGTAATCGTGAGGCATGACAAGCGGTTACCAATTGACAAAAATATTACTTCACAATATGAAAAAAAATTAAAGTTAAGTTAATGATAACACAACTAAAGCACACATAACACGAAGAAAAGTAACTATCAACGAACAAAGCCACTGTTTGACAATTTCATCATTTTGACTAAGAATGATGAGCTTTTCATTGCTGTTAGGCAGAAAGGCATGGTGAACTTATTCGAATGAGCCAGACGCTGAGGACATAAATGGTGCAAAGGATGATTCTGATCTTAGGACAGAGATGAAAAAATGTTGAAACCGATCATGAGGCGACGATACTCAAGGGGCAAAAAGTTGGAGCAATCACATGTAGAGGAGCCACAAATTTTGTGATAATCGTAATAATTTTGTAATAATAAAATTGTAATAATTTTGTGAGGCCTATTCTTCACACGTTCCAAGGAAGAACTGTTCGAACTGCTGAAACCAACGAATATGGCAGCAGAGTATTCTAGTATACTTCTCACACAATTGTTGTATATTTGTACTAAACCTGAAGTAGGGAGGAAGGGCTTTAATTTTCGCAGAACGTGAAGTTCTGCCATTTTCGCAATGGTGGGAGCTAAAGTCAAAGTAGCCTTCCCAGTCAAAAGAATATTGATAACATGTCGCAGAGAAGTAGTCACTGGCGTCCGAAGAGTTTCAATTGATGCATCAATTAGGTGTTGTACTCTTAGTTCTGAGGGCCCATATGCAGTATTCTTGGGAAATGTGCGTAATATCTTTATCATATCAAAGTCTGCATTCAACTGCAATGCAGGTTCATTAGAACTCCTGACTATTGGCGCATCTGATGATGGATGCTTTTCTTCAAGCAAAGTCCATGTAGCCGAAGTATTGGGTGCCAATCCTTTTGACGTTGAAACTCGACTAGCTTTCCCATCCTTCTTTTGCAAAATTGACTCCTGCCTCTGTGCGTCGACGTCGTTGTTCATTTGGATTAGATGAGTTCACTTTGGAGGATGCTGGCTTACTTGCTGTAGATTCAGCCTCGGACCATAGCTTAAAATATTCTCCGTTAGACCATCGCTCACAAAAATGATTTACAGGTAGTAGTTTGTGACGTTTTCCGGCACGTTTAATTGAAGGCAAAACGCATTTCGGAAACATAAGTAGTTTTGTCCAAGCTTCCACTGAATTGTTGCAATAAACCTCTTTCAGAGCATCCGATAGAACCCTTGCAAAAGAGTGTCTAGCGGTACGTGGTACAAACTTGAGGGTTGGCCTTTTTAAGGCGAATACTTCTTCCATTGATGGTAGAGATTGCACAATGGTACAATTTGGATTGCTGGACCTATTACATAATTTCTCAATGTCATCAGTCGACTTATCAGCACAACGCTGAATGTGCCACTTCCGATGGGATTCAGATACAATCCGTTTACACTGGCAGATAAACTTGCTGTGCAGTTCCAGCCACTCTTTTGGCACAAGACCTGGGAAAATTCCTCGGCAATGTCGTTCCAAGTGTGATACAACTTGGCTAGAACCTGGCTGGTGTCGACAACCTGAGACAGGACATTGGAATGAAATTTTCTTGGTGTCTGTACCAACATTGCTTTTATTATTAACTGGCTTACTTGTATCAGATGTCGAGATTATCTCGTTCCCCGTAATATTTGTTTAAGTGCGTGATTCATCAATTACTTTAACACTAGGATGCCGAAAAATCGATTTACCTTCAACGCCGACAGTGTGTCAAAATGACACACAACTACCAAAGTGGTTAATATTGTTTATGCAGCCTCTTTTAGACATTCACATGGCTTGAGTAACATTTTCCATTGAATTTCACGCGATTTTTCACTGAGCATGTTAATCTTAACTTCATTTACAATGCTTGAGGTAGGCCTACCTCCCAACATAGGCCTGATCTGTAGGCTCAATGAAAGTGCTCGCAGTCTGCATTTCATTACTCCGAAAGAGTCCAGGCACCTATGCTAGGCGTGTGTTCCGATCAGCTTTCAATGCTGGTATGTGCATTTCATGGTGCTTAGATGCACTTAGCTGGTGCTTAGCTTTCATGGTGCTTAGCTGATGTACTTAGATGCTCCCGCGATCCGCTGAATCATATCTACTACAACAAGCAGCTTCTATGACTCAGCACTTCCCAGAGACAGCCTGGCTTCAATCTCGCTTTCACACAATGTCGGGTTGATATCGATTTGTTTGACATGGCATTGACATAGGCTTGATTCGATGTCGAGAACTGTCATCAGTGTTGCAGTGTGAAAACTTCGTCATTCATCGCAATGCCGCGAAGACGCCTGACTGCTGAGAATGCGCTGCGACGATTACAGCTGATGGACGATGGATCAACCGATGATGATGACCTTGAAATTGACCAAGCTGACTCGGATGCCAGCTATGAAGACGACAGCATCGACGAAGATTCGGACGAGCCATCTCCTACTGATCTGCCTCTCACCGAAATAGCTCAGAACATCGAACCAGATCAGCGGTAGAGCCTGCAACGCAGAGCGACACTAATTGTGCATCGAAAAGTGGCATCACTTGGAGCCGATATTCAACGTCGATTTATTCAAGTACTTCCGTCGGTAGATCGTCCCGTCTGAATATTCTTAACTTGCGTCCTGGGCCTACAAGTTACGCAACGACGCGTATCCAAAGTGGCTCTTCATTGAGCGCGTGGCGTTTACTAGTCGATGAGTCAATGCTGCGACACATACAAATGTGTACACAGGAAAGAGCAGTCTCCTGTGGAAATGCTGAGTGGTCCTTGTCATTGTATGACATCGACAAGATCATTGGATTATCCTATGCTCGTGGTGTTTTGACTAATACCTCTGCACCTGTGCATGCATTGTGGAGCACAACATGGAATTGTAACCTATTTTCGTCAACTATGACACGCGACCGATTTTGCTCTATCGAGCGTTATCTGCGCTTCGATGTCAAAAGCGAAAGGAGTCTACGACGATCTACTGATAGGTGTGCATTGGCCTATGACATTTGGTTTCCATTCATTTCGAACTCGTGAAAGTGCTATAATCCTCATGAATATCTTACTGTCGATGAGCAGCTGCTTCCGTGTAAATGTCGATGTTCATTCATACAGTAAATGTCCAACAAGCCCGATAAGTTCGGGATCAAATTTTTTCATCTGGTGGACAACAGCAGCAAGTATTTGATAAACGGTTATTCGTATCTCGGGAAAGATGAGCAGAGACCTTCGAGTGAGCCACTCGCACTTTCTACTGTAAGGCGCCTGGCATGTGTTCTATCAAATGGATACAATATCACAGCGGATAACTATTTTTCATCAGTCCCAGTGGTGAGATACTTGTCCAGCAGAAATATATCGTATCTCGGCACAGTGCGCCTCAATAGCAGAGACTTACCGAACACTTTTCACAAGAGTATGTCACTTCACGCTACTTCATTTTACAAATGCGATGAACGCACAAGTCTGTCTATTTATAAAGCCAAACGAAATAAACTGGTTGCAATTATCAGTTCGCTGATCCCTAGTCCATCGATTCCCATCACGGAGAATCCAAAACACAAACCAGACACAATCACAACTTACAACAAGACCAAATGTGGTGTCGATGCTCTGGATAAAATGACCCGTTTGTACACGACTCGCCGCACTTGCCGCCGTTGGCCAGTGTATGTGTTCTACAACTTGTTCGATATGGCAGCAATCAATGCTTGGGTGCTATATAGAGAATCCCTATCGTCAAATATAAGTCGACGAGATTTCCTCCTCAAGCTTGTGGATGAACTGTGTGCCTCTGCGCCTGTGACAGCTGCACCTGGATCGTCGGCTCGGAAGAGGTCAGCTGAGCCTTCACCTCAAAACATGATGAAGCGGCGACATTGTCAGGTTGGTGGCGACTGTAAAAACGCTACGAAGAAGTCGTGCGAGTCATGCCAGAAAATGTGCTGTGGAAAGTGCACTGCTCTTGAAAAGTACACTTGCAATAACTGTGTATGAGTTTGCTCATTTTTCTGCGTTGATTTGATGCGATCATAATGCAATTGTGTTACATTTTCATGCCTTGCAATAATGTAAACTGGAAAAGTAGCCTACCGCACTGTAGTACACTTATAGTAGCTTACACTTTTAGTGTCTGGGTTTGTTCATTTTTATGCGTTGATTTGATGTGATCAAACTGTACATGTAGCCTACATGCAGGTATATGTTTGGCAATTGTGTAACATTTTATATGCTTTGTCCTTGTAACTGGTTCCCTGGGCGTAATAGAGTACTTATACACTGGCATTCTGTTTTCCTCTCATTTGCTAGTCGTGATGATTGCTGGAAAAATAGCTTTGATTGAGTAGGCCTATAGGATACAGGTCTACATACGATTTGTCCTATTTCAACGTAATATTGCAAATAGACAATGTAAATAGATGTGCAAGGAGCATTATAGAAAGCTTATTGGACTACATTTGATATGGAATATAAGTGGTTAGGGTTATATCCTCTAATTATCATTCTTTAAAAATCCATCGCTATGTGTCATTTTGACACACTCTCGGCTTTCTAGGTAAATCGTTTTTCACACAAAAAAATATAACACCTACAACAAAGAGAAGAAATGAAAAATGATCTTTGCCTAAATTAATAAAACAAAATAAGTTTGGTACGAAAATAACTGAAACTATATAATCCGCAGCAATTTTACATCACAAATGTGTACATTCTAGTGTTAATACAGGATCGAATCTTCTCAATAATGCGGCCGCACTTTTTGTAGAAATGATAAAAGTTAGAGCTCAGCGCGCAACAATACTCATGTAGGACAAGGTTGGATAAAATCTTGGGTTTGATTTGCTCTTCATTTGTATAGCGGTCACTCATCTCTTCGAATCACTTTTTTCTCTGCAGAGACAGTTGCGGAAGTTCATCACCCTTCAACAGGCTACCGATGTCTGCAGAGCGCAGTCGAAAATCGATTCTAACCTCTGCAGAGAATGTCTGAAGTCGACGAACTATGTCATCTGTGACCTACTTCTCTACAGACTGAGTTGATTAAGTTGAGTGACTCAACATGCCTCTGAAGACGTCTGCAAAGTCAAGTACTAAAGTATATAAACCCATCTTAAAGCAAGACAGGGTCATTCATTCGAAAAGAAAAAATATATAGAAGTAGATGCATCAAATAATTACTAGTCTCACTAAATCAATCCATGTCATATAGCAGCTCTGTTTCAGGACAAAACGAAAAATAGTGTAAGAAAAAATATATTTAGCTGTGAGTCATTTAGCATCTTATCTCCGGTACAATAATTGCATGATGGTGAAAAAAATTCATAAATACGCCTAAAACTTACTTAAATCTTTAATAATCGAGCAAGGTTTGCATGCTGTGATGTCGGTTTTAAATGTCGTGTGTTGCCTTTGTTCTTAATACATATTTTGCTACAATTTCAAAGTATTTTTTCTGACTATTATCTTCGCATTATGATGTTTACATGTTTTGATCTTTAGTGCTGTTGCTTTTTGCACACAAACCTCATAATTTCTTCTATCTGTTTTCAGGCAAGAAGTTGTAGTGAAGGAGGTAACTATTATTCTCTTTTTCTATTATATTATTAGTTTTCCGTGATGTTTGAAGATAAGCAAAACGTTGCATTGTTGTACGGTGACATGCACGTACATGTAGGCCTACTTCAGTACAATTACACCAATCTATAAGTCAGGTTCCAAACTTATTTACTCCAACTATCGACCTATAGCTGTATCTAGCTGTATAAGCCGTATTATGGAGCGTTTCAAATTCCTCAATGATAACAATATCTTGCTGAAAACCCAGCATGGATTTACGAAAGGTGCGTCAACAGAAACCGCCGGTGTGACATTTTTTGATTTTTTGACTCACAACTTGGATATAGGTTTGTGCGTGGACACTGCGTTTATTGATTTTAGTCGTGCTTTCGATAAGGTACCTCATGATAACCTTCCTCGCAAAATCAACTCTTATGGAATTAAAGGCAAACTCTTTCAATGGATTTCAAATTTCCTTACCAACAGACAACAACGTGTCCGGATTAGGGGAGTACTTTCAAATACGAAGAATATCAGTACAGGTGTGATCCAGGTATCAGTCCTTGGTCCCCTCCTATTCTCAATTTACATAAATGACATTGATGACTACATAGAGCATTCCATGACGCTAAAGTATGCCGATGAAATCAAATTATACATCGCCTCCAAAACCGACTTCAATGCACAGACTGTGGGTAAGCACAATCTTCAAAACGATCTGCAAAATGTGGAAACATGGTCCAACAATAATGGTCTTCAAATCAACGTATCTAAGACCAGACTTATGAGTTTTGGGGGACTTAATCAGGAACATCAATATGTCTTGAACAATGCGACGATTGATCAAACTGCAGATTTTAAAGATCTTGGTATTTTTGTCAGTAGACCGCATGGTTTCTCTTCTCATATCTCTAAAATGGCATCCAAAGCTAATATGTTGCTTGGTATGATAAAGAAGACCTTTATCTCGCGTGAGACTGTTTTGCTGCTGAACGTGTACAAATTCTATGTTCGCAGTATTCTAGAATACGGAAACATTATTTGGTGTCCATTTCAAAAAGGAGTCATAAAACAAATTCAGCGAGTTCAAAAACGTTTCACACGCTTCTTCCCACATCTTCGTGACATTAATTATAGAAGTCTTCTTTTCAACCTTGGCCTCCTCTCATTGTATGCTCGGAGAATCAGATACAAATTGATCTTTCTCTTCAAAGTTTTGAATGACATGACTATTCTAATTCCTAAAGATTTTTTCACCATCTCCCACCGAACCTCTCGAGGCAATCCTACAAGACTGATTATCCCAACATCGCATCATTCATATCGCGCTTACTTTTTCACCATCGACGTCATTCGACATTGGAACAACCTCTCAGCTATTGAAGTTAATGTACGAACAGTAACTGAATTTAAGCGTTCTATAAGATCGTACTTTTAGCGGGATGACATTTGGTAACCAAATTCTTCCTGACCTTACTGGCAGATTTAGCGATGATCTTCGGGCTTCTATTTGCCTTGATTTCTCGTGATGTCCTGTATGTATTTTAAATGTTATGTCTTTATGTTATGCAAATAAATTATCATTATCATTGAGGCATTATTCTCGGTTCCCATGGTTGCAGCTCTCAGTTCTCATTCATTCCTGGTTTACAGTAGGCCTATATGCATTTGTAACAGTAATCGAAGAGGAGACAAAATGCTTCACTAAAAGTTTAGTTGCCAATTAACAGCCACACTGACTGCACCCTCAGAGCAAGTGGTCATGACGAGCTCCCTGATTACGTAGGAATTATCGATTGCAGATCAATACTCAACTAATGACTGGCAAAGTATTGTCTGCTCAACATCAGTAATTGAGAATTCATTGATTGCTCATTACTCATAAGCAGGGGAGCCGGCAAGGGTGTTGCAGGTGTTGCATGGGTTACGGTTATTACAGAAATTCATAAATTGAAAGGCTTCCCTATTTCCATATGCTAAAATTTTGGAACTACTGAAATTACTGATTTTTCTTCAGCGAAGATTTTGAAATATTTCTATACATTGGAAGATGGGAGCTGTAACAGATAAATTGTTCTCATCATGGATGTTCATTTTCCAAATTTCGCACGAGTTTACAGTCTTAACACCTTCTGCAGTCTTTCGGGTGAAGTGCGACCAAGCAGAAGACATTCCCATCGCTTTGAAGCTCGTATGTAGGTAATTTTTCCCTCTCAAGACATTGGAGAAGAGTGGGAGATTGATCTTATTTGGTTTGAGCTTGCTGCAGCTAAGTGTGCGTGGTCGATGATAAGTCTCTGTGTCCCATCAGGCTTTGCTACGAAGGGAAGGTACGAGATGAAGGCCCTCAGGTTCGGCAGCACGATGTTGGCTTTTTTACCATAGCTATGCTACATATTCTTGCAGGGAAAGTCCTGTACTATCACTGTCATTTTGCGTCGGAGGCCGACCGAAGTTTTAGATGATGCGTAGGGTCGGAGCCCGCTTGTACCGTGGTAGAGGATGGACCCCAGTCTGGATTTGGTGTGGTCGGTAAGATATCTGGAAACTTAAGAGCTTGAAATTTTGGTGGGGCTAGGTTGAGTTGTCTGTCGGATGCATCCTAGAATAATTGAATTCCTCAACGTCCGGCGACGAACCCGTGTCGGAAAAGAAGTCACTTCATCCGTTGGCTCGCCCAGTTCAGTAAGAGGCATTGTCGAAGGCCGAGAAGATTCTAAGAATGCGTGGGATTGGACGTGGCAAGGGGAGTTACCACTTACCAGACGACAACGGTGGGGGGAGAGGGTTGACAGCCCGGAATCGCAGGGTTGGCTGAAGCAGCAAGCGAGTCCAGACACGGCTCCATCGCGGCCGGCCAATCGACCAGGATATAATCAATGGCTGAAACTAGTTCGTCTAAAAACTTCCTAGGTTAAATCCAGGTGGCTCCGGTGAAGATGGCTCCTATTTTGGCAGCGGAACGATTTTAGAGTCAGAATTATGATGCCATAGCTCCCCTCGGACCTCGATTGTCCTCCTTGGAATCCTCGTCTACGTCGAACCGATGCTCAATGGGCGCAGTAGACAGATCTGTGCGTGGGTCGGTGGGGCCCCGCGGAGGTGGTAGGATGGCTGAGAGACCGGGGGTGACATCTACGCGATAATATTTAATTTGTAGATACTATTTAATCCTCGAGAAACCAAAAACTTTGTGTTCCGGCTTGTAGAGGCGCTAACCGGCAATCTTCGTTTGTCCCTTATACAAGCAGTAATTTGAATGTGTACTTATCTTATCTATTTCGATTATTTTTAGTTTGGAACATTATGATGTAAATTCATGCTGTAATTTCGGATTACCATTTTGAGAAAATAAAACACTTCTACTACGAGTATTACGTCATACTACTTGTGTTGGATGAGGTCATCCGTGAGCGATGGTCTTGCTCCTGTTGAATTGTTTCCCGACTTGAATCTACCAGCGTACATGTACATGCAGTCGTGGATTAAAAAACATTCGTGAGCCTGACGTTGTCGTCAGTGCGTCGGTAGTTTCCCTTATTGATAATTTGCTTAGAGTTGCAATCGATAGAACGATCCCACATACCGGTAGACAAAGTTGACTAGCAAGTGGAATTGTTCCAAAGTTGCAATAGCTCTAGATCAAGTTTTATAGTTGAAATTGTTGTAAAGACGCTTGATATATTGGTATATATTCATTTCAAGCTGGAAGGCCAATACAACAGAAATATTGTCCACTGGATAACTGCAGGCTATTTCTAAGTTGAAAGAAAACGTATTGCTTATGTAGCTAAGTTTCTGAAATGAAACAATGAAACAAATGACATTCCATTTTTCATGCGGTAAAAATGGTGTCACGTGCATTTGTATATCGTGTAACAAATTTACAGAATTTGACTTTTAACATTCGATTTACCTACAGTGTAAATCGCTCAATACCAATCACATACGAAGGATGCATACCAAAATATTTTTTGGTATATTTCTGCATCTATTTGTGTGCTCTTCATATTCTATTTCAAGTGTGGTATGCTTTACATACTAAAACCGTATCAGCACAATGTTAAAAGAAAGCATAAATCATGTCCAAAGTATGTTGATTTAAGGCCTTTTGTTAATAAAGATCACACTAATGTTACTATTGTTCTGTAAGTAGTGAGCTAATGACATTCAAGAGTCATACTTTCAATACTGAATTCGATTTTAATACATGTAAGTCTAAGGCATTTCATAGATAATCAATAAGTATTCAACCATCAATAATTATGGATTATGTAGTTTTGAAATTAAGCATATTATCAATCCGAAATAAAAACACATTATAATTCATGAACGCAAAAATAGTTATGTTTGAGATACATAAGTCAACATGATTGCACGAAAAATATCGTTTGATTGAATTGATGTTGGTTCATCAACAATTTGGTTCATTATATTTATTATTCAACTTGGTTCATTAAGTACATGTAAAGCTAACCAAGCGTCCTGTTAATGTTGCTATAGACAAATAGCAACGACGACATACTCGTGGAGCATAAAATTAACAATAAATCTAATTTAGTTAAATGTCACACTATCAAAAGGAAATATTCACGGCTGGTATTACAGGAAAAAGTTATTTGACAATAATATACTTCTAGTATATATATATATATATGTATATATATATATATATATATATATATATATATATATATATATATATATATATATATATATATATATATATATACATTTGTATGTATATTTGCTATGTGACTTAAAGCTCTACATACCAGAAGAATACGAATGAGGATGAATTTGCATTGAGTCTCGTATATAAACATGCGAAGAACGCATATTTCATTGTAAAACAGCCAATCACAGTTAGAATAGTTCGTATCGCTACACACCAATCACATACGAAAGTAGGTGAGATTTTGTATGAAAAACATACCAGATCTCTGTAAGCATTCGCGAATCTCGTATCAGATGTTAGTTTCAAATTGTATGTGATGTTGGTATATGTTTGTATGCAATTTTCGAATCCAGCGATTTACAGTGTACATGTATTTATACATATACCTTAAATGGTTGTTGTCCGATGCGCATGGAATATTTATCAATTTAAAGTTGGCAGGTAGGCCTAGTTTGACTACAACATATTTGAGACATGAAATATTGGTTTTGGGGTGAGACGAAAGGTTGCCTCAAAGTGCCCTCTTTGAAGTCGATGCAACACCTGCCCTAAGCTCGTGCCGGCGTCCCTGCTCATCAGTAATCCCAATTATAATTATCTGCTCTGAAATTCTGATTCTAGTTGATTGATCAGTAATAATTTACATAGCAGCAGTATATTATCAGCAATTTTTCTCTTTTTTGATTGAGTATTATTGTTTTTATTATTATTATCATATTATTATTATTTCACTTTGTAGGCAATTAGTAAGGGTACGGGAATGAAGGCAAAGGTGAGCGCAGGAGGCGAACACATCAAGTTCACGTATGAAACGGAAGTACAACCACAAAAGAGTTGGTGCAACATCTCGTAAAATGCATAAAAAGGTATAACCTCCTCTTAATTAAGTACTGTTATCTATGAGACTTGTTGAATACACATAGTAGAAAAAAATTTCTGGCATGTTCATATCTATGAAGCATCTGTTAAATATAGTGAACATACAATGTCCATTCCGCATATGAATGAAAAATTAGTCTAGATAATAAACAAGGAAAATACTATCTTCATGTGCAGACTTCATATATACTTCATAAATGAAAATTCGTTGTGGTTAATATACATGGAAGATGCTATCTTCATGTGTAGACTTCATATATACTTCATACATGAAAATTCGTTGTGGTTAATATACATGGAAGATGTTATCTTCATGTATAGGCTTCATGTTTCATATATGAAAAATTAGGCTACATAATGTATATGAAGAACCCAATATTCATGTACCTGTTTCATCTACGTGTCATAGATGAAATTTCGGTTGAAAATAATATATATGAAATTTAATTTTCATGTACATGTTTCATATACGTTTAAGGTATATGATAAAGACAAAAATGCCATATAGAGGATTACGTCGTCATTCACATAAGTTCCATGCATGTTTCATACATAAAGCTTCGGGCTAGATGTGATGTACATGAAAAACCCAACCTTCATGTATATGTTTCATATAGGTTTCACATTAGCAAAATCGCTTGAAAACAATAGATGTAAAAACCCAGTTTACATATATATGTTTCATGTAGGTTTCATGTATATGATAAAGACGAAAAAACATTTGTATGATAATCTCGTCATTCATATATAAGTTTCACAAATACTTCATACATTAAAATCCCGATGATGTCATAGATATGAACAAATTCTGTTTTCATATACATGTCATATATATGTTTCATGCATGAAAATCAAATGAAAATTCATATAGCACGTCCTCATATATGATTCATGCATATGATTGATATATTGAGCATACATGACATTTATTGATGATGATGATTATGATTCTCACATGATTCGCATATGTTTCCGGTATTTTATGTATATGAAATCAACAATTTTTTCATATGGGTAAGCATCTGATGTGCAGTCCATGTACTGAACATCACAGAACTTTATAAATATATTATTTATCTTTGAATGGTGAATATGAATATACCAAGCTTGTTATACGTCCGTTTGTAGGTGCACCGTCCATGAAAAAATCCTACTTTAACTTATTGAAGTATTTAGCATAGGGCCTTAACCCACACGAGAGACAATGCGATGAGGTTTAAACCATTATAGTTATCTTTTGTCATATTGCAGGGTTTAGAGAGATTTACACAAGGATTTATGAGTTATTTTTCTAAATTTCCAAACACAAAGCATGGCACCACTGTGCATGCAAACTTGGAGGAAGGATACAAAGTATAAACTGTTCGTTCAAGATAAGAATAATCACGGGTTAAGGCGAACTCTCGGATAACAACAAAAGAGCTCTCGCGTTCGATTTTATGGGAATCACTAACACACACTCGCAGATAATTGATGCCGCGCTGTTGATCTTTAGTCCATTTCATATCGATAGCATCGACGAAACTCGCGACAAAAGTGTCGTTGGTGATCTCACTATCACACAGAGTTGTAACCGTTCCAGGATTTTCGAGACCGGCTGGCGACCGGTGCTGGACAGACCGAGCTTTTCGATTAAGTATGCAGTTATAAATGGCTACTGTTGATACGCATGTATATGTAGGCTGATATATGACTACCACACCAGTTGATATCATCTATTGCTGTGTAATCCCTATCTTGCGGCAGAGATGGTAACTGCCGGCCTGCGGCAACATCCTGACAGGGGACCGAATGCAGGAATGCCACAATCCCATACCAATGGCAACTCCCTGTATGCTGAACGAGGCTACCTGACTTTTCAAAGTTATCAATCAAGATAGGCCTACAAGAAATTCAATCAAACTTATCTAGGTCCTGCTATTGCTAGCATATGTCTATGAGCAAATCTTCTACACGGAATAATATTATCACTTATACTAGGTTTAATAACATACCAACGCGTTACTCAGATGAGAAGGCAGTAATGAGGGACTCGTTGCGAATGCGTTTCACTGATCGGAATAATCTGATCAGCGATTTCATCTTTGGATTTTCCGCAGCAGTCGCAACAAATTCGAATATAGCATATTCGGCAACCTCCACCAGCACAATTGTGAGTGAGTGAAAGTAAGTGCAATAAGAAAAAAAGATGTGCAGTGTATTCAAACCCAAATCAAGATCGCCTATCACAAGTTGTCTATTGTTGTAGCTCGTTCATCTTGGCGTTCCTACAATGTAAACTGTAGAGTACGAAACCGATGTGCAAGACGAGAATACCAACATGTACGAAAGCACTATTGCTCGTGTTCATACACAACGAAAACGATTGGCTTTCCTATTGGTTTATCTTTATCATCCAATAGGAAAATCAATCGCTTTCGCAGTATGTGAACACGAACAATAGTACTTTCGTACATTTTGTTATTTTCGTTTTGCACATCGGTTTCGCAGGTAGCTTTGGTATCGTACAGTTTATAGTGCATGTCAAGAACAACCATCTGTTGAGAAGCCTCTATTTGTAGCTACACTCGATTTGATGGAAAAAGCACATGATCAAGTAGCCAAGTAATGAAAACCGTAGACTTTCATCTCAACTCTTTGTATACAGTAGTTTTGTCCGAATGCCATATAAATGCGCTTATACAATCGCATGCCTAAGTGGATCCTAACATCAACGACTATTTCTAAGTCAAGGCCTCTGTGCGACAAGTGCAATTTCTCAAATAAGACGGGAACGGAATATACTGGACCGGCGACCTGCTACACCGCTGCTATCGCAGCAGAGTGTCATCCCAAGACGAAGCACTGTTCGTCGTTCTTATCGAGTTTACTCTGTTCGGCATCGGAAACTTCGACATAGCAAGCAATGTTGCAATGACAAATGCTCAGCGCGGTCAGATAAGCTTCATTCGGCGTATGAACATTGAACAACCACAATGTCGAGTGCCTTTCATTGAACCAGATGCCATGGTAAAACAGTTAGTCTAGATAGCAGCAGCGATGTTAGATAGGCAAAATAGTTTGGACGACTAAAAAATAGGGATATAGCGGCTTCTAGAATTTGAAGACCAACTCTCAACTTGTATGCGGAGAAAATTCAAAACTAGAAAATTCACCCGAACGTTTTCGGCCATTCTCTTCAAGGATGTATTTGGCAATGAACTTACAGAGAGAGATGAGAGATGAAATGATGTTAAGCGAATTCACATACGTCATGCACGTGTCCACATGTGATTTATGAATATCTACATTCCTACTCATTAATATTTAAGTAATAAGATTAAATCTTAAAAGACAAAAGTTAGTAAGTTATCGAAAACGTAGAAAATATAGAGATAAATACGATAGAGACAATGAAAACTAAAAGTCAAGTCACAAAGAGGTAACATAATCCTTCTGGGTGCACAGTCTAGGCTTTTCTCTTTTGATGAGCAAAGCCTCCAAAATCTGCAGCGCTCTAAAGGTTCTCACTCGTTTGACAACTTTGAATAATTCTCTAGGACAGTAGGCGAAACGGAGCAGGAAACTAAATGTCTCTTAATTGCTGACACTCCTGCCTTAGTTTTGCCGTCGACATACCACTTTGGGACATGTTCCTTGATTCTGTCTCCCAGTCGTCTTCTCGTTCTGCCGATGTGTGATTGTCTCCACAATTGCAGGAAAATTTGTAAATTACGTTTGATGTGGCTGATGCGGAATATGATCTTTAGGCGACTTTTTCAGGGCAGGATCTGTGGTATACATAACCATTACTTGGGCATCGGGAAAGGCATTTTCAACTGCAGCTTTGAGTCTCCTCTTTTGCAAATTTAAGGTCTCACCAAGATAGGGAATCTTAATCTACACTTTCCTCTTCTCGGGGCATTCCACTCTTTCATGTTGATTGCTCGTCAAATATTTGTCCAGGAAATTAGCTGGATATCCATTGCTCTCCATCGTCTTCTACAAGTCTTCCAATACGTCAGGAGAACAAATCATCTTTGTGTGGTGGTATAAACTTTTTATGAGACCAACTTTGTATTGAAAAGGGACAAACTCCTGAAATGCGTGGTTAATCCTGTAAATGTCGGCTTGCGGTAGACCGCATGTCGAACTCGACCATTTTGACGGCGTTGAATGAGCACGTCCAAAAATGGCAATTTCTCATCCTTCTCGAATTCCATCGTCAATTTAATATTTGGGTGAAAGCTGTTGAAAACATGCACTAAATTATCCACTTGAAACATGTGCTTCACTAAGATGAACCTATCATCGACATATCGGGTGTAGAACACACAGTTGTCGGCAATAAATTGAGAGAGCTCAGTTCCTGTGTAACCCATGAATATATTATTCATCCTGCAACTCAATGGACTTTCGCATGTGATTGGCATGTAGCGACACGAACTATTCTAACTGTGATTGGCTGTTTTACACTGAAATACGAGTTCTTCGTATATTTTATATACGAGACCCGATGCAAATTCATCCTCATTCGTATGCCCCTGGTATGTAGAGCTTTAATTCACATAGCAAATATATACAGGGTGTCCGTAAAGTCGCTTGACTTTTAAATTGAATATCTACATGAGTAAACAATAAACGTTTACGTCAGAAACCCTGTTATATTACGCAACATGAAGGGGAATTTACGAATCTAGCAATAAGAAATGAATATTCGATTATTTAACTGCTTAAATTTTACATTCTGCATGCAGTCATTTTTGTAATGAATATTATATGTGCAATTATAGTTCTTAAGCTTTGGTGAATTCAATTCAGTTTCAGAAAATGTTTAAGTCAATTAGCTGTGCTGTTAATTATGTCAATTAACCTTATCGAGGGCCATAGCTCAAAATTTCCCCCTATTCAATACTATGAAACTTTCATCACCAGCCATGACGACATGCTTAGTCATTGATTGATATATATCGTATCATCTTCAATTGAGAACGTCAAATTAATCAGCCTTCATGGCATAGAATTACCATATCCCATATCTATGACTTCATGTTTTCGCTAACCAATGACAAAGACGCGTGTGTCATGCTATGTTCGAAATCTCAATGTGAAGTTGTACGATCGCTGCCTATCTTATTAACAATGGATCTTCAGACTCGGATAGAGATAGTTCAGTGCTTCTATGGATGCAATAGACGTGCTACAGCTGCCCTTCGAATGTTTAAGACTCAAAGACGCATTCACAAAGATCCTTTTACAACAACGTCGATTGCAAATATCATCAAAAAGTTTGAAGAAACTGGCAGCGTTCATGATAAACCTAGCAGTGGCCGTCCTACAATTGATGACATGACAATTGCAACTGTGAATCGCGTCATCGAGGAGACTAGTTCAAAATCAAACCTAGGAGTCACGTCAGTTCGCAGTGGCTGAAGAGGTTGGTATCATTTCAAAGACTAGTGTCCATAAAATCCTTCAACATGAACTAAAACTTTACCCGTACAAATTACAAGTCGTGCAAGCACTTGATTCGGCGACAAGCCAAAGCGCTTAGAGTTTGCGAGATGGCTTCTCGACAATCAGAATGCAATCGATGACATTGTCTGGTCTGACGAGGCGCATTTTTCACTCGATGGGATCGTTAACATGCACAATTGCCGTATCTGGTCAGATGTTAAGCCATCAACATGCATCTAAAAATCCCTTCATTCACCTAAGTTATGTGTCTGGATGGGATTTTCTGCTAAGTTTGGACTACGACATTTTTTCTTCTCCAACACAGTGACAGCTGATTCCCTGCTTAAGGAGCACGTGCGTCCTCAACTTGCGCAAAAGCGCAAATTGTCCTCCTGTATATTTATGCAAGATGGTGCCCCACCCCACTTTGCAACAAAGGTACAAAACTTCCTCGTCCAGACATTTAGTGATCGCGTGATAAGTCGAGGATGTGACCGAGAGTGGCCTCCACGTTCACCTGATTTGAATCCTCTCGACTTTTGGTTCTGGGGATGGATGAAAGCGAAGATATACCATCATGGTAAGCCACAAAGCCTGGACCAGTTGAGTGAGAAGATCACTGATATCTGCAATGAAGTCATACGCGAAGAACTTGCCGCTGGTGTTTTCGATATTATTCGGCGATTGACTGCAGTGATTGATTGCGATGGCAATCATTTCGAACACTTGATTTGAACATTTTAATCATCAAATATTGGCTTCTTACTGTTATATTCGTAAATTCCCCTTCATGTTGCGCAATATAACATCGCTTGTGATAAAAAAGTTTATTGCTTTCTCATGTAGATATTCAATTTAAAAGTCAAGCGACTTTACGGACACCCTGTATGTGTAACTCTGAAGATGCAGTGCGCGGTTCCTTTTATATTCTTCAAGCAACGGACGGAAAACCACGATTGACCGGTGTAGTCGTCTATAATTCAGCGACAGGTTTCGACCGGTGCTTCGGTCCTGTTTGCGTGAACAGGACCGAAGCACCGGTCGAAACTTGTCGTTGAATTAAAGACGACTACACCGGTCAATCGTGGTTTTCCCTCTGTTGCTTGAAGAATGTATATATAACATACTACTGTCAAAGTACCTTTTTCTGTAATACCAGTCGTGAATATTTCCATTCGATAGTTTGATATTTAACTAGATTAGATTTATTGTGACTTTTATGCTCCACGAGTATGTCGTCGTTGCTATTTGACTAGCAACATTCACAGGACGCTTGCTTAGCTCTACTTAATGAGCCAAGCTGATTATCATCAATTCAATCAAACGATATTTTTCGTGCAATCATGTTGACTTATGTATCTCAAACACAACTATTTTTGCTTTCATGAATTATAATGTGTTTTATTTCGGATTGATAATATGCTTAATCTCAAAATTACATAATGCGTAATTGTTGATCGTTGAATACTTCTTGATTATTTATGAAGTGCCTTAGACTTACATGTATTAAAATCGAATTCAGCATTGAAAGTATGACTCTTGAATGTCATTATCTCACTTCTTGGAAAACAGTGGTAACATTAGTGTGATCTTTATTGATAAAAGGCCTTTAATCAACATACTTTGCACACAATTGATGCTTTCTTTTAACATTGTGCTGGTATGGCTCTAGTATGGAAAGCATACCACACTTGAAATAAAATTTGAAAAGCATACAAATAGATTCAGAAATGCATCCTTCGTACGTGATTAGTGTTGAGTGATTAACAGTGCAGAATCCATCAATGTGACGAAACTTTTACTATTGAATACAAAAGGGACATTTTCTGGGCAAGCTCTCAACAGTCTTGCGAAATCATCATTTGACACTGGTAGTTGTATGCCTTTTCTTTGATTGACATTATAACTACTTCAATGGTGTGCGTCAGAGGAATGTTCGTAAATAGACCAGGAACATCTAGAGAATCCATCTTATATACTGTGAAATATTCCGATCCTGCATTTCTCTCACGAAGCCAAAGGAGTCTTTGGTATCGAATTTACACAAAATGTCCTCAATGTCCTTTAATAAATTTACCAACCACTTTGAAATGCTGTGTACCCTAGAGCCGATCATAGAAAGAGCTGGTCTAAGTGGTAGACCTTCTTTGTGGATCTTGGAGCTTTATTTTTGAATCTATAGAGTCTTGGCATCATTGAACCTACTGGTTTCAACTCCTTCGCCTGCATTGTAAATCGCTGGATACGAAAATTGCATACAAACATATACCAAAATTACATACAATTTGAAACTAGCATCTGATACGAGATTCTGGTATGCTTACAGACATCTGGTATCTTTTTCATACCACACCTCACTTTCGTATGTGATTGGTATGTAGCGATACGAACTATTCTATATGTGATTGGCTGTTTTACACTGAAATACGAGTTGTTGGTATGTTTTACATACGAGACCCGATGCAAATTGGTATGTCTTTCGTATGTGCAGCTTTAAGTGAGATAGCAAAAAATATATATATATGACATACTACCGTCAAACAACATTTTTCAGTAATACCATTCGTGCATATATGTTTTTGATAGTGTGTTATTTAAATAGATTAGATTTATTGTGTTATTTATGCTCCTCGATATTGACATCGTTGCTACTTGTCTAGCAACTGTAACAGGACGTTTACTTATCTCTACTTTATGAACCAAGTAGATAAACACCAATTCATTCAAACGATATCTTTTGTGCAACCATGTTGACTTATATATCTCAGACATAACTACTTTTGCATTCATGAATTATAATGTGTTTTTATTTCGGATTGATAATATGCTTAATTTCAAAATTACATAATGCATAATTGTTGATGGCTGTTAGAACAACCTTCTCGTTCCAGATCAAATCTTGTTGTGAACAAAATATCATTTACTGCGAATATGAGTCGTGATCGACATTTCGTCACGAGGCACATAGCATTGAATAATAGGATAGTCACAATAGCAATAGAAAATGAAAGTGTCAATGCATCAAAGAATCAATTCATTGCTGCAATGAAGGATAAGGCTGGAAACTTCAATTATTACTTATACTAATTCAACAGTAGCAATAAAGAACACGCAAACCACAACAAAGAACGCAACACACAGCCGATAACATCCCCCCTAGGTTAATAACCTACAACCCATAGAGTAAAGGACAACCCAATCTACAACTCAAACTCACATAATATAATCGCGATGCCAAGCAGGGGCCTCCTTTCCCTTGTACTACGCCTTAACTCAGTTACGTCAGTCCTCTCCAACTCGACTCCATCCTCAGATCTCACTTCCTCAGATTCTCCTTCAGCATCAACTCTGGGACCAACGCGACTCATATTGCAACTATAAGGAACTATTCTCAGGTGGGAGAGATGTCTGCAGATGCCATCATCATTGATAATAACTGATACATTTGATGTAATTGCAGTAATGATATGTGGACCGGACCATTCTTTGTCGTATCGTCCATCCGACGACCGTAAAAATACTGTCACCAATCACGAAAGGGTTACGACTGATGTCCTCATACGGTCGAACGAGATTGCTATTCGATTTCCAGGCATCCTTTGAAACTGCCGTTCTGTTCTTTGTTATACCAGGCTTCTTCGATTTACTGCAGAATACCTTCTCGTAAGGACTGGGGCCTCCATCTGAAGAAGTATTCCACCAAAATACTACCTCCTCGACCGATCGACCGCCTCTCTTCACAGATCGCTTTATCGTCCGATGTATCCGCTCCACCACAGAATTTCCCTGCGATCTGTAAGCACACGATTGAATTTGTTCCACCTCCCAAGTATCTAGCAATTCTCTCATAATTCGGCTACGGAATACAGTTGCATTATCTGACATCATGCACCTCGGAGGCCCGAACTCGCAAAAGGCAAGGCGTAAATGTTCTGACATTTCGATTGCAGACTCATCAGCAAGGCGTTTCCACATGGTAAACTTTGATGCCATGTCAATGATAGAGAGATAAGGTTTTCCACACACGTGCGTGACATCCACAGCCCACCTTTCCCATGTCTCTCCAACATGCAGATTACCTTTGTCCCATTTAAACGTTGTGGCAGGATCGACACGCGAACACCTTTCACAATTTGAGATCACCCTCCTCACATCTTCTTTTAGAACTTTTTCGAATTTCTCACAAATCAGCTACTGCGTGCGATCCACTCCAAAGTGAGCAATCTCATGCAGGGTCTTTATCTCAGCCTCGTCAACAGTCCCGATATTCGAATTGAGCCAGTGGGAAGGAACTCTCGTCAGAGCATCAGCTCGATTATTACGCGAGTGTACCCAATCCACAGATATAGTCAGTTGCTCTAAGTCGACAATCTCGCGAAATATCTGGAGGCGTCTACGGATGATGACTTCATCTAATCCTTTGATTCTAGCATTATGGGTGCAGTTAATAAGCGAGTTTAGCCAATTGTAGACTGTAGAGGAGTCGGTCTTCACCTTCACATCGCGCGCTCCCCACTTAAGAGCCAAGGTAATCCCTTTTATCACTGCATCCAGCTCAGCTCGGTTTATGTGGCTGGTGTCGTTACTTGGTCGTAGCCAGGCCGCATCCTCCACAATGTCATGGTTAACCTCGAGAGCCACGCCGATTGCCAACTTACTGGCATCCACCCAAACCACGATCGGTGCAACCGGGCTGACCCGCCAAGAGCCACCAACTGGGTCACCTTCGCACTGAATTTTTTTTTCAATATCACGCACATAGTTCATCGTGTGCTCGTCTACCATCTCATCCCATCCAATTTTTAGAGAGGCTGTAATTCTTTGAATGTAACCAGACGCCACCCGTAACCAGCCGGCTTCGGGATAATGACCCAACCACTTCCCTAATAACCCATGAGTTTCTCGCCGACTGATAACGTTCTCAGGTACGGTTGGACGATCTGCAACTCTCGACCAGTTAAGCTGACCATCAATCTTGAGACCCAAAACTCGGACACCTCCTGGATCACCAAGTGCTTGCGGTTCTTTTGCCACCAAGCCCCACATCTTGAGATGATCGGTAACTTGTGAGCACGAAACGATGTCAGTATCCACGAAGAGGTCGTCGATATAACTGGTCACTGCCTTGGATATCACTGCATCCTTCCCAAGCACCATCTCAACGATATTGGTCATTATCTTTGGAGCTGACGCAACTCCGAAACCAAGGCGAGTCAGTAAGTATGTCCTGCCCTTCCAGAGAACTGCCTGATGTACCCACAAATCAGGGGCCACCCGAATCTGTAAATAAGCTGCTTTCAAATCGATGACAGCACCAATACCTTTAGTCTGTCTCCACTGCCTTAATCGTTCAGCGCAGAGCGGAGTCGCCCCACCAGGATGAGAATTCAGGCACTTATTTAGATCGCGATAATCAAACACGGGTCGAACTTTAACCGCCTCGCCCTTCTGCTGGTGCACTGCTAAAATTGGCAAGAACCTTAGCACTTTCCCATGCTTTCTAGCATTATGCTCCACCAAAATCTGATTTCCCTGTCCACCGCCTCCTCATCCCCTCCGCTCACATAATTATCAATACTGAGATTAGAGACTGCCTTCGGTTCAACGCCCCATTTCCATTTTACAACCCACACACCATCGTGAAACCATGCACTTGAGTCATTATCCTCAATTTCAGCGCAGTCGGGCGAACTAGAAGTTGCAGCTGAAAATCTAGCCCCACTAGCAACGCAACCACCTCCACCACCGTCTCCATACCAGCAAGACCTGTCTATCCCAGGTAGCCCGAATCTGACGCCTCTCCCATCAACCACGATCCCGACCTTCTGGATAACATCCAGGCCTATAAGAATATCAACATCTAAAGGTAATCTAGGAACTGCGTAAGCAACGAGGGGACCCAACTCAATAGAATCTACAGTAGCAGAATGCAAACATAAGCATACACTCGTACGAACTATATCTCTAGGAAAAGTTTCCAGCCTTATAGATCCTTTATATAGCCTTATATAAGATCCTGGACGTGGATGGCACTCCTTTTCACGAACGTCACACTGCAACCAGTATCCACCATTGCACGACAGCGTTGCCCATTAACATCCACCAGCCGGATCAATGCTGCTCTGCGGGGCCAGGAGATCCGGACGATCCTGTCACCGCTGACTCGTTTCCCGACTTGATCATTGGGCATGAGCGTTTAAAATGCCCTCTTCCTTGGCAATAGAAGCAGATGATGGGACAGTTTCTCTTGATATGCCCAGGACGCTGACAGCCGTAACAACGAATTTGGTTGCTGCTTGAACCTCCCGCATGACTTGTAGTTCTCGCTTGGCCGATCGCAACAGTACCACATGTCGACTCATCATAGGATGTCATAAGCGATTTGGAGTAACTGAGCACCTTTTGCAAATCCAACTCCTCACCCTGCTGCATTTTCACCTGGTCTGATATGACTCTTGGCAATGCGTCAATCAGATAGAGAGACACGATAGAATCAGGTAGAGCACCGGCCAGGATAGTCGTGAGGAGAGCTTTGATTTCCTCTGAGATGACATCAACGGAATCCCCAAGGAGCATCTTGATGACTTTTAGCTCTGACCATGGTCTCAGCATGCTCTTACCGAAAACACGTCGGAGAGCGGCTCTTACTTTCGACATATCTGGCTTGTCAGAAGCTGGAATCTGCTTCCAAGTAGAATATGCAGCATCTTCAAGGAAGAGTGGAGTCAGTAGAGCCATTTCTTCTTCTTTCTCAGCCTTTGATTTTGCACTTGAAGTTAGGTCCACAGCAACGGTAAAGCGGTCCAACCACAAGTCAACATCCTCGCCAGGAGCACCCTTGAACTTTCTCATTACATCCAACAACTTGACACTCATGTCGCCGTGATAGCTTGTTAGAACAACCTTCTCGTTCCAGATCAAATCTTGTTGTGAACAAAAAATCATTTACTGCGAATATGAGTCGTGATCGACATTTCGTCACGAGGCACATAGCATTGAATAATACGATAGTCACAATAGCAATAGAAATGAAAGTGTCAATGCATCAAAGAATCAATTCATTGCTGCAATGAAGGATAAGGCTGGAAACTTCAATTATTACTTATACTAATTCAACAGTAGCAATAAAGAACACGCAAACCACAACAAAGAACGCAACACACAGCCGATAACAATGGCTGAATACTTATTGATTAGTCATGAAATGCCTTAGATTTACGTGTATTAAAATCGAATTCAGTATTAGAAGTTTCACTGTTGAATGTCATTATCTCACTACTTACAAAACAGCAGTAGCATAAGTGTGATCTTTATTGACAAAAGGCCTTAAATCAACATACTTTGAAAATGATTTATGCTTTCTTTTAACATTGTGCTGGTATGGCTTTAGTATGTAAAGTATACCACATTTGAAATAACATACGAAAGGGATACAAATATATACCAAGAGAATACAGAAATATACCAAAAAAAACTTTGGTATGCGTCCTTCGTATGTGATGGGTATTGAGCGATTTACAGTGTGCTCCATAGAAATTTTATTCTTCATTAACAAGTTCAATATAAGCTTATTCACCTCAGCTTCATATTTCTGTAGAGCATCGACTTTCTCATTGATCTCCATGAATTTCGTATCATCGCCAATTATCGTCATCTTGGAGCAATATTCCATGTTATCCACAATCACTACACCATTGCCCTTATCTGGTCTTATAACCACGATCGAATCATCTTTCTTGATGCCTTTCAAAGCATCAAGATGCTGAGGCGAAAGCAAGCCAATGTCCGGTTTGGTTCTGCAAATCATGTGTGTGATTCCGACCAAATCTGATTTTAGCAAAGAATTTCATCACTCGGCAGTAGTAACTGTCCGTCAGTAAGTTGCTTATGGAGAGATTTAAATTCTCCATAAATGCGCATTTGATCAAGCCTCCTCGGTGGCACTCAAAAGTTCAAACCTCTTCGTAAAGCCTCATGTTCTACATTGCTGAGCAACCTTTCGGGAAAATTGTGAATATATCTATCAACACTATGATCGATTATGGGATTAACATGTGCCAAGTCATATTGCTTCTTGAACCTATCTCTTTCACGAGTTCTGCCTCTTTCCACAGTAAATTCGAAAAACTTCATAGCACGACAGAAACATAAAAATGAAGAAGAGATAGATTCCATCCAATTTACATTGTGAATTTTCCACTTACGTCTTTAAAAATGACACTTCTCTTCCACTATTATCACCTCCAGAAAGTTCTTGCAGTTCTGAGCTGTTGTTCTAAGGCGACCACTCATAGCACGATCTTTGAGGCCTATTCTTTGTAAACACTTCATTCCTCAAGCAACTGTCATAATGTTCCATTCTTTCTTTGGTATTCACAAGTTGACATTTCCATTTTAATACCATGTCTAGGTTCTTCACTTCGCTTTTAGGGAGGCGGGTCTTTAAATATTTGAAGCAATTTGTCTCTGGTATCAGTTTGTAGAGAACTTGTAATGGCTTTTAGACATTGTAGTACAGATTTATGTGCTAAAAAAGGAGACTCAATTTCCTTTATAAAACATGTCTGAAATGTTGAAATCATGCTACTGCATAGAAACTTTTAGAGTAGTATCAACAGCGGCCTTATCTTTTGGTGTCCCCCAGATTGTTATTTTTCTTATTGATCTCAATAACATATTGACTTTTCCAATGACAACTTTTTGACGTAGTTGTAAGTTCTAATAATTAGAGCAGGAAATTTAGGAGCTAAATATGAGTAACTCGGACAAAATTAATGGTACCCTGAAAATTGGCATACATGTACTTTAGATAGTGCTTGCTAACATTATATCAGATGTCACCCACCACAAATCCGTCATGTGCTCTTTGAGTAACAAGTCTCCCAAAGATGGCATATTGCATGAGATTTTTCGATGTATATTTTGATGACATCCGATTCCTTATTGATGAAAGAGTGACACCTGCGTAAATCAGCTGAAGCTCTCAACCAAAGCGCGTGCAGCCGGCAGTGAATGGAAACTTGCCTTGCAAAATATTCATGACCGAACGCTTGTTAGAGTATTTATCATAGGCCACACCTTTCAATCTAGCATCTGATGGATTTGCTAGTTATCATCAGTTGCGGAAGATGAAGTGATAGTAACAATTAACTATCCGTTAATCAGTCATTTATAAAGAAAGTGATTGGTCAACAACACTTTTCAGAACTATGCTACATCGGAGTCGCTTCACAACTTTTAACTAAGCACAGAATAAAAATTTGTGATGATATAGTCGGAATTGGTTCTAAAATACATTTTAATCGAAAATTTCTAAGGGACTGAATGACCTGAAATCATGTTTCTATCATGAGTTAGCTTCCAGTGTTCCGTCTCTTTTTGACGATGGCCAGTTGGATGGGGCGCGGAGGTGGAGCCCATGGGTTTAAAATGAATCCGGGACGAGAACTTGGACCCATGGACCCGAGGGTCATAGATGGGCACACAGATTTTCAATAGCAACTCAACTATCAATGCAAAAAATACAATACTTGTGTGTGCTTTGACATTTTGAATATTTAAAATTATTTGAAATTACTCTCGAATTTACTGGATGATGAAGTCAAGGTCAATCGAGTAACCTTGAGCAACTGAGTAACATTAAATAATAGAATTAAAATGTACTTGTCTTCACTAAGACAGAGATATTTGAACGATCAGGCACTTTAGCTAAAGTATAAAATCATTTTAAAAAAAGTTATTAGAAAGAAAATTGAATGATTTGCAATAGTAGGCCCAACAACTTATTAAGCGATGGTTCATCATTGGCGACGCCCCTGCTTGTCCTTCAAAATCGCAGCATCTCCATGTAGAATATAGTATGCAACATGCATGACTGCACATGTTCATGCATGTATGTACATGAATGTATTATGTAGTAGAGACACAAATATGAATATAAATTGAATATAAATATTGAATATAAGCATATTAAACAAATAGTATACTACACTGAGACATGTAATTTTCAAATTTTCAATGAAAACGATTGCTCTCGTGATGATATTGTCAATCACATCTGTTTATTTTTCAGGTTGACTGCAAATTGCAAAATGAAGGTGGAGTCATCTTATCGAATATTTTGTGATTTTGTTTATTGTAACAGTGCGATTACGTCATACTATGATTACATTAAATGTTCCTGAAGGTCATGGGCCTACACCATAGAGTAAGTATATTAGGTAGAGTGGTAACTCCGCATTTATTAAATCCCCAATGTGTATACACCTTCGATTTTATTAAATGAAGTCGAGGGGGATATAACTGGTTTGTTACCAAATGTGAGATATGCAAATGTTTGCAGATTTTCTACACATTACCACGGAATTGAGTAATCATATGATGGCAATGCAGAAGAAATTATGGTATTTTTCAGATCGTCCGTGTCATGACAGCCTTGGAGAGGGAATGCTTGTTAAAATAGCAAGTCGATGACCTGCTATTGCTTTCATGCTGAACCTCAAGAGAATCCTCTTAAGCGTGATCATATCATAAAAAACCTGCCACTGGTAGACCAAAACAGCAGAATCAAAGACAATGATTTTAATCAACTTTGAAAGATGTAAATGGATCCACATCACTATTCAACTTCAAGAAATGAAACATGAATTTAGTCAATCATAAAATTATGCCGTTGAAAATTGAAATAAAAACTTGAAATTTCGGCCAAGAAAGCAAGAATAATATCGCGACTTTTTCATGAAGTTTCCATTATAATACGGATCATGAAATTCCCTTGATAATCAGCTTAATTTCCGCTTAGTTAGGATGCTTATTAGCAAATGTTCATTCCTTTTGATATCCAACTTGTTTCATGCTACTTATATAGGGACGTCATCTCAGTAGTGTATAAATTGGCAAAATTTTGACATTTTTAAAACTGCTCAAATAATTTTTTGTACCACGGGAACGTGATCTCCTCAAGAAACTGAATATTTTCATGTAAAAATTTTCACTGTATACAGATACTTTTTTGAGTCGACACTCTACCTATATATCCCTACTCTATGGCCTACACTTTCAACCTGTATCACCGAGGAGTTAACTTTGGTACTTGATAATTTCACAACACCATTTTATAACAGCATATATCTTTAATAAAGAAATTACAAAACATTTTTGCTCTCTTTTGAGGGCAGCATTATGAAAGAATTATGAAAAGAGTTTTGAAAGTTGCATCATTAACCGTCAGAGAACGGAGGGGTTCCACTGGACCCCATAACTATATTTTTCTATTTCACATTTTCTATTGATGTTATATAGTTGTATAGAATCAATGGCTTCGATTCAGTGTATGCACTAAACAGTGAGGAATGCCGAGGAGACGATGATGAAATCATCAAGTCAACTAATTTTTGTACGCCTGCTACTTTCTTTAATAATGATCGGAAGGGCCAACATTATGGAGAAAACTTGTGCGCAATGATCTGATTTTTTCGAATCTAAAGGAATTTTGGCAATCGAGGCATTTTACTGGAACTCACATTAATCCGCAAGCGACGCACGACTTTTTTCCTATCTCTGTAAGGCATTACCCGAGAAAAAAGTTACGGTATAACTTTGTAAGCACGGTAGTAAGTTGCTGATCAGTACTTGTCAAATTATACCAAGTTCACTAAACTGCCTATTAGGCACTTGTGAAGTTTAGTATGACAGCATCATGGTGCTTAATAAGTTTAGCATAACTATATCATGGTGCTTATTATACTCATAGCGCATCACCTTTTAGGTCATCATGACAATTTTTAAAATTCTACGAAGCTACTTCCCGGTGAAAAAAAAGCTGTCGGGAACAGTCGGTCCATTGTCGGGATGCCGACTCGGCTTAATGACGGCAATGGTCCTAATTCCCTGACTATTTACCGAGGCAATGGGTGAGCCGACAATTCCCCGACTGTTTCGCCGACAATTCCTCGACAACTCCCCGACATCTAATTATATGTTCACATTCTCTTGATGAAATTACAGTTATAGCCTACTTGACGTTGCAGCAGAATATTGAAGAAATTTGCTGTTGATATTGATGAATATTGTTGATCAAAGTCATCCTGCTACGAAATGCTCCAAGGATTAACAGCAGAAAAGCTCATGCTGCTAAAACTAAAACATTCGACAGGCAGTGACAAGAATAGCCCTACAATATTTATACAGTATAAAAATGCTGCTGATCGGTGTCATCCTGCTGCGAAATGTTCCAAAGATTAACAGCAGAAAGAACTCAATGCTGCTGAAACCAAAACATTCGGAGGCAGTGAGAAATAATCGCACAAGAAATTACTTTAACGACTCACCTCAAAAGTAAATGCCGGCCTACATAACAGTGGTATGTTTCTCTGCCATCGGCTGTGCTGGTCTGGTAGTGTCCGATCTCCATTGATGATATCTTTTTGAGAGACAACGACTTTGGTCTAAAATGCGCATTAAGATGATTGATGCAAAAAAATATTGACCATTATTGACGCATAAAAAGAAGTTATAGAATTTAACATAATTAAAATATATAGGAACATACATTTAACATAAAAAATAGGAAAACGACATAAACTTTTATTCACTTCATGTAATTATGCTGCTTAAAATCAATAGCATTACATTAATTACCTGACCTGCTGTCACATATATTTCCCGGCAAAAAATAATAAAACGATAAGAATCCCCATATGTTTTACATGAGCACTAGACAAGTTCCGATGAAAAATGTGTCATAAAACAAATGACGAAATTAGGATGATTACGAAGTAGATAAAGTGTTTAGTCTGGAAATTTTCAAAAGCAAATATGCAGCTGACGATCAGTATAAAAAAGGAAGTACAAGTATGACTAATATAAAACCTTATGAGAACATGATTGTGAGTGTGGACCAATAGCGCAACTTTGGAAATCTTTAAAGACAATTACAAACAGCTAACAATCATGAAAAAGAAATATAGCAAATGTCTGTCCATTTGTAAACATTGTTAAGAGGGTGGGTCAAGTCACGTCTAATTTGGAAATCTTTAAGATAATTATAAACAGCTAACATCCACGTAGAGATGATGCCTCCTTGGTTGGACATTCTAAATGAAAGTGAAAATAGGATTGCCGATATGATGCTAATTTATTAGATCATGAACTAATTAATTTCAACTATACTGAGCGTACCCATTTTCAGGGTATGAAAAATGAGAATACATTGATGAAATTTTAAGCATTTATAAATATATCTTTACGCATATTGTTCATTCGCATATCTATAAATAATGCCTAGAATTCCATCAAGGCATGTTCTGTTCAGTTATCATTTTATACCCTGAAGATGACTGCGTTCTGTAGTTGAAATTACTCGAAATTGAATAAATCACATCATTAAGTTACACATGCATAAATTACATCAGATAATAATTCAAAAGTAAGGGAATTCCAAATTAGCAGCAATTTGGCATTCCTTTACTTTTGAATTATCATCTGATGTGTGTGTTGACCAATTTCGTAATTCCAGCTACAGAACGCAGTCATCTTCAGGGTATAAAATGATAACTGAAAAGAGCATGCCTTGATGGAATTTTAGGCATTTATAGATATGTGAATGAAGAACATCCATAAAGGTATATTTCTAAATGCCTTCAATTTTAAAATGCTTCAATTAATTTGCATTTTTTGTTACTAAACAAATGTTTACCCAGCAATGTGAAAATCAAAGCAGTCTGTCAAACGTTGAAGACCAGCATGCTTTTTTTTAAAAAAATATGTCATTCCCTCGGACCTGAAATCGAAATGTACATTACATATGCGATTATGCGTACACCTGTGGATAATGTGAATGTGTATATATCGGAGGGACTTCTAGGCATTTCCAGACTTCTAGACATTTCATTACTCGCATCGCAGAGCACATGAAGGGGTACGCAGTACCCACTGAAATATCGGTTCATTCACACACCTTAGAGAGAAAGAATTTTAAAGTCATTGCGTGCACCAACAATCACAAAGTTCTCGAATCGATTCTTATTAAAAACAATAAAAATTTACTAAACAATAGAATATTTGAATCTGTAGCTATGTCATTGGATTCAAACTGAGCAATTTCATGTCCTTTTTCTGTTTCAGCCTTACATTGCCATCTGGCGACATTTTAGCAGTGTTGAGTTAAATGTCTTTACCTAATTTCACGCACGCATTTGAGTAGTCTTTTTTCTAAATACATGTTTTTCTGTTGTTGTCAATGTATTGAGAATTGTGAACGAATTTAAAATGAGTAGGAGAACAGATTCATCCTGATGTTCTGAGCGTAATGGACCATACCTGTGAATCCTTTCTTTGGAAAGTTGCAATTGATGGTTTGATGGTATGCGATTGAGTATGCATGTTGATGGTATGTGCAGTACAAAGTGCTCCTATATTTGGCTTCTTACACAATTATAATTATTCACTATTATAACATGACTTGACCTATAACTAACCTATCCTAGGGTTTTTATGTAGCACAGCAAAAGACACCATGCATGGGAAAGGTGAATCGGTGCAGATGCCTAGTGTATAGAGTAGGTCTGGCACGCTACAATAATTTCACACGTTTTCATACTTATCATGCCGATTCATGGAGCCGGAGTTGCAGTCTTATCAAATTGATGAGACTCCGCATCCATTGTATGTACCGCATTCAAGTAGGCTTACATTTGTGGGAAAACTTTTGAAACGCATTGAATGAGTGGATGATTTCAACAGTAACTTTTATGCAGTAAAATAATAACTTTGTGCTTTGTATCGCTTTGTGCTTTTGTGTTTATTGTTTTTTTGCAAGGTTATAGCACAGAGACTCTCAATGGACCGCTTGGTATTTTAATAGGTGCACCGATTACTATGCATGTGCTTTAGCAACTACAGTCCGTTTCATAAAAAGTGGATCATCCCAAAATTTGACTAAATAAAACATAAGTATGATACAGAAAGCATTTTTCATGTTATTTCATGTCCCTAATATATTTAAATGCCCTTATATAATCTGATAAGCTATGATACAGTAACGGTTCTTAAGAAGCTGATATTTCGTGGCCCTACCCTTATTGTCATCAATGACATTACCAATTCGTCTAGGCATTGATTCGATGATATCGTTGATTTTTGACTGATCTAACTTTCTCCACTCTCTTTTTAACAGTGACGTAAGTTGTGATACGCCATCTGTAGGTAGCAGTGAACGACGAACGTTACGTTTTAGAATGCTCCATACATTTTCTATGGGATTCAGATCAGGAGAACGAACTGGCCAAGATAATGTCCTAAGCCTTAATTGAGACTTGCATAAGATTTCATTGATTTCGCCAGTGACAATGACTCATTTCCCATCTGAGACGTCTTTTTGTATGCTGATCTGATAATTCGATCTGAGAGGGCCTCTTACAGCTCTTGAAATTCGACTCAATAAGTCTTCTATGAATAGTGGACTTAGAAATAGACGAGTCTAGTGCAGCCATCTCAGTTAACGAGAGACTTGGATCAACTTTAACAAATCTCAAAATTAGGCGGTCTCTACGTTTGGATGTTTTGCGTGGACGGCCAGAGCCCTCTTTACGACAGAGTCGAAAATCATCATTATGCCATCGATGCACATTTGTGTAAGGGACATTTAGTCGCTTGCTTGTAGCTCGCAAAGAAAACCTTAGTTCTAGCAAGGTTGACACTTTGGCTTTTGTGAATGCGATCTCGCTATTGTTCATTTGTGCTTTGTATTGTTTTCAACCGGTAGGAGATAGATTTCTAGCTGAAAGCAATCAGGAGTGCTGCCAACACCACCGCAACGAAGTCAGGAAGCTATGGAACATGAAGTCTAGTTAATCACATGTAGCAGTTACATTATTGTTGTTGAATAATGGTGCTATACTGGCTCTGATTGACCGATTTTCTTTGTTTTTGTTTTGCTTGATAGCTTTTGGCTTGTAGAACAACATATTACATAACAAAGGAAACAAATGTAATTTTATAAGAGTGAGGTATGATTTTGTGTAACATTGCTAAATGAAGATCAAATTATCTACTACTTTTTTATCTATAACAGGAAAACAACTCAATATTCATGCTTGAAATTTCCAACAATGATATTAGTAAGCACAACTGACATATCTTCCAAATTTCAGAGAAATTCGTTCAAGTTTGGCGGAGTTAGACAAAGTTGAAGTTAAGGCGATGTTTAAGGGTGATCCATTTTTTATGAAACAATCTGTAGCATGAAAGAAAAAATCAGCAACTATTATAGTCTGGATGATAAATAAAAGCCATCAGATTTCACTCCATCTAAAAGCAGTCAACCAGAGCAAAAACACAATGACATTTCTGGTCTTTTTAACATTTCTACTGATAAAAAGAGCAAGCAGGATTGTCTATTAGTCCGTGGATTCCATAAGCCTAATTCCAATTCAAGGAATTCAGAAATATAAAGAATTCCAACCACAAGGCAAGCCCAAATACATTGCCCCAAAATTCTCATTAGTGCACTACATTGTGTGATTTATGTGAGGTAAATCAAGCCCTAATCATGGTTCTTGATAATCACGACGAAATTCACAATAACAGCAACATCATCTTGGAGAAAATTTGCTGAATAACCGATGGAGGAATGACTAGAAATAGCCGATCAAATTTCCAGGAATTAACCTATTAATCCATTGATGTTAAACTTGTCCGCGTGAGACTGTATTTATATTGTAACTCATCAGTTCAATTCGGTTCGATCACAGCGATAAAACTGACATGTTATCTAGCATACGAACCAAATATTGGAGCTTTCGAGTATCTGGATGCCAGCAAGGCCAAGTCTTTCCGGAACATGACACACCCACCAATTCTGAAACATGACGACAGTACTCTTATTATAAATATAATTCCGCACCCTGAACTACACTTAATGATATGCACATTCAACACATTTTACAATGGCCTTCTGAAAGTCTGGTCAGATAATTGTCACGTTGTCAGAGAAGGAATGCATGGCGGAACGTTTAATGGAAGCTCATCCAAAAAGCTTCTCGAAATCATGAGAAAGCTGCGCGACACTTGTCCTCCAGAAGCCACTGCTTTTGGAGACACTTTTGATGCAAAATGAGTAAAATATCCACAAATAAGTCACAACATGAAATTTACTCATTTTGTAGAGGCTCTTAAACATAAAATAATGAATCATGTAACTCACTTCAACTTTTATATCGAAGTTAATGTTCTGAACTCAATCATGTTTCAAATTTCATGGCATTCTGATAAATAGCAAAAGAAAATGTGCGAAAATTGCCAAGTGTTTCACAATCCATAGATATTTTTTGAATTTTACCATTGTAATCCAATGGGAATCCTTTAAACTTGCCTACAACCGAAAGCGACTGGCTGTGACACTCAGGAATTTGATTTTTGTATTCAGCGTTTCAAGATCTGCAAATCCATACTATCAAGCACTGTTGTGCGCGAATTTAGGAAGGTGTCAGTAACTACCGTCCTAATTGTCCCGTCTTCTCCGGTTAACTTACGTAAAACAAAAAGTCGGATTTCTTTTGATGAATCTGTCAGTTGAGATATACGCTGAACAAGACTTTTTTGAGTGCAGATGTTAAACCGATTCATAGCAGATCGTAATTAGCGTTGATCTGACGAGATGAAATGGCTCGCTAGAAACGAAAACAACAGCCAGAATGATCGAGATGCATCATACACGTGTAGATATGGACAAGGCTGGACCTTGGATTTCTGGAGATGTTCACCATGGACTTTCTTGTCAAAGAGGGGCGGTTCGACTCCCTCGGCATGTCATGCTCAACGAAACAATCCGATGCGCTTTAAAGTCAATCAACATTCCTGCTATCTTGGAGGCAACGGGTAACAAGATTTGATGGTAAGTGCTTTGATGGACGCCTTGGTCACATGGCCGAATATTGACCAGGGATGCCACAGTTGCGGATCCATTAGCACTCAGCCATATTTACATAATTGCTTATTGTTTATGGCGGGTCATAGAAGAAGCGGAGAAAAAAACGCAGCAAATATGAAACTCTTTAAAAGTCTCTTGCTAAAAGTAGGTTTTTGAAAGATGATTGCCGGGTAGGAGTCGAAAGATTTTAAACACATTTTCAATAAAAATAGTAATAGCATCATGCAGTACTCCTGACTCTTTCCGACTATAAATCTAAAGCTAAAGTAGGCCATTACGTATAGGGAAGCAAAAACTCAAACAGGATATCCAATAAATAAGGACATATTGCCTTCATCAGTACCATCCGATCTTTTGGCAATAATCGTCTGACTTTTATTAAAAACCTTATGCAACGGAAAGGGGTAGCTTATTACCCCAAACACATTCCATCGCATGTAACTCTTAATGCAAATACAATTATCTTTCGTCTTTTCAAGTATTTAAATATTTTATGCGATACCTCTGAATGATCGACCTTTCATTAATTTCTAGTCTTTTGTATAATCTGAAGAATAGTATTTTTAATCTTGGGGTAAGTTTTAACCCCTTTCGGTTAATAACGGGAGATTCTTTCATAAATGAATAAAATGCAATACACTAAAATCCGTCGTTCTTTCATAAAAGTTTGATGTTCCTAATGATAAATTGTGTGTTCTTACTTGTGTAACTGTAGTTTTTCACCTAGTATGCTCTGGCATTTCAAGAGTGACACTTTGAGGGGACTTCGGTGCAATACGAGGGCATTTGAAATGGCGGGAAAAATATAGATCGGTTTTTATTAAAATATATCAACAAAATTCTTTCCCACTGTTTCTCTACATTGTATATTTATCTCATTAGACGTTATAGATTTCAATGAATCAACTAAATTCTTTCCTACAGTTTCTCTACATTGTTCAATGGGAAACCATTGTCCGCACGTTTTTTAATTTGCAAAATGGACTACGAGATAGCTAGGAATATCTTGGATTCCATACAGCAGTTTATGACTTCGATTTCTATCGAACAGTGTGATTGAACAATGGGATCGAAAAACGCGTACAATGTGCGCAAGTTGTGGCCGATTTGTCTGCAAAGATCATCACCGGGTTGCTTGCTGTAATTGTCATAATTGTTGATGATAAACGTCACGGACCACACTATTCCTGTTGAAATTAATAAATGAATATTTTGTTTATCACTGGAAATTGTTGTTCTGTTTGAAATAGGAAAACTGTGACAAATTAAGCTGAAAACAAATCTGGGGTAACAAGTTACACCTTTCCGAAGTTGATGGGTGAAAAATGTATCCGTAGCATAAGGGTTAATGAGGCCCCTCAAATGACTTTTCTTACTGAGACTTTTGCAATCTTCGAGATATGTTTCATGGCTAGGGGAGTATTTTATCTGGACTGCATAAGGCCAAATCTCAACCAAAAAAGATCTAGTCAGCGCACCAGATTTCGATAATCGCTTAAAAACAGTGAGATTTGTTCATTTTTAGTGATGGATTAATTTGCTGCGCTGATTTGTAGATTCTCCTTCCTGTTTAAAATTCGGTCTACGGTTGATAGAGACGAAATGCTTCTCTTATACTGAATCATCAGCACGTCAGAGATGAAAAAATCAGACGTCTAGCACAGCTTAATGAGTTTAAGTGCAGGATATGTTTTATTGTCGATTTATCGTCTTTCATTTATAGATTTTCCCGTAGACTGCGGCTAGCTACTAGATTTCCTTACTTCTCCGATTTTCCATTTGCAAGCTGGCAGGTCCATTACTACAATAATTAGTTAAACATCAAAGCGCTCGAAAGTCTTCTGCTGTCTTATGCTTGTATGAAAATTTACGTTGAAGTCTACATAGGTTAATTACTATATCGAATAATTTATTTCGAGTTCGTCCTGAATAACTTGGACAGCGATAATGCGGAGATTGTAAGCATCAATAGATTACTGCCAAAATTCCATTATTGCTCTGTGATCTTGAAATTCCTACAAAAATTATAAAATCTACTGAAGTTTGTTCATGAAAATTGGTGCTTTGCCAGGCTCAGGATTTACGTGCAGGGACAATTGATGGAGGTTCCATTGCTACACTGTAAATTTTGCAATACTAAAAAGCTACTTACGAAAGCGATGTACAAAACGAGAATAATAAAAAGGTACGAAAGCACTACTGTTCGTGCTCATACACTACGATAGTGGATTTATGATAATGAATCATCCTTAATACTCCGAAAAAATAACGCATTTGTGAATTAAAACTGTCGAGGATGATTTAGTCAATTATTGATTTCTGTCTATGCTGTCGTGTAATAATTGCATTTACTCGACGCTTGCATGCATGAGAACCAATCGTATGGATCATATACACTGTAAATCGCTGGATACGAAAATTACATACAAACACATACCAAGTTTACATACAATTTGAAACCAACATTTGATACGAGATTCTGGTATATATAAAGAAATCTGGTATGTTTTTCATACGAATGGCCATTTACTTTCGTATGTGATTGGTATGTAAACGATACGAACTATGCTAACTGTGATTGGCTGTTTTACGTTGAAATACGAATTCTTGGTATGTTTTATATACGAGACCCGATGCAAATTGGTATGTGTTTCGTATGTCTTCCGCATGAATAGCTTTATGTCATATGGCAAAAAATATGTTATACTACATACTACTTACAAATAACTTTTTTCCAGTAATACCAGCCGTGAATATTTCTTTGTGAAAGTGTGGTATTTAACTAGATTAAATTTGTTGTGGAATTAAAGCCGCATGTCATCTTTGCAACTTGTCTTATAGCATTCACAAGACTCATAACTAGCTCATTTCCATGAACTAAATTGATAAACATCATTTCAATAAAACGATAACTTTTCAGCAACCATGTTGACATATACATCTCAAACATAACTATTTTTGCGTTCATGAATTATAATGTGTCTTTATTTTGGATTGATCATAAGCTTAGTTCAAAAATTACATAATGCATAATTGTTGATGGTCAAATACTTATTGATTATTTATGAAATGCCTCGGACTTACATGTATTAAAATCGAATTCAGTATTGTTAGTTTGACTATAAAATGTCATTATCTCACTACTTACAAAGCAGTAGTAGCATTAGTGTGATCTTTATTGACAAAAAGCCTTAAATCAACATACTTTGGACATGATGGATGCTTTCTTTTAACATTGTGCTGGTATGGCTTTAGTATGTAAAGCATACCACACTTGAAATAACATGCGAAAAGCATACAAATATATACCAAGATCATACAGAAATATACCAAAAAAATATCTTGGTATGCATCCTTCGTATGCGATTGGTATTGAGCGATTTACAGTGTAGGCCTTGCACAGAAAATATATCGAACCATTGGATATAGTGTCACAGATGCTACCAATGATTCTTAACGATTCGTTTTTCAGAATTATCTCTACATCACATGTATTTATAGAGGAGGCCGACTCAAAATGACATAAATAAGCACAAATAAGACACTTACATTTATCACGTGCATAAGATTGTCAGCTGGTTTTTTCGAGTTGAAGGCACCCTGCAGATCTATGATCGTCTTCAATCCATTTGCACCACGTATCGCTTGAATCTTATCGATGACGTATTTAGTGTCAATGAGAATACTAGCATGACTAGGAAACATCCGACTAAATTCATCAATAAGAAGCTCGGAGGAACGAGTCAGTCGGGCCGGCAATGAGTCGTAGAACCGACCGCTAAGTAAGTTTCGGTTGAGAATCCGCAAATTCGGAATGGACGTGCTTTCTCTAACTCAATCTGTAAAAAAAACAGCATCATCTATTTCAGCAGCTCAAACAGCTACAACGTCATCATTTCAATTTGACAAAGAAAACTGAAATTATATTATGAAATGCAAATCATGTCTGATGGTAAAGATAAGTTGGATATATGGTTAACATACTGTTACTAACTTACCCAAGAATCCTGACAACCGTTCTGGACTTTAATGGTCGCTTTTAAACGCGTGTAAAAATCTTTTCGATCCACTGCATTAGTTTGTGAGGGAATATGTGATTCACAAAATGCAATTATAGCATTTTTGAAGTCTCTTTCGTACATATGATTTCCATCCTTCACGAAAGATGTCGCGCGGTGGGATAAATAAGTCGCCAATATGTCACTCATATGGGTGCCAAACGGTGCCGAACAAATCTGAAATTCAAATAATTGGTTTTAAAGAGAAAGCACAGCCCTACGACCTACACCTAGCATGTTTCTAGTAATCATTTAATGACAGCTAGGTTACAGAGATAAAGTAATTGACTAATATCAATATAAAAACTCAAGCATCTAAATTAGATATCTATAACTTTTTACTTCTGTGTGGTTATCACATCATCAGGTTTATAGGTTATGCCATTAATCGTCGACTTCACAATTGCGTCGTCTTTCACCTCTAGCTCATCAACACTACAGTAAACATCGGTTTTGATGTCCCCACCTAAATTGAAAAAAAATACTTGCGGTATTGTTCAACAAATACTTGCAGGCAGAATAAGGAGCGTTCTTGAAATTGAACTGTCGGATATTTTTTACGACTTGATGTTTTCGTTCGTAGGCCATACACATTTGGTATTGAATAGGACCATACTTCAAAGCTTGATAAGTATAGTGCTTCAAAAAATGTATTTTGGGTATGAAATGATTAGGATACAATGTCATGAATTCTATATGATGAGATTCTAGCAAATTTAGGAGATCCTCTATGAAAACATCAGTGACAATTGGACTCATGAATAATTGAAGAATATGTGTAAGTTTTAATAAACATGAAGTGTGAGGATCAGGAAAATCGAGGAAACGTTTGATGTAAAAAGGCATAACTCGTGTCAATGACAGTACTTGACCACTTCCAAAATATCCAGAAATTCTCATGGTTTCAGGAATAATAGGTGGTTTGTCCATACCGGTGTGATGCTTAAATTCCGAAGCCAACTATTAAAATGATTGAGATCAAGCAAACTGCGTTCGGAGAAGTTGAGGAAATACAGTTGCTACTGGTGAGGCAGGACGCCCTCCAACATATCATTCATACCGTCGAAAATCAACTGCTTTGTGACATCAAAGCCTGCGATGTCAGAGAGAATACTATTTCGTTGAACTCCATAATGTTTCGACCAATGCTGCCTTGCCTTCTTTGTGAGACCGGAATTCAATTCCTGAACGCGCGTACTATGTTCGTCAAGATGCCTGATGGGACACTGTTCATGAGAAACTACAATCCTCATCTCATCATAAGTACAGTTACACATGCGGCAGCAACGCACAGTTTTTGGACTAAACCCTTCTTTGAATCCGCCAATTGCATTTGCAGCCAACGAATCTCCAACGAAATATCAAACAGATGCGGTGACAGTCCTGGCAAATCCATTAACTGGTAATTTAGCACCATGCTGCAAAATATTAATCAAATCTATAAAATTTTGAAGAAGAATTTTACTGAATTCCGCATTTTTGATAGCTTTACTGGTTGTAACAGCGATCGGAAAAACTGAGACAACTTTTCCCTGGTATCTTTCCGGAACATTCAGAAGCTTAAAGTAAAAAAGCCAAAGTTTATGTTTGTTTCTGCTTTTACCGATTGGATTTGTAATTCCTAAATCATCACCGTAAATAGCGATCTCAAAATGATGTGCATTCTTTTCATTTTGGGTGAAGGTTTGTACTTCAGGGGATTGCAGAAGAAATGTTAACATTTTAAAGAAATCAACGGTAGATCCAATATTTCCAGACTTGAAATTGATTATGTCTGGTATTTTGAATATATCGGCTAAAGTTTTTTGACATTTATACTGATTGCTCAGTTTCTCACAAGAAGCCTTCATCTATTCAATATCTAGATTAGACGAAGACAGAAGCTCCCTGACGTTACAAAAAAACATGTTTATCACCGATTCAGAACAGAGAAACATGCCTTGAAGTTGCAATGCAATGCCATATAACCCATCATTTTGAAGATAATTTTTTTTATTGTTGACATCAACTTCGCTAATTTGCTCATCGACAGAAGGGGATAAACAAATCTTCGAATGTCGTTTATAGCCATAAAAACTTCGAAATCTTGCCAAACAAGTAGGACAACGGAGAGCACCTAAACTTCCATGTGTGCTTAGATGTCGTTGCATTAATCTTGCTGTAGAAGTTTCTAACGAACAACCATAACAAAATAATCGATCACCTGCTTCTTCAAGGGAGATGGATCGGGTTGTGTCTCCGCGACCGGTGTAACTGCATTCGATGAAGCATTTTCTTTTGAAAAAGAGAGATCTGATGATGTCAAATCAATCCGAGCTTTCTTTATTGGTGGTTCTCCATTTACTATTGCCGTAGGCTCGACATTACTCTCTTTAAGGAGAATAGGAAATACTTCTGGAGAAACGACACAACCCATCCATTGAAGTTCAGCAATACGCTTCCCGAATTTCATCGAAACTGAAAAGTGGGCATTTATAATACTCAAAATCAGATTAGATGAAATATATCAAACGATGAATGTTGTATTTCAGCTATTTTTGGTTTTTTATCTGTGTTGAGATTGACTGTGATTGGCTGCGGTTTGCTGCGAGACAATAAACCTTATGTATGTAGTCTTGCTGCCTTTGATGTCACATGTCTGCTGATGTTCTTTGTTTGTTGTCTTGTCTGGTTGGCTGACAAAAAAATAGACAAAACTGTCAGGATCTAGGGTGATTTGATCACCGGATAACCCCCAAGTCATGAAAACAAGCGCACATCTCATTGAAAATTGTGAAAATTTCAGGAATTCTGCCATTTAATGTCGACTGTCTTACTCCAACCTCACTCATGTATACCCATACAATGATCCGATCAACTTCCCAATTGAGTTGCACCATCCATAGACACAAAACTGTCAGGATCTAGGGTGATTTGATCACCAGACAACCCCAAGTCATGAAGACAAGCGCACATCTCATTGAAAATTGTGAAAAATTTGAATCAAATCAGCTTAAATCCTGACAGTTGGAGGTCCATGAATGGTCCTACTCAATTCCGGTTTAACTATGGCGCTGAGTGCTCATTCCAGTAGAACTTTGAATGATTGAAGGATCATAAAACCCAAATGTCATGATTATCTGAAATCGCTCCAATCCGTTTGATTATGGCAACCAAAGAAATCTATTGCGCAATATCTGCAATATTGCGCTTATCTAAATTTGGTGGTCAGTCTCGGAACTAGAATTGGTGGCAAAATGACAATTTCTTAGAAAATACCTTGTGAAGCATGCGGTTGTATACATCACACGACTCCAGTTACATGGTGAGAAAAATATGTTTTCCGACAGTAGTAGGACAGTCTAGCCCCTTTCACCGACATTGCACTTAAGTACACGCCCACGCATCAGAGCACGGAGCACACGCCCACGCATCAGAGCACGGGTAGCGAAGAGGACAGGAAACAGAGCACACGCCCACGCATCGGCGCACTTGGGGTATGAGCACGGAGCATCAATCGGAGCACGCGGCGCCGAGCACGTGTGATGAGTCACAGCAGGGTATATAAGGAAAGGCGCTGTCAGAGAAAATCATTCTCATCATATGTCGACAACAGTAACGTTACGCCCTCTGGCTGCGACACGTCATCCCAAGGAGGAGATATCCTATACACCTTATTCATCGAAAGACTTTATTGTGGAACGATACTGTAATACACTGTATATTATTCCGACAAAGGAGAAGAGTGTGTCGTTAGAGAAGATTATTGCAGAGCTTCGTATTCAGTTGCTGAATGTAATACTGTATGGACCGCGCTTCTTTTTTGATATTCGAACATCTGCAAAGTTCCCCAAAGGTGCACTGGACGTGTCCTATCGCTATTTGAACATTGGTGACGATTGGGACGTGGAAGAACTGATTGATTCGTTATAGAAGAAGTTACGTTCTCAACTGGAGTGTCGTTATTTTGGAGGAATCTTGTGTATGCAGATTGACATTGGGTTTGGTTCATTGTTTACGTAAGATACATGATCTGAACCACGATATAATGGAGCCACCAACAAAGAAGAGGCGAACCACAGTCCGTCCCCGCCCTCAACCCTATTATGAGTGCGAGTTTTGCAATAAACGCTTCCGACTGTTTTCACAATGCATCCGTCATGGACGCAAGGAGATAGGGGAGGAGTATTGCGATCGTTGTGGGAAATGGTGGACTACCGATCATCAGTGCTCATTGGATAGAGGTTATTGGGGCGACAAGGAGAGTGAGTTCACCTGCCTGCTTTGCAAACAATACTATAATATGGAAGCTTACCATAAACACCCATGTGTGGGTCGGTGCAGGTACTGTGATGAGAAGATTCAGGAGGAGGAGAATGAATGGAATGAACATTTATGTCCCTATTTGAGCATGTATATGCCCACTAAACCCTTGGACCCGAATCGCCCAGTGGATTCGGAGAGTACGAATTCATATCCGTACGACTTGTCAAAAGTGAAGTTGGCGCGCTGTCCCTGGTGTCATAACATGTACCAAGCACTCTTCTAATGGGAACATGTTTTCAGACATCATAAGGAGGTGCGTGGAAGGAATCTGACGTGGAGCAAGACGAATGAGGCATGCGACAACTTTGTCTATATGTGTGTCTGTGGTGAGATGCTACATCGTGACGTGGAGGAAGAGAAGGTCCGTCAATTTGTCTTGCTACATAAGGAGCATATGGCCAAGAAGATATGGAAAAATCAGCGCGAAAAGTTGAAACGGATATATGAGAGTCAGCCGAATCCACCCAAGGAAGTGAACAGTGTCCCCCAAGCCTCGCTTCGACCAGAGAATAGAAATCGAGACCCACGCAAATATTCATTTGACTTTAGTAAGAAACGAGGGAGACCTCTGAATCCCATTGTTTTGAAGAACCAATTGAATTGGTTCACGTATAATGTAGATTTGGATGATGAATAAATGTAGTGATCAATCTCCTATTGTTGTGACTAAGTTATGATTGGGAAGCGTAAACATTAATCATGACACGCCGTAAACGACGCCAGAGAGGAGGAACTGTAAGACATGTGAAACGGTATATAAAATCTCAACTGCATCGTAGAGGGCGTGAAGCTTTTCAGAGACATAAAGGTGAATTGATTCGACGTCATTTGGGCAATACGTTGTTACCAGCAGCGTGGCGACCACGTTATAAATCCAATAATCAAATGATAAAGGAAGAATGGCAACGGTTGAAACACGATCTAAATAGGAACAAGTTGGGAAAGTTAAAGACGTTAGGGAAACTATTAATGAAGAACTAAGTAGAGACATCTAGCCTATCACGGTAATCATGCAACGTGGAGGTATTTATCGCGGAAGCCGCCGTCAGAAAGGGGGTATTTACCGTGGTAGTCGAAGACAAAAAGGTGGAATCTACCGCGGGAGTCGTAGACAAAGAGGAGGCATCCTCCCATTTTTAGCACCCCTCATCCCTGCACTTATTGCCGCAGGGAAAGCTGCAGCGTTGGGAGCAGCGGGTGCAGCCGGTGCCGCAGGTGCAAGTGCTATAGCGAATAAAATATCAGGAGGAAAACGTCGAAGGAGACATCATCATCGCTAAACCAATCATGTTGTACACCACCCTAGGGAAGGGTATATAAGTCGAAACACACAAGGTGAGATTCATTTCACGATGCGTCGGATTCAGCACTTGGGCGAGCTCATGCAAGGTTCTTATACCATTACATTTGATCATCCTAAAGTACAACAATGGTGGGTGGAGCAGAAGAAGCCGGTGCGCAATTTCATCGTATTTGATACGGAAGGAGATCCCATGCAGGAAGTCGCTGCCATTTGGTGTCATTATACGCCCAGAGACGATAAACCGACCGGATATGTGACCATTACATCGCGCTTCCATGACTTTATCAAACATGAGACATCGGGGTGTGATGTTTTTGCGACTCAATTTATTCATGGTCTCAATCCACGTGTGATTGGGAAATGTGGTGCAGAAGAGAGTGTGATTATTCATCGTTTTAATTGCTGGTCCATGAAATGACACGCGAGTATGGAGACGTGGAACTGATTGTAGGGAATGGATTATCGGAGATGGAAAGAGCTTGGTTGAAAAGCATAAAACTCTTGGAAAAAGTGACCATGGATAGTATTTCTCTCCCCGAATGGTCTCAACGCATTGACTCTCATTGGAATATATTCACCTCATGTATGCGGGATAGTGAAGTGTATAGACTTGGCTACAAGGAACATATGCGTCGCGGATGTCACTGGATGAATCATTCCCAGTATGAAGGGAAAGAAGCGTACCGTCGAGCCCTGTTACATTTACGCCGAGGGAAAGCACTCACAGAAACGCAAGCTGCCAAGGTACAGTATGGGTACCACTGTGCGCTGTCAGATGTGGTCGAGATTCTTCTTCATTATTGCTTTGAACTACACTATCGACTTTATGTGCATACACTGTATTTAAATTATGATTCCTGTGAAGCTGCATGGGCCTGGACCAAGATTGATCACATCACTGTGATGCATGAATCAACCACGGTGGACAATGGACAACTCCATAAGTCTTATATTGTTCATTATTGTAACTTCAGTGACTATGCCGAACATCGTACCTTGTGCAAGAATAATGCATGCTGTGAAATAACTCAAGAAAGTGCATCTCTATAATAAAATGTTATTCCAATCACCTGTTATTTTTGATAATCATTGACTTGGGAATGATAGCATCTGTCAATTTTATGAACTATTTTCAACATTAAAAATAATGCTTACTTGTAATTTTATGAACGATTTCCAATCTTAAAAAATTCAATCATTCATTTTAACTTCTATTCTATCATGATATGTCCTCTAACCCAGTTCACCCTTGAATAAAATAGTCATAGCTTACCATGTATGTTTATTGAATACATGTATCAAAATATGAAGTAGAAGAAGAAAGATACACAAGTTAAAACACCCAATCGTCAACAAAGTCTACGTCGTCCCAAAATGCAACCGCTTCATCCAAGTTTTGCAGTTCAGTTCTAATGTTATACCGACTACTCAAATTAGTCAGTGGACGGCGAAATGGATGACGATTAAGATCCAGTTCGGGATAGCCAGCTGCATTCGGTGGGGTATTCTCCTTCTCATCTGTCAAATAGTCCTCCACCTGACCATCGCTCATACTCGGTGGTCCGAGATCGTTGAAACTAGACGTAGAAAGTTCAGGGTTGGTGGGATGTGAAACGGTCCATCGATGGTGGGTGGTGTTGGCGGGAGGGAATATGGTCCGTCCAGATCGGGAATAGAGCCCCAGTGGGATGGGAGATCCGTTGGAAAATCGTCATCACTGATCGAAGGTAATGGGCTGGCTGGCGATAAAGGTAGTGTGCTTGGTCTTGGTAGTCGGCTGAGATCAACCATCCTCTTGTATGTTCACGAGTGTTATGAAGGCGGAACATTTTCGACTTGGCTTTATAGTGTTGCAAATGTCCCATCCCCTGCTCCGAGCATTGGGTGTGTCCCATTCCATGTTCGGAGCACAGAACAGAGCATTGTGTGTGCCCCATTCCATATCGGAGCACCTATCGATTGGAGAACTAGGTAAAAATGGAGAAATGATCAAGACACATACATGATGGAAGACTTTCACGTGTACACCTATCCAAATCAGCTCATTATTTACCCGAAAACGACATGTCAACCGCACGCGATGTTGGAGAAAGTGATTCCCTATGTGAAGGAGAAGATCAAAGTAAAGCCTGAATGTGAACTCTCCATGGATACATTCATGATTTATGAATACAAAAGAAATGGTTCTCCACCATTGATGGGTGCCAGTGAACGTTATTATGAAAGTGACGTCGAAGAAATGGATGACTATTTAGCCTCACTAAAGAACGTATGGGACTATGAATTTATGGACAGTGATAACAAAGAGATTCTTGGTGTCTATTGCATAACGTTTAATTTTGAATATATCTCTGTTGGATGGACATCAGAAGAAGAATATGTAAGCGATACAGACTAAGTATGAATAAAGAATGTCGTTGTATGAATCATGTTGCTTTTCCATATTATAAGTATTCTGCTATTGGGGTGGATAGATTTGGAAAAACATGCTACTGGTACTCCTTTTTCTTCTGAGAGAGATTGTACGCATACTCATCGCGATGAGTGACTATTTAAGTTATGGATCCTCACACTCTCTCAAATAAGATCATGTTACTCCTGCCCTATTATCGAAAAAGACGACATCGCCCTATTCGGAAAAGGCATCCTCGAAAAAGACGACCACGTGGAAGATGGACATCACGCCCACAGACAGTTCGACCGCTCCTTCGCACCAAGCGCGGATGAAGATCCTTATTGATTTTTGGTTCGATGAACGCATCCGAGGCAATGATATCCCCACATTAGAAGAGTTTACCGACACGTCCACCGTCTATTTGAATCAATTGGTACTGAATGACCGCTATTCCATCGTGGGACGTGTGTATTTACTCATGGCTATTTTTGAGGATGATGTTTTGTATGAGGACACACTATGGAAGTTTATGAATGAGAAACATTTGACCTATGTACAAGAGCTGTATCATAAACGTGTGATTTCAGCAGCAAGTCTTATTTATATCAAAGAGACATTGAATCGTATATGTGCTCATTTCAGTGTTTTGTTTCAATGGCCAACGATTGTATTTAAGCATGCACAGGAACACACAACAAAAATCAACCATGAAGGGAGGAGCGCGTGAAAGTGAAGAGACCCTGACGTTGCGAAAATTGAGAATAACCCGATGTCCTATCTGTAAATTGCCGTATCAAAAAGATCGTCTGAGAAGACATATTTTTAATTCACACCATCTAAAATATAAATCAAAAGAAGAGATAAAAGCAAGTGAAGAGTTCATCTATGCATGCCTATGCGGGAAACACTCGATGGAACGGTGGATAGGAAGACAGCTCAACAATTTGCGCGTCAACATACCCATATTTTAAACGAGCGAATGGAGGGAGAAAATGTGACCAAACTCAACTATATTATTCAACAGCATGTTCCGAGATCCTCTTTGAAGATATCCTCTACGTTGACAGGACAAGATCGTCAATTATCACCCACCGCACGTCGTGCAACTCCCTTGCGACCCCCTCAACCTATGAATACAGATTTGGATGCAGACGATAGTCTAGAAGCACTCATTCGACCTTCTCCAGCGGATCATCGCACCTTAGCAACACCTGATCCTTCTCACGCTATGCTTCAAGCTGTCGTGAAAAGTATGGTTGACGATCGAGCCAGAGTGGATGCTCCCCCGGATCCCACTCATACGGTCCATCAAATACAAGAAGAATTGAATCGATTGCCGCCAGATGTTTTAGCCATGGCTGCGAATGAGATTGATATGAGTCCTCTATCGTTAGAGAATATTCAACCTCCACTAAGTCATGTGACATTTGATAACTACCCAGGTCCTGTCAATGATCACAACAGTTATGTCCAAGCCATGTCGAACACAGTGGGAAATCCAGAGGTACAAGAATCAAGAGAACCTCGCCAACAACACTCGGTGGGGGTAGGAACCCCTCAACAACACTCAGTGGGGGTAGGAACCTCTCAACAATCCATGGACGCACACCCCGTGGAGGAAAGAATGTCTTACCCAGTCAATTCACCTGTCATTGACAACTCCCACGAATACATTATTCAACTGAACAATTTGAAAAACAGCGCCATTGTTCAACTGTTGAACGATTCTATTCGTCTCCATGAACGTCATTTAAATGCTCGCAAACGCATCTTGCACGTGTTGGAAGATGCATTTAATCAACACATTCATGAACCCAATCGTACAGATGGCAATGGAGACTATTTGGATGAGACATTGGAAAGCATGCGTGACTTGCTGATTCAAAAGGAAAAGTTTATTGCCCACTTAACCAACCAAAATGCAGACGTCCACGAACGCTACATGAATTTGGTGAACGCCATGTAAACTAAGTTATGTGGGATAGAGGATGATAGACAAGAATGACGTGTCAGTGTGAATCATGTTCAAGTCGACGTCAGGACTTTACCAATGTACTGAAATCCCTAAGTTCAGGGATAGGATGCTCGAAAAAGAAAATTAACCGTCATGTCGATCAATTGCCTGAGGAATATGTCAAGGATATACAAGCACTCATGAGCAGAATGCGAGAGAATCCAGGGAAATTAACACCTTTACAGCACGAGTTTATTCAATCTTACAAAGGAATTCTCCGCAAATTTGTGAAACCACCCCCTCAAACTCGCAAATACTTGGGCCAAAAACGGAAATTTAACAAGAAACAAATCCCCTTCGCACAAGCCTATGCCATGGCATATCACGATAATCCAGCAGCTTTCAAACAAGCCTTACATGCATCGATCGGTTCCAAACACTAAGTAAACCATACCCACGTCATCAATACTATCATCATGGACAATGTTCAATCCATAGTGAACACACTTTCAACAGCCAACGGAGGAGATTTAAAATGTTCACTCATTGGTTCATTCAAAGAAACCCTATCACAATTCGTTACACTCGTCATATTCATTTTGGTTACCCTCTTATCTGGTCGAAAAATGATGAAAGATATCAAAAAACGTAAAGATAGTGGAAAACCCTTACTCGATGTGGAAGTCGTCAACTATGATATATCCAAATCGCCTATACTCAACCCCACCAAACCGCACAATGAAATTCCCATGAAATCGAACGATTTATCGAAGAGTGTGAATAAGACACGTTCACACAGTAAAATTCCTATGAAATCAAACGATATACCGAAGATTTAAAGGATGATTTTCCCATGACATTGTTAAAAATACTACGGATTTGATGTGTCATTTTCCCATGATATCAATCGATTCACTGTGACTTTGAAGAACACACTCTGTTACAAATCCTCGTAAAATCAGGTGATTTATCGAGAATTCTAAGGTACTTTTCCACACCAAATCGACCGATGTTATCGTAAAATGACTCAGCAAAATCCCATGAAATCAAGCGTTATCTCGTGAATTTGACCTACAAAAAGGGACAAGCCCCGTACACCACCAGAAATGAATGATTCATCGTGAATTTGACGGAGCACCAATCAGAGCACTTGTATGCGTGGGCGTCAACCAATGAGAAGAAATTTTCCCACGCTCAACTCTATATAAACTGAGCCATTTCAATCATTTTCATTCAGTCATGGGTAAACGTACGAACACGTTGGAAGCTCCTCTCGCGAAGAAGGTGAAAGTCACGTATTCGTCAGATACACCGACATCGAAGCCAGTCTTTGTTGAAGCGACGGAACCCTATTTCCATACGAATGGGAAAGCCGAGAAGAACTACCTTACCAAGGCACATCCACAGTTGGAGCCTCTGCCCATTACACGTCTGGTATTGGGCAAGAAATGGAATAACACTGGATATTATCCCATTCGCGGAGAGAATGCGATGATGGATGCGATGGATTGGCAATCACGACGAGACATTTCAAAACTCGTGTTTGCCACGGGATTTTATGGATGGCGTGCACAAACGTACAGTAACACTGGGTACGGTTCCGATCAACTCACCTCCCTCTTCACCATTTCTCAAGCCGTCTCACGCAATCTGGAGACGTTGGAAGATGCGATACAATCCCTCTACAAACAAGTCCAACCCGAATCTGCCTACAACTTCACCTCCTGTCTCGGTTATGTACACAAGAAATCGGGCTACGACAGTGTCTTTATGAAGCTGAAGCAGGATACACCCATCTTCCTGATGAAGGAGAATGGAAAGAACAAGAAGGTTAGTTTGGCCACTCTTGGACATCTTCTTGCCAATCTCAAGGAGAATACCTTCCTTCAAGCAAATACCATCTTCCGCGTCACAGGCATATACTGTAATCCACAGACAAAGACTCTGAAACTGTGTTTTACTGTGGATCAAATCCAAGTCCGTATCAAACAGGTGGAGGAAGGTCAGAGCACAGCGGTGGAGGAAAAGAAGAAAAAGAAGAAGACAAAGCTGACACTTGATATAAAGAAGGCACACATTCCCTCCAGTGGTTTATTTAATCTGATACACATGGTGCAACCTAAACAGGACATTGATTGGGAGGAACTCAAACACTTTATAGAGGGTCTCGATCATCTCTCTCAATCAGAGGACGGCACTGCACTTATGAAAGAAAAGGAGGATGAGATGACAAACATGCTTTCTCAGAGGTGGAGTGCTCAACCCACGGAGGAGGAGGATTGGAGGAGGATGCGGACGGATTATACCAAGGCGCAAGCACTCGGTGTGTACATTCGCATCCGGGAAGAGTCACACGCGCTGCATATCTTTGACGGTGATCAAATGCAAGCCGAGAAATGGATCAATCGATTCCTCGAAATGTTCAAGGATATGGTGGAACGCAAACAGGAGAGTCAGTGGTATGTGTCATCCTCATGGTACAAAGCAGGACAGTGTGTCAATGAGAAGTGGTCTGTGTTGAACTATATTGAACATTATTTCATTGTGCGTAGTGCCTACGAAATCCATCGTCGCGCCTTTCCCAACATGTTGAAGGAAGCATTTGCACGGTACAATATGAATCCTCTTACCCATGACATGGAAAGGACATTGATGAGTGAAATGGTGACTGCTCTTGAAAACTCACTCTTTAAGACATGTACACGTGGACGTTTTATTCCACCTCTTCTTTATTCTGGAAATGATTCTATGTTCTGGAAACAATTTTAAGTTATGTTTAATACATGATGCATGGAATATATATGTCTGACTTTTATGATTTGACAAGATGGATTTCCGTTTAGAGAATGACTCATCCATGATTGTCTCGGGTCCTAGTAAATCGGGAAAGTCCACGTTTGTGGCGAATATGATCAAGAATCGTCATACTTTATTTAAAAAACCCATTCGTAAAGTCTGGTGGTATTATGGGATAGAAAGTCCATTTCATAAAGAGTTACAAGATGTGATCTTCAAAATGGGTGTCCGTACCCAAGATGATTTTGATCAATTGCAGGAAAATGATTTAATTATTCTCGATGATTTACAACAGGAATCTCAAAACAATGAAACTGAGACGGGCTTATTTTTAAGAGGATCTCATCATAAACGGTTTTTCACAGTGCAAATCACACAGTATTTGTATGGTGATAAAGAACAACGTATGCGTAATGGCAATGTCCATTATTTGGTCGCGTTTAATAATCCGAGAAATCAACAACAATTGGCTCAATTCATGGGGAAAATGCTCCCGAAAGGCAATATGAGCGTCGTACATGATATTTTAACGACATTGGTTCAAAAGTATGGGAATTATGCCTACCTCTTTACGAATTGTCCGTTTGAGTACCGATTTCGCACCAACTTATTTAATCCATCTATGATTGTGTTTAAGTTAAGCAAAAGACCCAATAAAACGAAAATGGACTTTAGTGAATTAGTGGTGGTTCCCAAATCTGACATGAATGAACACACCGGTGGTGGACAGCAAATGGGCGGCGGTGGTGACAGTACCAAACTGATGTCGACCATGTTGCAACGTCAAGCGGAAGATCAGAGGGTGAGAACCATGATGATGACTCCTCAACAAGCCCATCTTGACCGTATTGCACGAGATATTGTGCGTCACTGTCCTTCCGCCAATGATATCGCTGCATGGAACGCCCGGTTGTATTTGTTCGATAAAGTTCGTCGCCAATTTTTCAATTTGGACAATGATCATGGGAAGCGAATGGAAAAACCTCTGCTCACGCACACCGCAAAACCTTCGCTCACACACGTCACAAAACCTCCGCTCACGCACGTCGCAGATCCACCCGTCCTCAAGCGATCTAAAGGGAAAGTCGTCAAACCTTCTGTTGTCACCTCTCCCAAGACGAAGCGTTCTCCCTTGAAATCATCCATCAATACTCGTTTAAGTAAAAAAGGAGTTCTTGAATTGGGATCCTATGGCTCACCATTCAGGTAATGGCAACGGCAGCCGCGCCAATTGCCTCCTCATTCTTATCGCGTATCTTTGGACGTTGTTGCGCCAAGGCAACGCAGACGACAGCGCAGAGACACAGTACACCAGCACGGCGAGCTTTAATTGTTGTTCCAACGGGAATACCGCCTATCTTCAACCCCCACGTCAATACCAAGCAGATTGTGTCGATGGAGGTCGTGTTGCACAAGATTTATTACAATCCCAAACATCCCGCTGGCTACGGAAGCGTCAATGCACTTGCTGCTGCTTCACATTATTCAAAAACAAAAGTCAAACATTGGTTAATGCGTCAACCGACCTACACCCTTCACAAATCTCGATTGCATCGTATTAAACCCTTGCACCCGTATCGTGTACACGGTCCGCAAATTCAATTTCAAGCGGATATTGTCGATTATCAAAAGTATGCACAGTATAATTGTGGCTACAAGTATATTCTCATGGTGATGGACATCTTTACACGCAAAGCCTGGGCATTCCCTCTCAAGACCAAGAGTGCCAAAGAAGTGTCGGGGGTTTTAGAAGCCATTTTCGCAACCATTCCCACCCCGCAACGACTACAAACGGATCAGGGTCGTGAATTTTATAACCGACCGGTGAAAGATGTCTTGGACAAGCATGCTACTGAATTGTTTTCCATCTACAGTCCCTATAAATGTGCTCATGTCGAACGATTGAACCGTACTGTCATGAATAAATTGGAACGTATCTTTACAGCCACCAATCACAAGAATTGGGTGGATTATATCGCAGATGTCATGTATGCATACAATCACAGCACCCATTCATCCACAGGTTTCACCCCGATGGATGTGAATGCCTCCAATACCGAGGAAGTGAAACGAAACAATGCGAAACGTCTCCGACAAAACTATAAAAAGTTTGCAGTCCCGGGGAAGACTATCCCTGTGGGAGCACGGGTACGTATTTCACGTGATAAAGGAACGTTTGGACGAGGGTATGAAGCGAATTGGTCGACGGAAGAATTCATTGTCTTCGACATTCTCAAGAACCCCCATGGTACCAAAATGTACAAGATCAAAGACTTGAGTGGAGAAGAGATCAAAGGATCCTTTTATGCTCAGGAATTACAAGTGATTCATCGGGAGGAAGAAGTCTATCAAGTGGACAAAGTGCTCAAGACCCGACGTCGGAATGGACGACCAGAATATTTTGTGCACTGGCAAGGTTATCCGGCCTCGATGAACTCATGGGTGACAGACTTAGAACCTCTAGGTAATGTACGCCGCTATTGATTTGTAATCATGCAGGAACTGCATGAGGAACAACATGTGTACTTGTTGAGCAATACTCAACCCCATTTGTATGACAATAAAGCCAATCATTTCTTTACACGACTGGAAAATCCATTTTTTATTCCTAAAGGAGAAACATGGGAAGTAGGCTTGAAAGAGTTTGGGTATGTGAATAATGTGGATACGATTCCCGAAGATTGTTATATTACCGTGGGGAAAATGGTGGATACGAAAGATTTGAAGGCCTATTTGCCTTATTATACGATGGAAGGGACCAATGTGGTCCGTCGTCACACCATTTTTGAATCCGATGAGGAAGTGAAACGAGTCCCCATGATCACAGCGTTGGAATTATATACACGCCGCACCATTTCCAGCATGATGACTGTCACGACACATCCATCCTACTTGTATTATGGAGGCAATGGCATAGAGGAAGCAGATGTCTATGTGATTGACATTGCCCCATTTTCCCTGTTTCAAATCAAGGAATTCTCCGCCTTTCATTACGTCCTTGTGTTTTCCCCTCATTTGGCGGCCTCACTCTTATTGGACAAATGTGTCTATCATTTATCGTTGAAGGATGTCGTTCGGATCCATACACGACTCTCCATTCATCGAAAGGAATGTGACGTAAAGAAATATCCCGCCCATGACTATTGGTTCAGTGTGATTCCCTTACACCGCTGTCATTTTGCCAAACATGGGATTGAAAGGTTGATGGGAAATGAAATCTCAGTGCTCAATTTCTTCAAACAATTAGAATGGTTTGGTGTGGGGAAATTAGTGTTTCATTCATCCAGCAGGTTGTCCTTTCATGTAAAGCATGCTTCCAATTATACATTGTCTGCGATGGATTATGGAATCCTCTCCGATTTGCAGAAAATAGCCACTGTTACCATGGCACCTCCAGTGACCTATCAGGATATACAACCCCTGAGTGATGATACGACACGTGCTATGTGGATGTGGACGGATACATTTGTGAGCTCTCTCAAACGCAATGCAAAGGCACCTCCTATTCCCAGAGGGCATATAGGCCTGTTTCATAATCTTCGCACCCTTCTTCCTAAACTGAGAGCGTTGATGAAAGCAGTGAGAATGTACCAACACACCTTTTTCCGATTGCAACATTTGGCTTCTAAAAAATGGATTGCTTTACCAACACGCACCACGAAAAATCAATTTATTTTCCCAGTGGAGTTCCTCAATCCACTCACCCCAATAGAACGTGAAAAGAAGTATCCACATCCCGAGAAAAAACATGTATCATGGTTCAGAAACCGTGTTGATCAATTGTATGACAAGATTGATATACAGTTACACAAAATCGATCCTACCCTCCATATAGCCGATACTCCTGATTTAGTCACCACCCGTTTCTTGCCTACCTATATCAACACACTGAATGCAAAGTACCGCAACATGATGCGACACCTACGTCAACACAAGATGGAAGGTTTTTTAGTCTCTAAACGATTCGGAGCCAAGAAGCGGTTGTTTGATTCTGTCTTATTGAAAAATGTTCGAAAATCGATTCAAAAGGAACAAGGTACAAAACGGCCCATCATTCATCATTTAGTTCATTCCCATCCTAAAGATGGGAAAGAAAATGTATTGGCCAGTGGTGCGGATATGCAGCATGAAACGGGGTAACATGCCCTTCCCTTCACATCTACGGAAAAGTATCATATCTACAACACGTATAATGTATTTTCCTATCATAGTTTGGTGGATTTGATGGAGCTGTATGGGAATATTCTCCATGATTTTGAAGTGAAACAAGAACGGTTGGCAACGTTAAGAAGGGGGGTGAAAGCATTCAAACCCACTGCAGGAACTGACAATCTTGACGAGATCGTTCGTGAACGAGATAGGGTGAATGCAGAAGTGACTGTGTTGACATCGGATCTTTGTCAATTCATCAAGGAGAACAAACTGTTATTTTATGTATCTAGACCTGAATCGTTTTATTACAAGAATTTAGAGAGTGATAAGACGTGGAGATCTATCGTCCCCGCAGGTTATTATTCGTTGGAAACCTATTTGAATACCATCTTCCCCAGCCCCATGACATGGACCATTACATCCATGTCCTATCATTATGAACTGACCATCGATTGCATGGACGATATGGAAATCAAGATGGACCGACAATCTAAAGCCTATGAGATTTTCAAAGCAGAACAAGTGACTACCTACGTGTGGGAAGAATGGACCTTGGAAATCCCCCTCAGCACGATTCATGTTCCCTCCTTTATCCTTCAGAAACAAACCATGGAATTGGACACTCTCTTTGAAAAGAAGAGTGTCCCCTATGCATTGAGTGGGACCCATGTCTTGCCTCGAAACGGAAAACCGACACAACAGTATAAGACCGAGGATAAGAAGCATCCCAATATTCTCAACATCAAACATAGTGACTATTTTGAGATTTTTCATACCCTATCTCATCTCCCTAGTCCATTACGATTCAATTTACCCACGAAATATTATACCCTCCAATCCTTTGTGCAAGCTTTCAATCAAGCCATCCCCCTGCCTGATATGGTGTGGGTGACGTATACAACAGTGGGTGTCTTTAACGTGCTTCACTTTAAAATCGCGGAAGGGTATGGGTTGAAAATCAATCCCCCAAAACTCTGGCAACACATGTTGAATCATAGTCATGAATATGGTATGTTCACCTATCATGAACAAACCTGTATACACTCGGAAACGCCGGAACATTGTTCTGCAAGTTACCGTCGGTATCAACAACGTCCAAAACATGTCACCCATGGGATGACATTACACATCTATGGTTTACCGGAATATACCTTTGATTATGACAAAGGATGGAACCACACCCTCGACACCCTCTTCCCATGGAAAGGGAAGGAATTGGATCGCTTGTTTCAGAAATCCTATTTCCCTTATGCTTACGAATCGAAAGAGCTGTTGGCCAATACGTGTTTACAATCCTACTTGTTTGGAGATAGACTCTCTGATAAGACATTGTATTCACCCGCTGTCGCGTATCAAGAAGGATCCACCCTGAAAGTCTGCAAAGATAGATTGACTTCCTTTATTGGATGGTTCAGTGAGGATATGCAAAAGCTCATGACGACCATGATGGAACGCTGGCAAGAAAACATGTTTTATCTAGTGGATGGTATGGTGTTGGGAGTGGATGTGGGAAAACAAGATATTCAATCGGTGATGGTGAATACACATCCCACACCTCGCCCTTTTCTTCATCTCTATAGCAAGACCATGAAACCGTTGCACATCTATGACCACATGATTCGGCAAGGTTACATCAACCCCACCCTGGACATTTCTACCTCGTTTCATCGTGTCCGCATTCCCAAAGGGAGTTATACCTTGGAAGGACTCTTTTCTAAACTCCAAGTGAATTTACAGACGTGGACGGATGTATCCCTCTCTCTCAAAAGATCATTATTTGACGGTGAAAACCGCGGAACATGCCTTTATTGATTTTGGAGAAGCGTTGAGTTATCGTACAGGTCTACCCCAATCCTATTATGGACCCAATACACAAATGACAACACTGTCTCCCCTCAGTATGACTCCCAATTCCTTCAACATTATCGTCTATTGTAATATTGTGGCGGAAAGTATTGTGGGAGGACAACGTGAACAAATCTTGAAAATTCACCCCATTGAAGAGAAACAACGTTTGGGGGAAATGGTGTCGTATGAAGTGTCCAATATTGATTATTACCCCATTTTTACATCCGCTACTGATGAGATTGAAATTCAGTTGCGTGGTGATGATGGTGAATTTATTCCGATTCATGAAGGACGATCCTATTTCAAACTCCATCTCCGCCGTAAGGAGACTAGGTAATTATGGACAGAGTGACACTTAACCATGCATGAGGAAACGATTCACTTGTTGAGTAATGCTCAGCCCAATTTGTTTCCTGAAAATAGAGCCAATCATTTCAAAAATCGCTTGGTTCCTTCCATCCCCATAGTCCATGGGGATCAATGGGAAGCCGGTATCTCCGTCGTCAATTTCATCAATACCCTTCAAACAATACCCGTGGATGTCAGCTTTAGTGTGGGGGCATTGAAGGATCATCCTGAGACGATTTCAACCGTTTTTATATCTTCTATCCTTCCTGTCAAAACGGATTCACCGCGAGGAGAGCAAGGCAAACAGGGTGAACAAGGCAAACAAGACAAACAAGGCAAACAGGGAGAGAAAGGCATGTTTACGCGTTTCAACATTCCACGCGGTATTTATTCGGAGAAGACGTTGATGCAGTGTTTGAATCAAAATCGACAGCATGGACACAATTTCCACTTTTCTATCACTACATTGGCGCCTCATGTCCATGTTGTCTCAGTGGTCGTACCCCCACACTACAGTATGAAACTCCATCCTTTGCTCAAAGACATTCTTGGGTTTAAAACAGACTTACTCACTTCCTCACAGCAAGCGACTGCCCCTTTGAATTTGAATGCCTTCACCTACAATATTCTCCTGTATTGTAATATTGTAGGCTATCATTATGTAGGGGGTATGAAAACAAACTGTATGTGTGTGATTCCCTACACGGGAAAGATTATGGAGATAGTATTCATCATGAATTCCAGAATGTCACCTATCTCCCTGTGAAAAGTCAACAGGTGCAAGATATTGAAATCAAACTCATGTCGGATGACGGTCATCCCATCCCTATGACAGACGGACGGTCCTATGTAAAAATGCATCTTCGACGTCGCGCAATTAAGTAATTGTCTTTTCCCAAGCACATCAAGACACGATGACGAATCTCTTTTTAATCCGTAACCGAACACATTCCTCTGGACGATTGTTTGGAAGAGGTTCATTTATGCAACGCGATGGATGGAATAAAGTGATTGGACAGAAAACACGCATGATTAGACCTCGTGTCACTGGTGTCAAGAAACCATCCATCCGTCTGCCCAAATCACTCAAAAAGAGTGTTCCCAGAAAAACATTTCGAAAACCCTCTCGAAAAACACCTCGACAACCCTCTCGAAAACCCTCTCGAAAACCCTCTCGACAAGCATCACGAAAACCTTCGCAAAAGGAACTTGTACATACGGTACAGAAAACATTGGGAAAATCGTTACGTTCGACGGAGTTTCTCAATTCTGCGAAACAAGCTGTCACGGATGCTGTCAGCTCTACCGCACAAGAAGGAGTTGATCGTCTCAAAAAGGGTGTGAAAGCACTCGCCAAACGCACTTTACAGACTGCTCCCGAATGTGTTGTAGAAGCTATTCAAAATAAAGTGAGTCGGAAACGCGTCTTCACGGATGAAGAAGGAGATCGGGTGGAAGCACCTGCTCCTAAACGTCGTCGTGGTCATGTGGCCATTGCCCATCATACGAAATGGGGAAAAGGAAGTTTGATGGGGCGTTATCGCGGAGGTGCTAAACAACGCATGCTCTTTTAAGAACTAAGCAATCTTAGAACATCCATCCCATCAAGCATGGCGGAAACCCCTGCCTTATTGGATGCTCGTTACGATGTATTCCAAAGTGAAAAAGTCGATGTCTCGAGTACTTCTCAGCATACGAGCGTTCTGACGCCAGTCAATGGATTGGAAAATCCCGGTACCATTCAATTCACGGTCCCTCGACTAGCCATTCATTGGATGGATGTATGCAATGCCTATTTTCGCGTGGAAGTACAACTCATGAAACATGATTCGGCTAAAGGAGCAGACGTGCCATGTGAGTCGTCAGACAAGGCAATTATTATCAACAATACGGCTCACTCCCTCTTTTCCTACATTACTATCCGCTTGAATGAACGCACCATTGAAGGAGGCAATGACTTGTATTATTTGAGAGCTTACCTTAGCAATCTTTTACAATATACCAATGATGTGAAGAATACACACATGGTCACACAAGGATTTACTGTTCCTCAAGTGATGTATGACACGGAGTATGATGCAGCGAGTAAGACGATAAAGACTAAGGCGGTAGAGTTTACAGATAAAGAGAATGCACTCAATCAAGCCATTCTGAAACAATGGTCAGACCACAAATTTAAACGTACCTTTGACTTTCCCCTGAAATGTAATTTGTTCCAACAAGTGATTGCTCTGCCCCCAGGCATGCAACTGGATCTCATTTTCACCTTGAATAAACCGGAATATGCCATTTATGATATGGAACATCCTGCAGGGACGACCTCTACAAAGTACAAGTTCAAAATCACCTCTTTCCAATTGTATATGCCCATGCTCACACCGAATGCAGAACTGCAATTGAAAACTGCGAATCGACGCAAGACAGAAGCCATTTATTATCGCTACAATGGCATGACCGTCCAACAACAAACGATTGAAAGTGGAGTACAAAAGAAGACGTTTTCCAATGTGGCTGCTCTATTGAGTCCTAAACTCATCTTTTTCGCGGTTGTTCCCAGTAACTCTTGGTTTGATCCAGGAAGTCGTAAACTCTATTTTGAAAGGCATGGACTTTGCGATTTTCGTGCGTCATCATTAACTTGTTGGCTGAGTGAAAGGGTCGGTTCCCGTTCAACTCTTGCCATAGCTCTTGCATATAGGGAGACATGTCCTCCCGTTTCGCCGTCCCGCGGTAAGGAGCCAATGGTAAATCTTCCGTGGCATCTTGGACGTGTGGGGGATATTCCAAATCGACGCACAGTACATGACCCGTGGTGCCATTGACATTGTATCGTCTCACCCATTCGTCGTTGATGTCCACCAAGACCTCCGGTCGTACCCAGGCAAAACAATCCTTCGGCAAAGGTCCCATCATGGCCGCACTGTATAAATTGTTCGCATCTATATAAAACAGGTGAGTACCTTCTTCTGCTTGCGCGCGGTGCTGATTCACAAATGTCATCCCTCCACGAATCTCTGCTTCAAACACGCGGTACATATCCACGTCATGCAATTTCTCCAACTTGACCTGCGTCTTTTTAAAGAAAAATGAATAGGTCAAGCCAGGTGTGCCGAAATAGTGGATGGGGTCCAATGCAGACACGTCGCGTATTTCACTTCGAAAGTGTTCGAAGATGTCTGCGAGCAAGGCTACATCCACTGTCAAATAATAGTGGATATAATCTTCAAACGTGCTGCACCCCGTCTCTGTCCACGCCTTTTGTGCCACAGCATAGTCATCCTCTTCCAACTCCTTCTCACTCAAATCATTGTAAAATGCTTCCTTCGGAGGCAATTGAGTCTCGTGGATACGATCCCAACAGTCAAAATATGTATAGGGAAAATATCCTTTCCGAATAGATGTGTGATCGCAATTCGGATAGACGTTGCTCAATATGTGATTTGAGTGAGGAAAGTCACTGATGGTCGTTGACAAATTGTTTAGAGAGTCTTTCAAAAACTGACATGAATCGATGAATCGGAGTTTATATATGGTATTGGATGGCATGGAAGAAAGATGGTCACTCCCAACGTCTTGTCTCCTGACACATAAATGGGCTCGATCCTATACTTGTGATCCAGCTTGGTAAACCCTTGTACAATCACCTGGTGACTGTCATATCCCTTCCAATTGTGAAACAAGATGTTTAATGTGGTCCGGGATTGACGTCGTCGCATGTTACATGCATTGCACAGGGTTTGTAGATATTTGCCCGTGATATGATCGTGGTCTCGCACCTTTGTCGTAGGCCCATTCTTTTCACCTTGCTTCTGGGGTTTTACATCACATCCGCACATGTTACATTGAGCTGTCTGTTCATAGTCCCGCATATCATCCTCCGTCAGCGTCATGTTATGCTTCGTCTCTTCCATGTGATTAAACATCGACATGCTCACCTGTCTGATGTGTGTAATAAAGGATGGAATGCACTCATTCCCCTTATGGATCACCACCGATTCTTTCATGTCCAGGGCCGGATGCCACACCACATAGGATCCCACATACGCTGCCGTATGCTCTTGGACACGGAATCAATCATGCTCTCAATGTCTGCATACATCACAGCGAGGGGTTGAGTGGTTTTCGCGTGGTCGATAAATTCATGCGGTTTCGTATCTTCCGGGGTCGTTTCCATCTGAAAAAATCCTCCATCGCATTTGGTTTGATGTTCCAGACGTTCTTTGTGCGCCATATCCTTTGTCTTTCCATACTTCACCCCCTTCTCGTAGAAATTAAATCGTAAGCTACATAACTCGCATGTTTCAAAACGTTTCACTTGCGTTTGGCTCATGTTCCGATACCACATGCGAGCACATTTCTGAAAATCCGTCACGGGAAGAAAATGTCCAGACTGATCCTCCATATCGTACCGCGTCACCATCACCAGATGAACGATGCGTGTGTTCTCCTTCACAGCTTGACGGACCGGGTATAATTGGCCCACAAATCCTTTACTGTCATGCACGTGGATACGAAGAATGACATTGTTCTTCTTTTCAAACTCCTGAATATCCCGTGTATTCATCAATCCCTCTGACGTCATCATGGAAAAGTCTAGATGATAATATTGATTCAAATTCAACTTGCGCACTGCAGGAAGATCAATCTGATAAGTGTCATAGGATGTCTTGGTGCGGGAATCAACACGTTCACGTCGAGGAATGCGATTGTCTTGGTAGGCCAGTGCATAGAGGACACTGTCTTGAAAACAATGTGATGTATACGTGTTGCGTCGAAACACACATATACCTTTGCAGAGCTTGATATCTCGGTGAATAGGAATCGGTGCGCCCATGCGAAAATTAGGGAAGGAACTTGTTTGAACTAGTAACTCCAACACTTCCTTCACCGCAAATCCTGATCCATCTTCTTGAAAGTCTTCAATAAATTCTTCAAACATTGACACCATGTCACGGAACCATGTATAAAAGTTACGTGCTTGGACGCCTTCGTGAATGTATGAGGGTGTGGTGATGTCTCTCACTTCCTCTTCGCCCGTCGACATATTCATCTTGGCAAACCTGACTCTCATACTCACAAACACTTTCACATCCTCGTGGGGGTGTTGTTGCACAATGACACGATACAAGTCCGCATACATTGAATTTAAATATACCTTCCATTCATTCGTGGCTTGATGAGGGGTAAATCGATAATTATGCCCGCGACCGTCCATGATCCGTTCTTCCACAGCTGCACCGCCCTCTTGTATGAACTCAAACAGGTAGGGACATAAATGTTCATCCCATCCTTCCGCTTCAGCATTCACTGCTACATCACAGTAGCGACACCGTCCCACACACGCATGCTTATGGTATGCCTCCACGTCGAAACTTCCGTCGCAATCCAAACACAGCAAGTCATTGTCATCACCATAATTAAACGCGCGGCAATCGTGTTCGTTTCCATACCATTTACAGCATGTCCAACAATAGTTGCGACCCGTCTCCGCTGCTCCATGAGCAATACAATCTTGAAAGCGAGAGAAGGACTGACGGCAGAATTCACACGCGTACTGCATGGTTAGAATGAGAATGAATTTCTCTGACAGCGCCTTTCCTTATATACCGTGCTGTGACTCATCACACGTGCTCGGCGCCGCGTGCTCCGATTGATGCTCCGTGCTCATACCCCAAGTGCGCCGATGCGTGGGCGTGTGCTCTGTTTCCTGTCCTCTTCGCTACCCGTGCTCTGATGCGTGGGCGTGTGCTCCGTGCTCTGATGCGTGGGCGTGTACTTAAGTGCAATGTCGGTGAAAGGGGCTAGACTGTCCTACTGACAGTATCAACCACGCTTATCAGAGAGATCAAAATTTAATTCGCCGCTAGGTGATACTTTTTACAATACATGCAAGTTTCATTCATATTACACTGTGTAGCAGATAAGGTTGGAGATTGGTTGCTATTATACTGTTCACACAGATACTTAGCTACTTTTCTAAATTTTTATCATTACCGTACCTTCCGGACTATAAGGCGCGACTTTTTTACTCGGAAACAGCCAATGCGCCTTATCTGCGGAGTGCCCCCTATCTAAGGTCAAATTAGACTTCTAAGTTCGGTAAAGATTGGTACTGGTAGGCATTCATTCGAAAATATCATAGAGCAAGTGCCAAAAGGTTATTCGAAGTGGCTTTAAGAGATAGGGGTGTCATTTTCTTCAAGAGATTCAGCGACCCAGGTATCATAAGGAACATTGATTCCGACAAAGCGAACCTCCATTCAGATGCCTAAGCTAATAGTGATTTTGATACTTGCGGCGAACATTGATTGTAACACTGAAACGAGTCTTGATTCAGATACCGAAGTGAATATTGTAGTGAGCCGTGAAATTTCCTACCTGTAGTTGAATCAAACATTCATTTCAAACACAAGACTCCGACATGCTAGATTTTGTTGGCGTAGCTGAGCCGTATGCTATAGGAATAATTCATGGGCTATCATGTGACACATGTCGATCATAATCCTTCGTGGTTTTTCAGATATTATGCCAAATCAACCATGATAATCGTAGGCTTACTTTTTGCTTATTCCAAACCAATGCTAGTACATGTACTTTTATCGGGGAAATTAGTTACAATTATTGATTCCTTATCGACAAGGTATTTATCTGAAAGACCGGTACACATGTGCGCCTTATACGCGAAGTGCGCCTTATCTGTTGTCATCGGCTTGTGCGCCCTGTGCGCGGATGCGCCTTATAGGCCGGAAATTGCGGTAATTAGATACTCGACATAAATAATTCAAAATTTATTAGTGAGCTTAGGCTACCTGTCGATGAGATTTCCATTTCCACATCAGCGGCAAATAATCATAGGACTAAATAAAAATTAGGAACGAATGTGTAAACAAATTCACCACTATACTGCAGTCTCAACGTCGTCGAGTGATTTTCGCTCTCTTCCGATGTATTTATGACGTCATCAATATTAACACCTGACGCTAGCTCCTTCGACTGATCGGTCAACTGCATGACTCGGGTGTTGCCATAATCAAACGAATTATTACGATTTCAGCGCAACATTGGCTTGTAATCTCCCTGAAAATACGTTTATATATCCACGACGTAACCGATAGAAAGGGCGTGGTTGTACTATTCGAATTTTCACTCTCTTCTAGATTTGTGTATGGGCTCGAATTTTCAGCCAGGCCGTGTCGCGCGAATATCCATTTCGATAATTAAGACGGCATGCCTAATCTTAATGTACAAGTAGAATGTGGATTTGAACACTCGTCGGATTGCAATTGTGTGATACTTCAGCATGTCTTGATCTTAGAAATATAGATTGACATACACGTAATATATATCACTTTTAGACAAAGATATCTTCAATTTAACTACATAAAATTACTGATATATTGAACTATCAGTTATTACTTACCACTGTTCATAAAATCTGTCAGCTGTCCATCCTTTTCAATAATTTTTTGGCTAGTTCCGTCACACGTAACTTTGACAGCTTTCATCTTCAAACATCAGATACGGGATTCGAAATTAATGATGGCATTAAGCATTTAAACAAATTACGAAACAAAATATTTTCTTATGATTGCATAATTATACTTAAAAATAAATAAACTTACAAATAAACGCAATTCCAGAATGGTATATTATCTCGAAATTCCATTTGGAAATTCATATAGCACAATCATGAAAGAATTGACGACTTTAATTAATCAATCCTTATTAGATACCATAGCATCCAACCCTGTTTATCGGGCACAAACGCCAACTTAATCAGTTTATGCCTGATAAGGATTAATTATCCGGCCTAGAGTGTTAATTTAAGGTTGAATGATTTATGCATATCTGCAATGCAACATGGAGATAAACAGTGAACAAATAATAGGCTTAGTGTCATTCTGACTATAGATTATTGACAAGTCTGCTCATGTGCACAGAAGCCCATGTCATGTATAAGAGTTCATCAAATGACATCTGATTGGAATGATGATATCTCGTAGGACTGTTTTTCTTATATTTTTTTTCTTTATATATATTTTTATACATATTTTTTATATATATATATTTTTTATATATACTTTCTTTTTTTTATATTTCAATGACACAGCCAAAATCTACCGGCCCTTCGGGCCGCACAACTATAACATTTGAACTGTAGGAATAGACCATTGCACTAAACTTAATAGAAAATTGGGATATCCAGTCAATCAATAGAATATAATTCATAACACATTATTGACTATCAACTTGCTTGATCGCTTACGCTTGTATATTAGATTTAGTACCATTGTTGATATATCTCATGGGAACTACGTAAAAAAGATAGTAATTCATATTGTTTTTGATATCCCATTCATTTTTGATAAAAACATAATTCAACCATAACATGATTTTATTGCTCTCCCCGTCACAAAAATATTAGATGAAATTGTGCATAACATTATAGTTCATGTTATCTAAAATAAAGCTAAAATTATTTGTTTAGCCGCATCGAAATAAAAAATGAATCGAGGATTTTGATATTTTTGAACTTAAAATGAACAGCTGAAACTTTATGTTTTCACTAAAAATTTATGGACATGTATGAATATCATGAATGTTTTATAAAATTTCCTTCGTTATGTAAACTACTTCGTATAGGAAAATTTGATGCAAAAACTCTGATAAATGAAAATGTCATCGTCAATTTGAAAAAATGATATTCATTAGTGATGTTTAACACTAACTTTTGATGTGGAACCTCTCAACTTTCAAAACATATTGAAGAGACTGATACCAGCATTGCCACCAGTATGCATAGGCTATTCCTGTTTCCTAGCAAAGCTAATATTCGCGACAAATCAACCTCAAAGCACGCGGGAAAAAATCACGAAAAAACGCAGAGACATCTCTTGACGGAGCAAAGAAGGCGCGGCTAGTCTACCCCAAGGAGCAAATGCAATCAGCATTCCTTGGTCAAAGAAAAGAGTTCCGACCATGTCAAACAAATCCCCAAAACTGTGAAAAGATTCCAGTTTTACGCTTTCATGTTCGGGTCTGCTAAAAAGATGCAAAGATGAGAAAAGCTAATACTGACTATATTTTGTGATAGAAATCTTTGACAACGTAGGTTCAATATTATAGCAGTTGCGACAATTCAAGTAGTCGTTATGCATAATAAATATGCTTCGACAATTCCTGAATCCACCACGATAAATTGCAGCTCGCGTTAAACTCTAACTCAAAGTAGCGGGTAAGATATTCTAACGGCAAGTATAACGCGATGATATTAGTATAACGCCAGAGCTCCTAATATAACGGCAATATAACGTCAATTGAAATCATCTAACTGCACCTGGCGTTATTTTGGCGTTAGATTTTTTACAGTGTAGATCAGATTTATTGGGAATTTTATGCTGTATGTCGTCGTTTCTACTTCCCTAGTACCGTTAGCAGGACACTTGGTTAAATCGACTTTATGAATCAAGTTTTATTAACATCAGTTCATTCAAGCGATATTTTTCGTGCAATCATGTTGACTTACATATCTCAAACATAACTATTTTTGCGTTCATGAATTATAATGTGTTTGTATTTCGGATTGATAATACGCTTAATTTCAAAACTACATAATGCATAATTGTTGATGGTTGAATACTTATTGATTATTTATTATATGCATTAGACTTACATGTATTAAAATCTAATTCAGTATTGAAAGTATGGCTCTTGAATGTCATTACCTCACTACTTACAAAACAGTAGTAAGTGCCATGCATCATTAGCGTGATCTTTATTGACAAAAGGCCTTAAATCAACATACTTTAGACATAATTGATGCTTTCTTTTAACATTGTGCTGGTATGGTTTTAGTATGTAAAGCATACCACACTTGAAATAACATGCGAAAAGCATTCAAATATATACAAAAATATACCAAAAAAATATTTTGGTATGCATCCTTCGTATGTGATTGGTATTGAGTGATTTACAGTGTAGGCATATTATCAAGGAATTATGTCAAATTACAGAAGCAGAAAAGTTTTACAAGATCACTATTACAGAGATACTTAAAAGTTATTATTAAAAAAGTAAAAAAGAATAATACAAAATAAAAAGAGCGAAACTCTTACAACGGAAACCTGCCTCTAATGCTGTAGCGTAGCCGTTACCCTCAGGAATGGCAAGCCGAGGGAAAGTGATTCAGCAATACTGAGTTTAATCGAGGCGGGTCATAATTCCCGAATAAAGAAATAATCTCTATTTTCGTGAGAAAATCAAAATCTACTGCGCTTTTGTTACTACAACCTATTTCGAATGAATACGCTAGAATATTCTGAGTTAGATGGATGTTGATTTCACAACATGTCTTGAAATGCCTATTGGCTTTGCTTTGCCAATTTCCTGTATGTAGCCTGTTGATAGGGACTAGGATTTTGAGCTTAAGTTCATAGAAAAAAGTTCTTTGAATCTCAAGTGGACTGCACTGCAAACTTTAGAGTACGTAAGCTAGCTGGTTTTGACTGCCAAACCAATGTACAAAGCGAGAATAACAAAATGTATGAAAGCACTATTGTTCGTACTGATGCACTACGAAAGCGATTGGGTTTCCAATTGGATTATCTTTGTCATCCAATAGGATAGCCA